>VZRE01014814.1:0-82669 GCA_013396775.1 Cephalopterus ornatus
TGTGCAACATTCTGTATGTCCAGAGGGTCGGATGAATTCTGTGATTTTCCTTGCATGTCCTGTGAGGGTTTAGTCTTCAGTTGTTTCTGTTCTATTAATGCAGGTGATATTTAAGTGCCTCAGAGATATCATTGGTAAGGACGACTTCTACAATAGCTGACTGCCTTTCAGATTATAAATTCTCACTGCTACAACCTCTCGCACTATGTATATTTTTCTTCTTCCTTCTTTTTCCTGATGTCATTCTCACCTCTGCCAAAAATAATCCTACATCCTTGAGGGCCAGTGGAGCTTTCTGAGGACTGTACCATACAGCAATGCACAGTACTATTTTTTTAGCACATCATATTTACTTACACATTTTAGTGCTATTAATCTGTCAACCCTTTCTGATTATGCATTTTTTTGGTTTGTCATACAAAAGGCATTGTGTTGGTTTTATTTTTTTCTCCTCTTCTTATTTTGCAGAATTGTTTTTCTATTCATGAGGTTGAATCAATTATTATTTTGAAAATCAAAGCAGGTTTTTTTGTTGTTGTTGTTTTTTTGAGAGAGAAGACTTTAGTAGCAAAACTGCACTAATCCTACAACTTACAGAATGGACCTAAGGATTCTCAACCTTCTAAACACCAGTTTACATAGTTTCCTTTGCTCTTTGTATTACGATGTTGTATTTATAAAGCTGTAGTTCACCCCTTCAAAGTGTCTTTTTCCAATCTCAAAAACAGAGAATTTGCTTAAATTAGGCAACTTTTGTGCCACCTAGTGGCCCCTCCTCTCTGAGAAATACATCTACTGTTCTCTTGTCTAAAACTCTGTATGCCTCTGGTCTTTAAGTATGTAGAAAACCTTCAGTAGTAATGAATTGAGAACTAAGGAGTCGAAACTACGCACTTTAACTATGAGGATTATCCTCTGATACCTTTTCATTTAGTTTTTATTTGGCCATTTACCCCTCATCACTGCAGGCACTTATCCATGCCTGGCCTCAGAATTACCACGAATGTGAATCCTTTTATTGTTGGAGTTTATTTCTGAGATGAGATCTTGTCATTTCCAGTCACTTTACACTTAGGTATTTTGATGCTCTCAACAGATGAGTCCTCAGTTCACCCTTATTCTTGGGGTTGTTGAAAATGGAACAAATTACCACCACTTTGTCACTCAGCAGAGCTAAGTCAGTATATAGTAGGAAAGGTGATTAACCTCTTCAAATAATTATACTGTTAACTGTACTAGCTGCAGTTTTTTGACCCTTGTTGCTTGGAGTCAGTCACCTCCCTCTGTATTTGGGCACTAAAACAGTGGTAGAGCTAACAAGTTCCCAGAGCCTGCAAAGATGGACAGACCCAATTGGCTTCATAAGGAATTTGAGATGCTGACAGTGCTAGCCCATCCCACATCTGATCTCCAGATAATTGTGGTCCTAAGAATGCATTGTATCCCTGTGGTTCCACTGATGCACTTCAGACACTAAAACCCAGTATTCAGTCTAGCCAGGCTGGCTCCTATTCCAGCAAACTCTTTAGGTGAGGGATGTTAAATATCAGCCTGAGGCTAAGCGCAGAGTTCTTTCACAGGCAGCAATGGGCATGGAACAAGGGCTGCCAAGCAGTGAGAAAATCTGCCTTAAGCTGTGCTTTAAAGGTTGTACACTTCAGTTACATCACCCTGCAATGACACTGAGTTTCACAGACCCACTGAGGACCAACATATATGAGAGATCTACTGCTGGACAGGGGCAGTCTGACACATGCCTATTTACATCACTAGCCAGATTTTCTCCTGCACTCTATATAGCAGTGCCATTTGGATTTATTCAGGAAGAACCAGGTTGTGAGTTCTTTTTGTAACTGTCCTTCTGGCATTGACCTGACAGAGTCCGATGAGTGGCACTGCAAAGTTTATTTGAATTAGAAGATCTAACCCTTTCTTTCCCAATCTCCACTGTACCCTGGGATACTCTATTTGAAAATGACTTAATTATGATGATATTCATTTGCAAAGACCACTGATTTGAGAAATGGCCCAAATAATAAGTGCTGTCAGAATAATTACAAGACTATGAGGCTAGCAGTAGTGATGTTTGCTCTGCTAATTGTACTTAATTTAGTGTGAAGTTTTTCAGTGGCTCCTGTAGCTTTGAGTGCACTGAGTTGTGGTGCTGCTGTATATACCAGGGGGAGAAGAATATCAGTGAGGTAGCCCAGTGAGAACCATTACTGAAATGATCCTGTGTGGCAGAGTCTCCAGTGCTTTTATTACACACAGCCATTAGTGTGGGTAGTTCCACTGCCTCAGGCTGGCACACAAAGTGGGCGCTCTGCCTGGAGCTCTTGGGAATACAGCAGATACTCATGAGGTGCAATAGGGAAGCCAGCAAGCTCCAAACTGCCACTGAGTGCAAGTGTGAAGATTGTATTCTGTTTACTTCCTTGCTTAAGGCCCTAAATTGGCCTTTCTGAGGATGCAAATTTATGGCTGTGTTTGCCAGGGTCAGAACTGGATGTCTGTTTGCAATGGATGCTGATACACAATAATGCTGAGACAGTCACATACCTTTAGGTCACTGTGAATCCATTAATACATTCTCCATGGGTAACTGGGTCGTATGTTTATCTGTTGCATGAGAAATTCTCTCAGGTGAACTCATGAGAGTTCTTCAAAAGGGAAGACCCCATCTACCAATGACTGATTTTCAGGCTACTTGCCAAAGAACAAGTTCATGGAATAATTTTCTATCTCTTCATGTCAAAGTCTCTCCTGCCTTGGTAAATTTTGAGTCTATTAACCAATATCAACAGAATTTCATGGAACAGTAGAGATATCTGAGAGATTAAGCAACTTTTATAAGAGCAGGTTGTAGGAGGAAGATCCTACTGATATTTCAGTCCAGACAAAATGCTTAAATCAGACCTTACACCTTCTCAGACAGCAAAATTAAAAGATACAAATCTATAAATAATCAATTGTAATGCTTATGAACCTGTTAAAACTATACATAATTTGGGAGCTATCCTTTAGTCTTTTAAAAGCAGGGTAGAACCATGGTGAGTGTAGCTGAAGTCAGTTTCCTGAAATTACTATTTTGATTTAGATCAGTAGAACTGACATCGGCTGAATTATGTTTGCCTCCCTGCTTCTTCTCCAGATAGAACAATGGACCCAAGCTATCCAGGAGGTCAGCAATGTTAAAAGCTTTTAATGGATGGACTCATGACCATCAAGCTCATCTGACATCTGAGTGTGGGCTGGACAAAATCCAGTGTTGTGACATGTGCCAATTTGAAGGCAGTTGTTAAAGAAGCTCCTCTCAAATCGCAAGGTAGATGACAGGAGCTATTGCACTGGTTAAACCCTCTTGTTCTTGTGTCTTCTGCCTCTTACTTGTTTTGCATTAGTGAGGCTGACAAGACCCATAGTAACATCACCTGCCTGTTGTTTTTCCCCTTCCTCCCCCCACTAGATAGAGATCAGTGCAGGCAAGGGGAAGAAAGAGGATTGATTTAGATGGACCTAAGAAAAGCGTTCTCATCTGAAACCAGGTGTTCCTAATGCCTGCCATAAGATTTATTGCAATCTGCATCAGGCAGCCCACACTGAGCATTCCTGAGTAATTGGTATTCAGTATCCTACCATCTGATGGGCACTGACCTCTCCTTGCAATCTCTCTTAAGTGTCTGAGCCTCTTTATTCCATCTTCCATCCCCCAACCTACCTCTTCTGTCATATCCCAGCAGATACTTTATGACATGTTGCCATGCCAGGAAACCGGCATGAACAATATTACACTGCACCCGGCCTGGGGCTACTGTGAGAAATGGTCAAGTATGTGAAGTTTAAGCTAAATAATATGATCTTAATGAGATCATGTGGGCTACAGATCAAAAGCATAACCAAAAGGTAAAAAGTTCAATCAGCTTTTTCTGTGAGCAATAAGAATGACCACAGCAACTTTCCACTGAGTTCTTTTGGAAGATTACCAGAGAAAAAGTGGCTCAAAGGGAGTGGGCAGAAGAAAATATTTCTCTTAAGCAGTTTTGACCTCAAATTAATTCAGGGAAACTGTTATTTGCTGCTACATAAAATGAACCTGAGGTACCTCTGCAGGTGCGGACTATCCTTTTGACTAAACTAGGAGTCCAACATTTCTTTACTCACTGTGGTTTTTATCAGAAAATTTACTTTTGTTTCAGATCTCTTTCTGGCAATTTTGGTCACTTGTTGATTTTGCTAAGCTGCTGTTTCAAATGAAACTAAGACCCCTGTGTGGCCCCCGTGTGTTAGAAATACTTATTTTTGCCTTGTGACAATAATAACATAACTCAGTTCAACTGGTCCACTTGTAGAGTCCTACTAATCACTGGCTCTCATTAGCTATCTTTGGAAGAATTTATTTTCCACTCCTGCAGGTCTAAGAACATTCCAGTAGATACCAGTTATTCCTTGTGTTCCAGAAATCAAGAAGATGGAGAATGGCTAGGAGCTTTCCAAATTCAGCTCACCAGTTTTCCAAATTATATAGAAAATCTAGAATCAGTCACAAAGAATCTTCCAACACTTGTCTCTTCCTGACAAATTTGAAAACTAACAGGCTTTTCACAGAGATGTGAAGCAGTTAGCTTTGGTACTCCTATACTTTGGTTTTTTTGGTTTATGTTCCTCATAAAGTAGTCATTTTGTTGGGTTAAACAAGCATATTGCTAAAAGGTTAGAATTTAAAAGGTAAGTATTTGGCATGGTATGGAGAAGCACTAGGTTTTTTTTTTGTTCTATAGCAAATAGCTTTCATTTAACTAGTGAATGAATATTTGAGAAAATTAGGTTTTGTAAAACAGAGCTTGTGCAATTTTGGTGGGGGTTTTTTTGTTGTTTGTTTGTTTGTTTGTTTTGGGGTTTTTGTTTGTTGTTGTTGTTGTTTTTAACTCTTGGATAAAAGATGCCCTGCTCTTTTGTACCTTAGTAGTTCAGTGTTCATTAAATGCCCAAGCTCCTCTAAAATGTTCCTATCAATAGTAGGTATTCTTTTCAGTTTCACAGTTCATCTTCCGTGGCCTTGTTTGGGGTGGCCATATTCCAGACTGTGCCTGATCACATAATATCTGCATAAGGTCTCACATATACAGAAGTCAAAGAACACTGCTTTCCTTTTTCTTCCCATCATGCCTTTTCTTAAAACAGGAAATCACAGAGGAATAATAGTAAGTGCAATGACAAAAACTGCATGATCAAATTCCATAGTTAAAAGCTTTACCATTAGTTATTAGTGAATTTTAGCTTGCACATGCAATAATTTTTCAGTTGTTTAATTGTATATTATTTTGCAAATACCAATGTAGCCTGATGGCAGATATGTTATTGCTACAACTTTACAAACATGTTTGTACAATCTCCTTCTGCTCTGCACTACACTGGATATGCCCATGAAAGCCATTTCTACAAGAGTCCTAAGAAACTGAACCTAGAAAAAAATGAAAGCATAAAAAGGATAAAAAAAAATTGGCTTAAATAAATGTTTAGAATTAAGACTCAAATTTAGTTCTTCTCGTAAACAGAAATCCATCAGTGGTGCTGCAGATTCCTGGAAGAATCAACCCAAAGACTGATTTAAGAGAAATAAATTCTTTTAAATGTTTTCTGTGAGATTTTTTGCAACAGATGGTATGCAGTAGGCATGATGGAATTCCCCCTTCTGAAGAGGGGAAAACAAGATGTGCCTTTCCCTCATTATAAAATCATGTCAATTTCTAACATGTTATTAGTAGCAATACTCTGCTGCTGTGTGTCAGTACAAGACTAGCAAAATATTTTGTCCTCCTTTTTTAGGATAAGGGAAGATCTCTCTTCTCTGAGAGATCATCTCAAACCTACTTTGTAAAGATCAGTCAACACCTGTCAACACACAAAATTGGTTTAACTCAGTAGGAAAAGTGAAGGACGCTCACCTGTGATACTCCCTGACTTTTCAGACTTTCACCATCATGGCAAACTAACATCTACAGAGCCAAATGACCCACAGAACATTACAGAAGTTTACCACTGAGACTAAAAAGGGAGCAAACCACTGGAGGCTGCTGAAACCGAAATCTGGGGTTAGCATAGTTCATGATATCATTAATTACCATTTAAAGGTATAATCATATTTATTATTGACATATTTATGCCAAAGGTTTCCACTGATCTTTCTCTGTCCAAGCCAGAAACATACTTGGGCTTTATATTAGAAGTCACATTTTGTTGAGTGGTGTACACCTAATCTATCGGTACTAGTAAAAGAGTGGTTCTGCTGAGAAGCTTTATGCAGGACACCTAGATGAAAGAAGCAGCAGGAAGACTATGTCTGTTGTATAACTACATTTACACTAATACTTCTACCCACCTTCTGTGTCACTTCCATACTGTTACCACTGAGAGTCACACTTTCACAGAACTTCTACATGTAGGCCAGTTTTCACAGAAACACAGAATATGCTGCTTTAGGAGGGACCCTCAAGGATCGTTGAGTCCAACTCCTGGCCCTGCAAAGGTCCATCCCCAAGGGTCACACCATGTGCCTGAGAGCATTGTCCAAACACTTCTTGAACTCTGTCAGGCTTGGTGCTGTGACCACTTCCCTGGGGAGCTTGTTCCAGTGCTCATCCACCCTCTGGGTGAAGAGCCTTTTTCTAATATCCAACCCAAACCTCCCCTGACACAACTTCAGACCATTCCCTTAGGTCCTGTCACTGGTCACCGCAGAGAAGAGATCAATGTCTGCCCTTCCTCTCCCCCTCACGCAGAAGTTGTAGACTGCAATGAGGTCTCCCCTCAGTCTCCTCTTCTGCAGGTTGCACAGACCAAGTGACCTCAGCTGCTCCTCATATGGCTTCCCCTCATGGCTCTTCACCATCCTCTTTGCCCTCTTTGGATGCTCTCTAATAGCTGAATATCTTTGTTATATTGTGGCACTCAAAACTGCACACAGTATTCAGGGTGAGGCTGCCCCAGTACAAAGCAGAGCAGGAAATGAATGCCAAACTTTGAAGGCTAATAGATATTCAATACCCTATCTTGGTGTAGAGAGAGAGTCTGACATACTGTAACAAATGGTTAACATTTTGATGTTCAGGAAGCCAAAGAAGGCTAAACTCAATTAGCCAAAAGGTATTGTACTACGGCTGATCTTTTGTTCATGGCAAACATCCTGCTGCTGATATTTAAAATCAGCAGTAAGATCAAACAATAACTGTGCAAATCCCTATGTTCCCTGCACACAACTTAAATATCATCAACTAAAGGCAACACTAGACACAGTGTATGCAGACATTTAAATTTTTATACAAGTGGAGCTTGTTTCAGGACACCACTAGTCATGTCTATGACATCCATTATCACAGTATCTAAATGGATTTTTGTGGTTAAATGTGTTTTCCTGCTGAAATGCATGTGTAGACAAAATGTTCCAGCTTCGTGTCATAGGCAAAGACTAATTCTTCTTCCCTATGTCCTGTAAAGTCCTCACATGATACACAGTCTTCTCCAATGTCTGTAACTCTAGTGATAACTCTATTTTGGAAGTTAATATGCAAGTGTGAGCACCAAAATAAGGCATTCAAATCCCCCTTTTGGGTACTAAGATTAGAAAGCAATACAGAGGTGCCCATTTTATCTGCTGCTCCAGACAACAAGAAAATGTAGATTTTTTGGGTCATTTTGTTAGAAATATAACTGAAATGACAGGGCACTGTACATATATTAATGTGGGGAAAGGTTGCTGGTCATTACTGGTCTAGAATGTGTTCTTAAAATCCTAAATTGTGGACAATTTGCAATCACAGCAATTTTTCTGCCATTTTATAGTTGTAAAGCATTGTCCCTTTTTCCTGACATTGAAACAACATTACTTGGGAAAAGTCAAATAGCAAGGCTAAAAGGTAAGCACCACAAAAGCCTAAAGGCAGGACTACAACCCCGGCTTTCAGGAGAGCAGACTTTGGCCTTTTCAGGGATCTGCTTGAAAAAATTACATATGAAATGGCCCTGGAGAGAAGAGTAGTCCAAGAAATCTGATTGATTTTGAGGGATCACATTCTCCAATGATTTATCTTCATGAACAGGAAATGAAGCAAAGGTAGTAAGAGGTCTGTACAGATGACCAAGGAGCTCCTGACAAAATTCAAATGTAAAAAGCAAGTATATAGGAGGTGGAAGCAGGAGCAGGTGACCCAGGAGGAATATATGGACAATGCCTGGGTATGCAAAGGCCAGGTAAGAAAAAGCAAGGCCAATCGAATCTAGTGAGGGATGTGAAGGCAACAAGAAGATCTTCCGCTAGTATATCACCAGCAAAAGAAAGACTGTAGGGAATATGCAAGCCTTCTGAAGAATGGACAGTAGATCTGATGTCAAAGAACAGCAAATAGGCCAAGACTGACCTTAAGGAATCCCAGCTTCATCAGACTAGTGTGAACGTTCCAAAGCAAGGATGACCTACCCGCAGAAAAAGAGGGCTGGTTTAGGGATTACTTAAATAAATGGACATACATGAATCCATGGGACTGTTGGGATGTACCCACAGAGTGCATTGAGGTCAGCTTCACCTCAGCCCCTGGGAAGATAGAGTAGTGAATTCTCCTGCAAACCATTTCTGGAAACATGGTGGATTCTACATTTACAAAGCAGAAATCATACTTCACCAACCTGATAGCTTTTTGTGCTGAGAGGACCACCTTGGTGGATGAGAGGAAAGCAGAGGTTGCTGTTTATATTGACTTTAGTAAGGCTTTTGACACTGTCTCCTATAACACCTTCCTAGACAAATTGCTGAAGTATAAGTTAGATGAATGAATAGTGAGTGCATTGGATAAGATCCTTTCCCTCTGCTCAGTCCTGACTCCACACATTTGGAATGTTGGATGCAGTTTGAGGCTTCTCAGTACAAGACAAATTGGAGCAAGTCCAGCATGGGACCAGAGAGATGAGTAAGGGATTAGAGCACTGTATGAGGAGAGGCTGGGAAGGTTGAGACTGTTCACATTCAAGAAGAGAAGACATGAGGGAGTATTATCCAAGGAGATTCAACTAGCTGATCTCCAGAGGCCCCTTCTAACCTCAATGATGCTATGATTCTGTGAAAAGCTTCAATATAAATACTTACGGTTTCATCTAGCAACAGTGAGAAAAGATTAATACACTCTAGGGAAGGTCTAGACAACTATTTAAAGTAAAACTCTAAATGAAGAAAATTCAACAAGTCTCCTTATTGGTCCAAACTTAACATTAAATTTAACAATAACTGATTGTTGTAAGAGGAAAGTACTGGCTTTTGTTTTACATTAAATACTTTGTTCCTTGACAACCATGCAATTATTTACATTAGTGCTGATAAAAAGAAGTCTCACAACTCAGATTTAAGGTAGGAAAGGATTAGTGTTAAGACACAGTGGAATTCATGGGGCCATTTGTCACTTTCGATGATCATTATTTGGGAATGAAACACAGATTTCATGACTCCAGCAATAAGATTCCTCTCCAGGAGAAACCTGCAGTGAACATTTGGCTACTCTCATGTTCAAAAATGTTGCTTTCTGGCAGAAAAGCACTCTTGTTCCATGGCCTTTATTAAAGTTTAAAAGAAGTGTTGACTTTTTCCTGTATTTCATGCTGAGGAGGGAAGAAACAAACTTCTCTCTGAGCTGACCTTTAGGAGATGTTGCCTTGCCTCAAGCCCTGTCATTAAACATAGCAGTGAGCACTGATGTATATGATAGAATGCTGAAAAAGAATCTAGACAATAGGAGCCCCTCTTTACTTTTCTGCTGCACCCTGCTGTCCTAAAAACATATGTATGATATTCAGGGTCACTTAATATTTTGTATATATGCGTATATTTTATGCACATAAAAGAATCATATGAATTATTTGTAAACATCTATGCATGTTCTAAAAATCAAAAGGACTGGTACCAAGCAGGAACGTGTGTCTGTGGTTTCAGTACTATTTTGCTGGTTTTTTATATCAATAAAACTTCAGACCCCTGCTTCCCTTTTGCCCTCTATGCATTACGATCAACAGCACAGGGTAAGAAAATAATAGAAAAAAAGTACTTTCTTCTGCCAAATATCTACTGCCTCCATAAGATCACATCTTCTGATTTTTTCTTAACTGTTTTTTTTTTTGGTGCATTTAAGGCCTGAAAGCAGTGACCCTGTTGCTAAGCAACTGAGATGCTTGGGCCTCAGCCCTAGTGGTTGATAGGAAAAAAGGTCAATTAATGTGGCAGGCCTGTCCTTATCAATATGCTACTGTGGCACCAACTTTTATTTCTTTACAGTAATATATCATAATAAGTTTTGTAGGTCTTTATACTGTGGTTCTCCTTTTGAATAAAAGCATAACTAAGACTTGAGGGTATGTCTGATATAACAGAAAATGTAACCATAAAAAAAGAAACCCAGAATAGAAATCATCTGACTGCTGACTATCCTGCTGTGCTGCCTGAGGCAGTTACACATTTCCATTGAGTTATTTTATGATCAGGCCAGTATGTTATTGAAATATTATCTCTTTAGCCTTTCTCATTCTGATAAGAAATGACAGGCTCTCAGAACAGTAATACACATGGAGAACAAAATATGGAGCTGTGAAGAAAATTCAGTTGGGGCAAGGAACAGCAGCTCAAGTATATTCCTATTAAAACTTCCTCACCAGCCTTGTGTTGGATTTTAAATAACTGTCCTTTTTTTTATTCCAAAATGAGCATCAGAAACCTTTACTACCAGTATTACTACTACTGCTACTGCTGCTGCTGCTACTACTACTACTACTACTACTACTACTTTACTATGACTACTATAAAATTTTGTCAAATAATTTAGCAGGATGAAGTACTTGCTATATGGAAAGTCTCCCTTGTTAGGAAACATTGTTATTTTAGATGGGAGTCAACCGCCCATCACTGTATTTTTAAAGCATTTAGAGCTGTAACCCAAAATCCACTGACTGTTTCTATTGTCCTCATCTGCCCATTGATCAGACTCCTGACTGTAGACATCCTTCCCCTTCAGGAAATTATCAAATGTACACAGCTACACAGGCTTCTGCAGAGAAGATGGATGTCAGTGGCCCTGGTCACTTTGGGATCAGTGGGTGATGTACCCAGCCACCTTCCTCTTTTAGAGGGTGTGTGGTGTCTCAGCAGGTACCTCCTCCTTTCCTACATACTCAGGGTGGGATTGAAGAAGAACTCTGGACACCCCAGGAACTGGCTGTTTCTAATTTGGCAGCACCCTCTGCATGATCAGGCACTACCAGCAGGTCAAAGTGTATGGCAATCCTGCATTAGCTGATACGGGCATGACAAGTGCTCAGACAAACAGCCACAAGGAGAAAACAATTTTTACATGATGATTTGAAATTCAAAAAATACTTTGTCTGCATTACTGATCATTCATCTTGTCCAAGTGCTATTAGGGTCACAAGAAAACTTAGTTTTCCTTATTTTTGACAGTCTTGTCTGCCCAAATGCTGCACTATCAAGAGTGATACTCGGTGCAGATGTTGATGGACAGGGAGAGCCATTTCTTGGCTGCTCTTCAGCTTTTCTTCAAGCTTATCCCATTGCATATGACAGGAAAAAATGTTCTGAGCAAGGTCCAAGTGCTTAATTATGTATTCATTCCAGCAGTAATCTAGGATTGCGTCTACTTAATGATGGTGGGTTTCGTGAGTGATTCCTATGGGTCAGAAAGCAGAGAAGAGGCTTGGTAAGGACCTTTCTAATGCCTACTAGCAACCCATTAAACTATCCTGTTCTACAGAAAATAGAATCAAAAGCCAGAAAAGGCATCTGGTTCCTAATCCTATAGCTACTCCAGAGAGACATCCTTTAGAAAACCATTTTGTTGCTGTCAGATGAAAGAACTTCAAACTGCAACCTTTTATAACTTATTTGCAGTCACTTCATGATTTCAGGTACATAAATGTTACCTGGTTAATTACTGTTTATAGATAAGAATAAAACTAAAGGTCTCACTCCCTGTTTTGAAAGCATGGCTATGCCTTCTCTTCCCCACACCTCCTATCCAAGTTAAATAACTTGCTTTCATGAAATTCCATCTGACTTTACACTGATATGAGACTGGACACGAGGCCTGCAGTCGTCACCCTGCTTCAGACAGCCGGACATCATATTCCCTCTGTTCTTATAACCCATGTACATAATGGCATAAACTGACCTCCAACTAATTTGGAGTGAGGACTCTCAGCTGTTCAGCTCAGTTTCCCTGTAGTTACAATGCTCACGTGTGTTTTACTTCCTTGTTTTATAGTATTAATGGAGAAGCAGATGTTGCCTTCCTCACTGCAAATGCTATATACAGTGAATCATTTCAGCTGCTCTGTAAAATTTTAACTTAATGGAGTCCTGGCATTTGTGATGAGCTGAGGAACTTAATTTTATAGAACAACCTATTGAACAAGCTGTTCTTGGACATTCCCATCTCAACTAAATGTTAAAAGTATTAAAATTCACATTAGCACAAGAAGAAATTTTGCATGGGTAATCCTTTAATACAGTGTTTTATGGCTCTATTAGCTGCACAGCAGCTGGTGACATGATGAATTTAATCCATTAAAAAATTCAGTAAGAGGTTTAAAAGTCAGCTTTTAAAAACATAATCTTGCTGCAAGGAAAGAGAACTTCTCCTCAGGGCCAGAGACATGGTGAGTTCACAGTGTGGCAGGTATACGAAATACACCTGCATGACAAGATTTCATATGCTTATGGTTTCACACCTAGTAGAGAGCTTATGGTGATGAAAAAGAAGTCAGGAGCACACAGGAATTCTTAAGGAGTGTGTTTAAGTATCGCATTTGTCCAGCTTTCTCTCCATCTCTCTTTTTTTCTATTAAGGGATTTAATACTGTAGAGTTAAAAGGTTGTCTTTCTGCTTCTTATACATGCATTCCATACAAAGACCATAGCACAGGAACTATTTACTTCTATTTGAAGATTTACTACCTGCCAAAGCCTGGTAGAACTAGAAAATTCCTGTTTACTGCACGAAGAAAAACTACAGATTTCTGAAAAGTCCTTTGTTTTTCTTTTTTTCCATACAAAGACAGACGTTAACATGTTTGAGTGTCATGTATTTTTTATAAATGTGTATGAGTACACAGTCTTGCTAAGTTTTCATTTTACCCTGGTATTTAGTAGTCTTCTTGAGCAAACTCCTACAGACACATAGACTTAGCAAAAATCTGAGCTTCCATTGAATAGCTTGTCTTAAAAGTTTCTTTGCAGATGCAAAGAACCACCAGAATACATGAATTAAATTCCTACAGGCTTGTAACCTACAAAGTTAATAAAAAAGGACCTAGAACTTAATTATTATTATTATTTTAAGCTGTGTTATTTTTAGGACATTTTAATTATTTTAGGAACCCTCTTCCAACACTGTAGGTAGTGTTATCCTATCTCCTTGCTCCTTGCCAGTCTTTTGAAATCAGCCCTTTATGAAATTAGACTGACTAAAATTAATTTTTCTTGACTGTGCTGTTGTTTCAGTCATGATTTTCCCATACAAATATTTCACCAATATCCACATTTTTCTGGATGACTTATTTTGCCAGGCACAAATACCTTCTATCTTCCCAGACATTCACCTTTGCTAGGTTTCCCTGTGGAAGCACTAAATGTGTTTTAAATCAGGACAAGAACATTTCTTTATGTAACCCCACTGATGGATTTTATTTACTGTACATCTGATTATGATCTATGATGTACTGTTGTAGATCATAAAACAATAAAGGACACTTTAAATAAAGAATTAATCAGTTATTTAGCCAATCCAATTATGCCAAGCAAGACTCCACAGAATTTTGCCCTTTAAATTCTTTATCAAGTTTAAGAAAAAGTCTAATGACATAAACTGCTTTTATTTTGTGTATCCTACTCCCTCTTCCCTTCACAGGGGAGGAAATGCTTTAGCTGTAGGTGAGAAAGGACTGTATAGAGATGGTAAAGTCAGATCGATTGAAAGCAAAACCAAGGAAAACATTTTCATTGTATTTGATAGTTGGACTTGATGACCTGTGTGGGTCCCTTTCAACTTGGCATATTCTGTGATTCTGTGACACTATGTGACATAGTTTTATTTAATTTTCCTCTTATTGGCTTTGTATTGCTTAGTTTTCATCTGGGTGCATATCTTCATTACAAAATGAAGCTGACAGAAAGAAACTCCTGAAGAAAGTGCATTTAGTAAAAAAAAAAAAAAAAAGGCCCAACAGGAAAGAGTGTTCTAATTTGAGCTAGATAAAGGCATATCGACATACTCTGATGTTGTGCAGTAGCTATGCCTATACTCAAAACAAATACATGACTTGCAGTCTGGGAACATCCAGAAACGAAATGTAATTGCTGTGTGTAGGTATGCAGAGAGATTTTTTTCATAGAAAGCCATTATAGTATTCAACTTCCTTTTTCCTTGTTTATGGGGAATCTTTCATCACATACTTTCTGATCACTTGGAAATTGTATTTCACTAAATAAAGCTCATGCAGATACTTTATTTTGCAACTGCTGTGGACATCCACTGTACTAGGACAGGTACCATCACAGTATCTTTCTTATATTTTGGGAGAACCTTTCGACTGTAATGATGCATTACAGTGTCCTACTTCCCTCCTGCTTCATGAAGTCCAAACTGGGGGGTGTAGAATGTGTGTGCACTGGCGGCATTATGTGTGTATTAGACCCCATCCTGCCTCTACACTTGTTTTGCATATACTTTTATGGCTATGCCTGACACTATTTCTCCATTTCTATTGGCTGTCTTCTACTTGCTGTCACATCATTTGAAAAGCTACCCTCAGTGCAGTGAGTTGGGTAGGTCAGTATGGAGAAGTGTCTTTAGTATTAAATGGATCTAACTTGAGTGTGGAAGCTATTGAGGTGGTATATTTAATAATCACAAAACATGTACTTACTTGACTATCCTTAACAAAATCCTGAGATTTTGCAAAGGACAAAGATAATCGAAAAAAAGAGAGTGAGATCAAAATAGCAAGCAAAAACCTGTTTAGAAGCACACACACTTCTAAAGATCTCTGCCATGCTTTTCCTTGAAACCTGTTTCCAGATAAACTACTGTGAAGGTTACAATACTAGCTGAGAGAACATATTGTCCTTTGTACCCTCAGATGCTCTAGTTGTTTAGAATATATCAATTTACATGGCTTTTTTTGTTTGTTGATTACAGTAGTGTGCAACACAAGTAACATCCCCAAAAGAATGGAATGAACTTGCTTGAGATGAATGTAATTACCACAGAAGTAAAAAATCTAAACTCAAGCTATACTAAACCACCACATACAGTGCAATTAGTAAAGAGAGAAGTAACTTATTTGCTCTTTTAGAGTCATGAAACTTGTTATAACACACCCTTAGCAATACATTATATTTAAAATTGGATGTTGGAGTACCATTTACTGGCAAACTTGATTCCTTTTTCCTTGTTACAGTGTGTATCACAGATGGCTGATTTATAGAAATTCACATAGCTGACTGTATTTCATACTTTCAGTACCAATGATTTTTAAAATAAGATTTTGATGCAGGGAGCAAAGAGTGAAGAAAGATTTAGAACAGCAAGAATAATACATTTGCTGGATGATTTGCATTTATATATATATGTGCAGATATATAACATACATATATGCAAACACATACATACATAAATGCTTTGCATTTTAGAACTGTGAAAACTTGATAAAACATCAATTAATAAATGTCTACATCACATCTCTGAAGTAGGCATTGTTACTACACTCACATAAATAACACGGAAGAGCTTATCAAATGTAAATGGGTGGTTCTTAATGTTTTTATTATTGAGATACACAGTTTAAAATGTTTACTGTGTAGCACAAAAGTATGTGCCTGTAGGCAATTTTTGAAAGCATGAATTCTACTTACAATAATAAAGTATTACAACCTTTATTTTGTTACTGAAAACTGTCTGATATGGAGAGGAGCATTTTAAAGACTTCTAATACCTCTTGTTTGATAATGTCAGTTAACTTTCTTTTAAGTTTATGTTGTATATTCTTCTGAATTTTTCATTTGAATTATGTTCTAATTTAGCATGACAGATTGCCTGTTTGGCAACTTCATTTTGTGTAAGAAAACAGTAAGAATATTGTGATATAAATTAATGCTACAATTTCAGCTATCTCTTGCTGTAATTTAGCCAGTTACTGAAAAACTTTAAGAATACATACTGTCCCTATAAGATTTACATAAAAACAAGGTAATGAATTTGATTTGACAGAAGTCATTGACTGAACAATCTGTGTGGATCGCTTTGTCCTTGCAACTTCTCAAGTGGACTAGGAACAAATAAGCAAACAAAAAATGATTAAATTTGTAATAGAAATCCCAAGCTGTCTAGAAAAGACAATTTTATTGCTGTATGTTCGAAAGTAATCTAGCCTTATACAAGAAGACATCTCAGCAATGGGAAGCTTTTATTATCTGCTTCTCATTTATGACATTATTTTGATATCGATTTAATGTAAGCTATATTTAAAACTGCAACATGGTGCAAAAAGTCACACATAAAAGAGAAACAAGGCTTAATAGTCATTTAAATGACTATGCTCCTCTTAATTTCATCACCTTGGGTAAGTTGTTAAGCATGTGCAGCCATCAGATGCGATTTGAATGGTACCTGCACATTGGTTCAGCTCTTATTGAACTCTCTACTGCAGATGTCCAAACATGTGAGTTACAGGGCCGTGAATATTTTTTTTTATATTGTGCCTTTACGAGCACTTGGCAGGCAACACCTATTCCTTGTAAGTTAACACTTTCTATTGTTTTCCCTACAACCACCAACTTTCAATACCACTGAGCAGCTACCAGGGGCACAGCCAGATGCTTGCCTTTATGGTGGACAGACTGACAAGAGTATGTTTCTATAATCCATTTTCTGCTATTTGACTTCCAGATGAGAGTAGAAGAGTGATAAATGATTTGAATAGTCTTTTTGTCCATGGCCCATCACAAATAACGCTACTTACTCAGAGTCCTGCAGTCTAAAAGAGTCTAGCCTAAGCTAGAGTGTGTGGGAGGTAGGTGCTAGTTACACCATCTGTAAAATTAGGATGTTAATATTTATCAATAACACAATTTTATAATGATGAAACAAACAGTACTTGAAATGTTTTTAAAAGAGCTAAAGAGGCTATAAAAGTATTCATCGCTGTTACTGAATAAGCACTCTGAGGTGAACAACTTCCATATGCGTTATGTCAAAAACATTTAGCAACGACTTATCTCAGGTAGCTGGAACAGTATAGTTTGTAAAGAAGGCATGGA
Organism: Cephalopterus ornatus; assembly: GCA_013396775.1. NCBI lineage: Eukaryota > Metazoa > Chordata > Aves > Passeriformes > Cotingidae > Cephalopterus > Cephalopterus ornatus. The sequence continues at coordinate 17,363 of VZRE01014814.1, forward strand.
AATACTTACTATGGCTAGATAATAGAGGCTCTAAAAAGCTGTTTTTCTTTGTGAAGAATGGCAAACCATCAGTGACAAAAAGGATCTTTTAAGTTGTCAAGTAATACCGGAAAGGTATTGCAGGAAAATAGGAACCATCCTGGAAATGGTTCAAAAAAGAGGATGTAGAATCTCCCACTTGTGAAGGGACAAACAAAGGGACTGAAAAAATGAGCGCTGACATCTGCATCATATGTGAAGAAGACAGAGTGGATAACAAGAGCTGACATGTGAGAAGATGCCTTTGTCAAATTGCCAGAAGTTCCAGAGCTAGGGACACCTTGCTGAAGGCAGATGAGGTTGGGAAAGATGAATGTACCATGCCACCTTTCAAAGGTCAAGACTTTGCAACGGCATCGAAGAAACACTGCCACAGCTGCCACACAATCTAGGTAGAGAAAGAAAGGTTTCATTCCTTCCTGCAACACAAAAATTGAAGGGAAATCTAATAATTAGCCTATTACAGGATAGTCAATCATTTAACTACTGAAAATCAGGGGAGATATATTCTAATCTCATTTCACTTGAGAAATCCTGTTGCCTTTATTGGCAGAATTTGTGCCACTGATGGGAAATCTCTCATTCTGACTTCAAGAGCAGTTGTTCTCTTGCGGCCTGATTCATTAAGTTAATGGGACACTTTCTCTTGAGTCCTCTGAGAATAAGATCCGTGCACTGATAAATCTCAGTAGTTTTGAAAGTTCATCTAATCAAAGATGATCTGAATGTCTTCCATCCAATTACCGTGCCAAAGACAATCAGTTTCCTAATACTTCCAGATACTTCTTTTTTAGCTGGGCCCATCAAGCCAGGAAAACCAGTTCATTGCACTTTGTTATACATCTGTATCCTTGCCTACAGCTCCTGCCAACCAAGAGAGAAAAAGTGCCTGATGGTGGGGAAGGCGAAGAGTAGAACAGTATCCATTACACTAGCACAAAGTAGGTTTAAGAGTTTAGGAAAAATTCAGGGTTTGATGTCATTTTGTTCAAATGACGACAACCATTCCTGGATTTTGAACTGTAAAGTGCATAATCCCTTTTCATGGAAATTCCATGTTTTCTTCTTTTCCATGGTATCTTCCACCTAGACACTTGTCTCGTGCTTCCTTGTCAGTCTTTCCTCAAAATTTTCACCTTCCTATCCTTCATGGCCACTTGTTTTTCCTAAATAACTAGTATATGGGGCAGTTTCTTCTGTTAGTTAATTTTCTTGCATTATCAGGGATGTCTCTTTTGTACACTTACATTACCCATGACTGCCAGATTTAGACAGCTACACATATCCGAGGCATCCTCTCTTGATTGTATAAATGTCAAAATGATCTTTGCTTGTAATACACAATAATGCATTGTCCTTACGTTCCAAACTGTGATCAAGACACTGCATTTTGCTACGTATTTGTATGATGTTTAATGTACTTGTGATATTCAGGAAAGATCTTGCAAAAAAAGCAGTAATCCCTATTTTACCAATGAAATTTAAATCAGGAAAACCCACCTGCTTTGTACTTTTTTAGTATTGATGATTAGATTATATTATGTACATGGCAGTGTTGGGGGAAATAAGTTAGTTGAAACTGATATATAAGCAGTTTCACTGTTTGCAGGAACTCAGTGCAGACTTCATGGTTCTTTGTCATGCTGCCTCTGATTGCTTGTTTTTATCTGCAGCACTGGGCAGGTCTGATTTTCTTGAGAAGCACTGGAAACTAGGCGCTGCACAAAAACAAAGGGAAGGTGCCTAGCCAGTCAAGTTTGGCTGTTATGATTGCAAAGTGTTGGCTGAACAAAAGATAAGATAAAAACCTATCATACTGCATTGGTCTCCTTCAGCACTGACTGAATCTTTCACATTTCAGTGCACGTAATGGAGGTGAGAGATGGAACAGCTAAGCTAGTCTCAATTACAATGGGTAACCTCACTGGGGTCATGTGTTTGGTCTGAGTAATTGTCAACGCGTTAACAAGGACTGCATTTAAAGCAAGAGAGAACAAAAGCCAAAATTTATCCGCCTATGCTATCCATTCTTACTAGGGACCAACTAAAGTGAACGTACCTAATTCCATCAAGGGCATTTCTTCTGTTTAATGAGCACATAGGAAAGAGAGACATTGTTCAAGTACAAGGGTTCAGTTTGCAGCAAGCCACAAATCACATTTCATTTATCAGGCCTACAGATGACAGGATATCAGCAAATCCCTGGAGAGTCATATTCATTAAAAAGAAATCTTAAGTAATTACAACAATTAATTGACTTGAAACAGTTTCGGGTGGAGAAGGTTTACATAATTCATTTGCCAGACAAAACAAGCCTTATGAAGTCAGGGCAACATATTTAGAAGCATCCTCCCCTTCCTGTCATCTTGAAAAGCACGGGATAACACCAAACACCTCGAGACAACTGAAATGAGCAAACAAACAAATAGAAGACAGGAAAAGCACCTGTAACTTCATAAAAGGAATAATTCTTCACTAACCTGCTCACATCATTACTTAGAATCCTGAGAATAAAGCATTCTCCCATTTCTCCTTGTTTATTCTAAATAGGCAGAGGATTTCTAAGGATTAATTACGTAATAGCAAATTTTGGAAAATGGCAAACTTCACCACTTCACTCAATGCAAACATCGTGTATGTCTGGTTGTGAATTCATCCTGAAGTTTTGTCCAGATTGCAAAGTATGCAGATGTATTTTGCTACTTCCTGTTGACCAATCCTGAATTTGTAGGTATCAGAATGCCATTCTCATGCCTGTACCAGCAGTGAATAGAAATATTTCTCAGATGAATTCTATTATGCTGTTCAATATTTTCTTCTGTTCCCTAACCTGTGTGTTTATCACTTTTACTTCTTACTTTATATTAATTTTACAAATTGAGGCAGAGGTTTTTCTGTTTCGTGGGTGTTTGGTCTCTAATACAGTATGGTATTAATGAGTAGGACTTTGAGGAATTACAGAATACAGGCATAGCACCAAGATTTTCACAGTAACTTCACTCTCTTGAGATGAGAAAGTTCTCTAAGTGCTCAGACAGGTTTTTAACATGTCATTGTTTCCACTGGTGGCACAAAGTTGGATTCCACTTCTCTACACATACATATCAATATCTTTGGGGAAATAAAGGAAAAGAATAGTCATGCTTCGCAAAATATGTTTGCCAGAATAACAGTCACAGACAAGTAAGTGCCAGAAATACTCTGGGATGTTTATGAAAGCATTTAGATTCAATGGGTAGGTATACAACTCATTTATCATATTGTTTCACTTAGAGAACAAGGCAAATATTATTACGAGACTTAAAAACTAGTTTCTTACATCATTAACTAAGACAAATCTACAACTCAACCTAAAAATAAGGAAATGCCCGATTCAAATGATTAATGATATGCAGAGTCAGACAACAGGTTGACAAAAATTAGTGCATATATTTGACATTTCTTTAAAACTTGGCAGTTAAAGAACTTCTCTGTTCATGAGTTTCTGGCCTCTACTATCTGCCCGCTACGTCCTGCCGCTAACAGAGATCCTTGTCTCATTTTGAAGCGTTCACCATGATGTCTGCAGAAAGAGGAAAAAAATCCTCATTTTTGGTAGTGTCACATAGTGAGAGAATAAATAATTAATTTCCCATGTTTTCTGTCTATCTATAATTTCAGAAGATTAATTTCAGATATATCCTAATTTCCAGATATTCTGAATATTTTTCCAGTCATCATTGCCTTCCTTTGAAGAGGTAGTTTGAGCTGCCTGCCACAGTGGAAAAGCCCACACATTTATGAGTTTTAATATGGCATATTTTTCATATGTACAAAAATATAATCTTAGAAACCCGGCTTTAAGTGAATTTCATTTGTATGATAAAATGTAAGGAGTGTAAGCTATTTTGTTTTTTTTTAGCTTGTCAATCAGTTAGTCTCTCACCTTTAAAATAAGGTAATATAGATGGGTCACATTTGCCTTAAATATTTACATGCTTTATAGCGTTAATCTGTAATTCATGAAGATAGAGTACAACTTCAGTTGTACTGGTAGGACCAAAGGAGGGTTTTGGACACAAGCATTGTGTTTCCCTCTGATTCTGACCATAGTAGGCAGTGTAAAAAAAGAACAGAATATATAAAAACATTGTACATGTTGTTTCTGAACGTTTCATAAAAGGCTGAGCCAACCAACCCATCACAAATAAGACAGTGTCACTGCAGCAGTGATTAATGAGACGCTAAGTGCAAGTAGAAAATATTATTTTCTGCCTAAGCATACCATCAGGTTATTCTGCAAATTTTTTTCAGCAGTGAACAGAGTTCACATGTGCTGGAGCCTACTTAGCAGAAGGGATGTATTTAAATAGTATAGATAATCCACATACTAAGTTTCAGGCCATTACAAATGCAGACAACCAAAAATAAAACCTACTAAGTCTTTGATTAGGCAAGCAAACAATGTAAAAATCTTACCAACACGAGAAAACCGGCGCTTGATGGCTGATTACAGGTCATGACCAGGGTCAGGGCTGATTCCTGCCACCATTCCCACTGAGGCAGATGCCACTGAGAACAGCAAGGTGCAGCTCAGCACAGGGCTATGTCCTGGCAGATACAGAACTTTTTCCTGTCAGAGCCTACTGTTAAAAACTTTGCCATGTGCCCTTACACTATCTCATCTTAGGTGTCTAAATCCAGATACCACTTGGAGGGGAGAAAAGGCTCAATACTTGTGTTTCTCACTGACCTCCAGGCCTGGGGCTGTGCCCCCAGTGTGATTCCCCCCTCTAAGGGGATTGTTATAGGGACAGAGCCCTGACAGCACTAGTGCCAAAACCAGGGAACTGCACCACTGCACAATCACCCTGCCATAATATTTTTTTTGCCTATTTTCTTAAGAAACAATTTAAGCAGAGGGGTTTAAGCCGCAAGATTTCAGCTAATGTCATCTCTGCCTCTTTCCTTACTCCTCAGAGAACCACTCCTCGCTGCTGCTGGCTCTCCACAGGCCTCCACCCCGGCAGTGGCGGCTGTTGACAAGGTTCATGGCAGCAGCCAGGGTTTTGGCTGGCTTAGGTGATGGGACAGGGCTGTTTCTCACAGCTGTCACCATACTTTCCCCCTCAAAAATATCTGCAGGAGGCTGGGCAGGCTGCAGCTCTCTGATGGAGGGCCCTTCTTCACTCCCTGACCCTCCGCCTTGCTGCTCCCACGAGCACAGCCACAAGGGCCTGTTGTTATACATTTCCTTGTGAACTTGGGAAGAATTTGTGAGAGTGGCTGTGAGGTCATGAATGGACTTCCTATCCCTTTATTATAATCTTAGTTTATTCAAATTTCTTCTTTTTTTTTTTCCCCTCTCAAATTTCTCCGCAATACCCATAAAGTAAAAAGAACATTATTAAAGAACTACACCTATGTTTTAAAATGCAGTTTGCTTTGTTTTACAAAATAAAGAGGAATTGTCCTAAATGGTCTGATCCAGCCTATTCAGTCACACAGGAGCAAATTAAATGAAATCCAGAGCAGCAAAGGCCTTTGCTTTGTCTAACTGGGTATTGTTGGGTGTTGCTGCTGGTGTTTATCTACACTGTCTGTGAAAGGGATAAAATCCATTTTGTGTCTGTATAATTGCTTTCATCATGTACTGTTTGACCTCAGGAGATGCTCCCTCTATAGCCTTCCCTACTTCTTTTTCTTCTCAGTCACATTTACGTTTTTTGAGATGTTAAGACATTCAGAAATTAAAATGAAGGAAACCAGAACAGCACTCTTCTTTGGAGACTTTAATTAAAATAAAAACCCCAATTAAAAAAAAACCCACAAAACAAACAAACAAAAAAACCAAACAAAAAACCCCGAAAACAAAACAACAACCAAAAAAAAAAATGAAAAGAAAGCAAAGGCCTGCAACAGAAATCATCTTTTTTTTTGGAGAGAAAACACTAGGTCAGAAGCCATTTCAGAAGGTTTATGGGAAAACACAGCAATGTGAATTCTAGAATGTGGGATCAGTAGCTTAACTCCCATTGAAAGGGTATGGGACAAATTCCTCTCTTGTTAAGGAGACAAAGAGGTTTTAGAAATGTATGTAAGCCAAAAAACAAAGTAATACAAAAAGAGAAAGAGAAAAAAACTCCTTGGTAAGATTCACCTTTGCCAAGTGTATAACCCTGACAGAAGGGGCAGCTTTTCAGGTGGTGTAAATCATTGTCACTCCATTGACCTCAGTAAAGTTGTTCTATCAGGGGATGTGACCCTCTTAGTATTTCTTCCCAAGGCACAACAATAATGACTAAAAATGTAGAAAATTACCTAGAGGTTTTCACATTTTTAATATTGTGCTTCATTAATCCAAAATCCATTGAACTCAATAGGAGATTTTAATTGAGTCTATAGGTTTTGGATTACTATGTTCAAACTAAGCATGAGTCTACAGCCATGTTACAAACCCTAAAAAAATGGTGTTTGTAATGGAATTGCTGACAGATCCTTAACCATAGTGGTGCTAGCGGGAGTCACTATAATATTGTAAATAAGGTGAATAGGCTCTTCTTATCTCATTTCACAGCTGAGCAGTGTATTGCCAGATAAATCAAATCAGGGTAAACGGTTTCATCTAATAAACTGGGTCAACATATAATGTATTTTTCAGGTTTGCACTTTCATTGATTCTCATTTGATTTAAGAAGAGATATTTCAGTTTGTGTTTACAACATTTTAAAATACCTCTTTGCCCCTTCTCTAGAGAACAAGCAAGCAACAGAAATACTATGCAAGCTGGTAGCATCACAAAAATGTCAAGTTTTCTGCTTTCTGTAACTTCTGCTTTCCATTATTATGCATCTGGGAGAGAGTAGGGGTGGGGAATGAGGGAGTTACTATCTCATATCTGCATTTTCTCGATAATGTTTTAGTGATGTTTGCTAATGTATCATTCATTAACCATCAGCCACTATAAAAAACATAATCTATCTCACAAAGTGGACATTATTATCGCATTAAATCATTTCACAATATACCTGAACGGTTCCACATGAGGGGCCTGGCCTGACTGAGCTCAAATGCCTTGGGGGCAAACTCTTCAGTAGTAATGAGATACGAGGTCTGTCTGTGATGAATATGATATTACTCGTGTCAGTGGCTGTGGACTGCACCCAGAATATTTCTTCTTACAGTTTTTTTTTTTTCCCTATTGCAAAGGAACTCAGGCAAAGCACTATTAACCCAGTAAATGAAGCTCTAAAGATCACAGAGTGTGCCCATTAGTCGACAAGATTGTGACTAATCCAATTTTTCTTGCAGGGAGCAATTCTAATGCTTCTGTAACATCTGGGGATGGCAGGGCCTGCATTACTGATGAAGCTGGGTATTTTTTCTTCTACCTTTTTCTTCATTGAAGAACAATTATTGCATTCAGTTATTCCACTGCTTCTCCTCCCTCCCCCACGTTTTTCCCCTGACTCCTTCTGCCCTGATGACCTCTTTGAAGATGGTTAAAATAATATTGCAGGCTGACAGAAGAACTGGAAAGGGTGAGGACTGTGGAGGCTAAAAAAGATACCCCTCATGTTTACTGGACAGAAAATGTGCTTGTTCAGTGCAGAAAAAGTATTAAGTTCCCCCAAAACAAGAAGAAAAAGGACCCAGAGCATATTATTATCAGTCACCACTAATGGCATGCTGTCTTAAATTGTCCCAGCGCTGGAAGAGAATGTCATATTGCTTCTACTCACTCTGGTAAAAACACTGTGTGTGGCAAACATTATACATCAGTAGAACAGTAAAATACTGCTTTTCTGATTTATTTAATGCCAATTATGGGATTTTATTCCAATATAAAGTGGCACAAAGGACAGTTTGGGGCATTTTCATTTAGCTAGAACTTCAAAAATATTTCACAATATTTAAAAAATCTATTAAATTCTGATGGCTAACATATGCAGATTTTACAGGTTGATTTTTCTGTGTTCAGAAGCAAATCGTACATTCACATCTTCAAAGGTGCAAAAGATGCTAAATACCAGTAAAATTCTGTTCTTATGGGTAGGGAACAATGCAATAAATTAGGGGAAGAATGGATTAAATACAGTTTACTGTCATTTAATTGGCAATGTTTCAACATGGGAAGAAGTTTAAGGATAGAAAATACATCATGGAATTCTGCATCCATTTGCTTAGATCTTTGCATGAAGGAAGTTATTGTTCTCATAAGTCAGCTGCAGGCCAATGGATTTTAGTATATTGGTGTTTCATGTTTAATTTCTTTTGTATATCTCTAATGCAAAACCATTTTATTGGGTTCCACACTGAGAATTAAAGTTTGTCCAACATTCAGAACATCTTAACTAGAACTCTACCTCTCTCAAAAGCTGCTATTTAACTTTTATTATTTTATTATTTTATTACGGTATTTCACACTGTGTATCTCTGCAGGAAATATTGTCTATTCAACATGTCACAGGTTGTCTGGATTCTGGAAGGCAGAAACACTTTTTTCACAACATATTTCTATTTCTGTTAATAACTGAAACCAGAATACAGAGTTGTACGTGAACAAGACAGAAAGGTTTCACACTACAGCTTTTCTTCTATTTTGTAGAGTCAAAGGATACAATGAGGATTCTGTTAACTGCTAAAAACAGTTCTGAAGTGGCTTACAAGTTTGTTATGAAATATCTGGAGAATGTCCCCAGATGACTTCAGCAAGAGTCCTTGAAGATCTGGTGCTAATCAATATAAGGAAAAGTCATAAAACAAATGATAGACTAAGATCAACACTTGCTAATATTTGTAACAGTATAAATATATCAAGCAGGTAGGAAAAGGGTAGCAGATCTGTATTTTAATCACCTAGATGTCTGGGCCACTAAATATAATTTAATTTAGAGAAATAGAATAAAGTCAGAGATAAAGTCAGCGAATCAGACATAGGAGTATTTATTATGTAGAACAGTCAAGACAAAGGAAAGGTTCAAGGCATGAAATATCTTTGATGCTATCAGTCCAGCTGAAATACTAAAACCTGGCAATCCAGACAGTGGCTTTCATCATCAGGAAATGGAGAAAAAAGCAACACAAAGAGGAAATGCCATTACTGCCTTTAGGAAGCTGTAGTTTAGTTTCACAGGGAACAATCATGTTTAATTTGAGGCACTATTTATCATTCAACAAGAAAGCAAACCATGAACTCTGCAGTGTTTTGTTATGCAGTTAAGAAAGAATGTAGGAAAAATATGCATTTTGTTACAAATCTGCCTGTCAGAGCTTATCCTAAGTAAATTAGCTATATTTTGAATGCTTCGTTAATTACCTGTGTAGACTGGAAAATCTGTTTCTCTGGTTTGAGATTACAGGGAGGTTTAAGCTAGGTACTACTAAGATGCATACATTATGTGTAACAAACACTAATAGCTGGAGTTATTGAATGAAACCCTCCAAGTCAATTCCAAGCCACCAAAGAACTCCTATTGGACCCACTGAGCCAAGATTTTATAGTCAGATTAATTTTGGAATTTGTAAATGCATCCATCTAATTCTGTTGTTCTTGGACGTTCTCCAAAACAACTAAAAGAGGATCCACCCAGTGAAGTCAGGGGATGATATGCGGAATCACAGTATTGCCATGCCCCTTTCCAGACCAGATTAGCTAGGAACTTGGCCAAATGTGTTTTACATGCCTCTCCTGACAGATGTATGCATGTAGTATTGAAAAAGAGTCTGCAAGACAGAAAACACTTGTGGTTGTGACTGAAGTGATTAAGTATGCAGGTGTTTGTTAGATTAGGCCTTTAAAGTGGATCTTGCCTAACAGCCGTAACTGTCATGGATGTAAGTCATGAATCAAATGGAATTAGTTGATGTATGATAATGTTACATCACTGGGAGAAGAGAGGTACTTATTTTTGCCTTTGAAGCGATAACAAACACCATAAATTTTAACGTCAACTTTTGCTATTATCTCAGCAATTTAATTTTATTTAAATAGTTTCATCTTCTTTTTGTTTTTTGTCAAAAGCCACCTTTGCCTTTCTTTTGAATAGCCGAATCTGATAAGCTGTCAGCTGGCTTGTGTGAAACTGCAGCAAAACTGCTCCTGACCTCAATGATATCAGGTTTTCACTCACTCACAGCTTCCAGCATGGTTTGAACCAACATGCAAATCCAGATTCAGCTATAAGATGACAGAAAAAGGATTTTTTTCAGCCTACAGATTGCTAAACTGCCCCAAGCAAGCTACTTTCTTACATACAACATGTCCGTAGAAATGTTTGAGAACCCTTCATTGCGCCTGGGTAATTCCACCAGTGATAGAATCTGAGACTAGTCCTTGCAGAAAGTGTTTGTTACAATACATGTAATTGAAAAATCACAGCCTTGAAAGGTGTTTCGGTGGTGGGTTGTCAAAACTTGCCCAGTGATACAACTTAATAATTGTGAAATGAATGCTTTTCCTCTGATGTTTACCATCATACTTGATCACTGATACCTGATATGCTTTTTCTGTATCAAAACCAATTGAGTTTTCTCTCTTAAATTCCAAGAGAACTCTTGAAACTCATTTTAATATTGACTCTAAGCCTAATTTTACATTTTACATGTCCAAGCCTTGAAATATTTTCCTGATAGTTAAATTGGCATCAAAACGCAGCCACTGCAGAATCCTGAACAGAACCTAAGGGGTCACTGCACTACTAGTTATGTTCGTACATTGAACTAGTAGATATCGAACCATATTGGTAGGGAGTTTACTACTAAGAATGTTATTTTAATGCTTCTACAAAAACCACAGGTATTTGGGGATAAACTGTGTCCCAGATGTCTAGATAGAAAAGTATCCTCCCCAGGAAAAGTGGTGGAGTCACCATCGCTTGAAGTGTTAAAAAACTGAGCAGACGTGGCACTTGGCCATGTTGTTTAATTGTCACGGTAGGGTCTGGTCGGTGGTTCGACTTGATGATCTCGGAGGTCTTTTCCAACCTTAATGATTGCATGATCATTGAAAGGGGGGAGGAATGGATTCAAAATAATTCCTAAAATGGTTCTTAGGCAAACTTGGTAGCATGCAGCTGGGAATAAAAGCTGGGCAGCACTACGGCTGACTAACTCCATTTGTCACCATGTATTTCGACTAATATTTGTCAGTGACTTTGTTAGGGCATCCATCCTAGAAATAGAGTGCTGCATGGGCAATTGGAGCCTTTCAGTCTTTTTTTGAATTGGGCTGATAACAGTACAGCTACAGTTATTGCTACAGGTAAGTGGATGGGCAGAATTGCTGTGCTTTAGCCTCAGCAGCTTTAAGCAACCCGTTTCAGAAGCCATATTAAACAAAATACAAAACTAGGATATTTCTCACTTTACTGCAGTGGGAATCTTTTTTTTTCCCCCGAAAAATGACACACTGTATTTTGTTGCCTAATATCAAAAAAGACACTTCACTTCCTCTTCACTTACAGGCATTGAAAGTTGGAACAGAAGTCACAGGACAGCAGGTGGAAGGGAACATTTATGAAGGGTGTGATCTGAATTTACAGGCAAATGGATTTTCAGATGCTATGGCCATCAGTGTAAAGCAGCAGCCCACTTGAAAAAGATCATAAAGAAAGAGTATGTAAGAGTATGTAAGAGGAAAGCAGTCAAACTTATGACATGCAGTTGTGCTAAACTAATGGGACCTTCATCCCTTTGTTCAGAAATAGCTACAGTTCTCTCAGTGTCATCTCAAAAATGATTGAGTGAAGTTTGTGCCTGATTCTGACAGGACTAATGGGAAAAGAGGCAAGCAACATATTTTTAAATTATAGTACAGTAAGCGGAAGTGGATCTGCTCGTGTGGTAATGCTCTATTAATTAAGATCATCAGGAGGCATTAGGAAGGAGAAGTGGAGGAGACGGAAATGTTTAAAAAAATTATTCAAGATATTATTTATGAGCTCTATTTCTAGGACTGAAGCTAGTGTGGTACCTCTCTCAAAAATAAATGATGGAGACTGATGCTGCATAATGGGACAATTTACAAACAGAAATGAAGGAAATGTTTATAATTTTGACCTTAGTGACTCCAGTAAGATCAGTCCTTTACTGGTTTAATATTGTTTCACAGTTTGTGCTGTTAAATCAAAAGGTTATCTATAATACATCTGGCAATATTAATGCAAAGGATCAGGGGTATTCAACAGACATTTATTCATTATTAATATAGATAATAAAGGATCATTTATGAGATTACAGATGAGACTTTTATCATCAAAAACTTAAAAAGGGAAATGTATTTTTGCTCTAGGACAGATGAAAAGAGAGATGAAAAGAGTCAGTAATGGGAAATGTAAGAGTCAACACAAAACTGTCAAATTCATTATTTTCCTAAAGACAGGTAAGACTTGACAGCAGCGAATGAAAACCAAAATAAAATTAAATGTTTTTGCTTGTAAAACTGCTTTATTGGCAGGGAGGGGCTTTCAGTTGCAATGTGGTAGGCTCTGTTTTTCTCCTTTAGCAAGGCAGTTGTCAATGTTTTTCCCTCACACAGCTGTCCTTTACAAAGCCTTTTAAAATGACCTAGAGTAGGAGAAAGTATCTATGTCTGAAGAACTTCTGGGAGCTGTTTGAAATTGAACTTGACAAGAGTGAAAGTCAGCTCTAGGGACCCTTCCTTGTTGGGTGCAGACATCACACTCATACATTTTGTGTTTTAGGTATGTAACTCTGTGCCATTAGTTGGTACATTTGCAATTAGTAGTGGAACAATGTGCATATGTAAACAGAAGTAACAAGAAGAGTAAAATGTTGGATTTTTTTCCTGTGTCATACTTGCTGGTATTTACAGAGGGAGAACAAATCCCTAATGCTACTGAGAGTGCTTATAAAGTGGCAGACCTTGTTTTATCGAGCCAGTGGCGATTTCTTAATATCACAGTATCCATAATATTTGTTTAGACTGCCCCCTGCATTCTTAAGGCTGCAGTCACCTAAATGCAGTATTGCCTGTTTGAATGATGGATGCCACTATATTCAGAGTTAAGGCTAAAACTCTCTCCTCGTTTCACCTATCAGTCTTATCTAGGGCAGTTGCTTGAATCAGCTTCTAGGGTTCTCAGAACATTCAATTATCTTGTTTCCCATATGATCTGCAATACCCAAGGGTGGATTTGGAATTTGATGAAGTTGTTTCTGATCTGAGGGTATGGACTGACCAGTCTGTTTGAGATGACCCCTAGTCCTCACTAGGAACAGCGGTAGTAGTAAAATAGAAATAGTTACATTGGAAAATTAATTTCATTACTTAGATGCTGTCTTTGCATTGTCTAGAGTTTGAGGACAATTCTGAAAATTCTCATTTGCAATCCCTTTTTCACTTTCTTTCTTTGCCCTTTTTCATGTCAGAAAGAGTCCACATTCCCCTTACTGTTTGTGGGATCTTATAAAAATTGTGTAGCTTTTTCTCAATCAAGTAAATGAAAGCTGGCAGGCATTATAGAAATGAGCCAAGAACAAATTTGAGTTATGTGATCTTAAGTATTAGGGGTTTTTTAAGTTTCTGCCTTTTTGCCCATAATCTCATTGAAAAAAAAATTTCAAGGACGTGGAAACCCAGCCTTTTTTGAAACTTGATCCAATAGAGAAAAACCCACAGGGTCATATGTAGATGTGAAAAACTGGATCCCCTTTCCCTCCCTCCAAACTGAGTAAGATTTGAATGTATTTGAAACTGTGAATAACACTTGAATATAAAANCTATCTCGCATTGGCCTTTTTAGCCATCAGCGCGCTTGTAGCAAGCGTGGGTAGAGTCCTTCACAAATCTTCGTTCGCGAAGCCTAGCCATGATGATGATGATAAAATAAATATTTTATAAGCAAACAAATTAATTTCCCCTGAAGGTGAAGGGGGGACAATGGTCCCTGGATGGGCTTGAGAACTGAGATTCTTCATCACATTTCAGAATTTGTTGTAAAATTATGTATCACAGGGTGTCAATGAGATACGGAGCAGAGCATAATGGGAATTTCTTTGTCAAACTATCTTTCTTTTAGTTGCCATTCCAGCCTCTAACTCAACCATGATAACAGGTAAGCCCTGACTAATCTAGCTGAGCCTAATAAGTTACCTACCCAGCTTCCATTTCAACCTTCTATAGATATTACTGTTATCACAATGACTTAGCAGGATTTAATTTGTATGTGTCTCAAGCAGCTGCTTTCCTGCAATGTCCACTGAACTAAATTACTGGTCTTTGTGGGAAGGCAGCTGCAGGGTGACCACTCTTCTGGCTCTGCTGTGGGACCTGTGGTCTCTTGTACAATAACCATCTGGGCATTGCAGCATCTTAGATCCTTCTAGCTGTCTGCTAAATGAAGTTATATAAAACTCTGTCTGCTAAATCTCCAGCAACATTAGCCTAAGTCCCATCACTCAGGTGGACCACAATATTTGGACAGAATTCTCTTGAAACTAGTGTAAAGAACAGCCCACACAGAACCACATGGGAGTTTTAGATCATAATACTAAAAAAAGACAAAACAAAAACCTAAGTAGCCTTGCAGAGGCTAAATTTTACTCATTGTATGGATTTTTAATCCTTACATAGCTTCCCTGTAAAATTTGGCAAGTTTGGACTTCCTTCAATATAAGACACAAGAGAAGACTGTAAATAAACATTTGGCTGCAGGACAGCCTTGGTATTGCACGAGTTTTAACTTTTGATTATCCATCATAGTTTATATTGAAAATCGAACATTTTGAATAATAAGTCAATTTAGACAATTTGTCAAGTTTCATAAATTCCTTCTCATTTCTCTCCTTGCGCTTCTAACAGGCATAGGTTAATATATTACATAAAGTCAGTGTAAGTCTCAGATGCAGAATGTTCTGCCAATGAACAGCTACATATCTAACTAAAGAAATCACCTTAGTAACATCTGGAGTCACTCCTGGATGCTGATGGAGACCTGTGAACGTGCAGTGATGACCTTCAAGCTGCAGAAACCTTGAGAGGGCATCAGAAAGACAAAGAAGCAAAGCAGCTGGCAAGTTTGAGAACAACATGGGCTAATGTTTTGGCTGGGCAATGCTCTATATTTCAATCACAAAAGATTATATCCTATGTGACATGCGCTACAGGTGCCAAGGTCTTTTCTGTCAATGAAGCTTCTTAAAATTCATGAGAAGTAATCAGAAAGACTTTATATGTGTAGAAAGTGAGGAGAAAGTGATTGATACATCAGACAAATACATACCTGCCCAAGTCATTAACATGAGGGAGGGAGAAAGGATACCATGGTTAATGCACAGAGAAAATGCAGTATATAGAAATATCTCTGAAAGCATTCAGCTAATTAAAGGCCTGAAACAGGAAAGTATTACTCACATGAGTAGTCAAAATGGTAATCAAACCACCACTGTAAGGACAACTCATGAGTAAAGGTTTGCTGTCAAAACCTGAACGAAGTAAATGCATGAAAAGCCTGCACTGATGATTAAATCCTGTGCTTGTTAAAATGTAATAATTTCAGTGACAGGGAAGAGATTTGATTAGTGTGCTTGGACAGGAAGGAATTATTATGGAGGAGTGATTTATGGTATAGAGAGGCACAAAATTTGCAGATTTTTTGTACATGTTCAAACAGAATCCAAGGGTATTTTTTTCACAGATTAAGGCCCTGTGCGGTTAAAAGCACTCATTGATTTTACTAAAGTGAATAGGTATTTCTACTGGTTTTTAGTCAAAAAAATACTTCTTTAGTTTGTAAATGTTGGGTTGGTAGTTTGGTTGATGTATTTTACATATTAAACAAAGAGCAAAAGAACTTGCTCTTGAATAATAGAGAGACTCCATGCATATAGGTGGCATAAGATCTGTGTCAGAGCTATTCCTTGTTCTTTGGATTCTAAAGAATAATAGTACCTGTTAATTTAGTGTACATTTCATTAAATAGAAAATATAGTCCACTTAAATCACTGGAAATCTTTCTGCTGATGTGGTAGAGTTTTGTCCAAGTCAATAGATCTCTTAGATCTTCACAGAACACTTTTCTTCTACATTTAAAAGGAAATTAATAAGGAATTACTCTGTTCTGGGATGACTGAAAATAAGCAGTAGAGCTACACTACAAGCCTTCTGTGATTGGCTATACTATGCTCTTGTGGCTTGTGCAGCATGTCATCTTCTCAGCTAATATAAATTTGTATGCTTCCATACCCTTGAATGCAGTTGTGATGATTAATACCAGATGATGCTCAGGGTCTGCTGTATTCTTGGAAACTAGCCTCCACTTACTTCTTCCAATCAGCCACTAAGTTTTTCCCAGTGCTCTTATTCCATGACCATTTACCAACAAGAAGTATGAAACCTTATTTGAGGAGTCTAGAGGCCCTGGGACACTGCTCTGAAGTACAAATAATGAACATTTTTCATATATGATAATAATAGTAGTAGTAATAATAGTAATAGTAATAATAATAATAATGTATATATATAGCCCTATAATTATCCATGAGACTGCATCTTGAGCACTGTGTCCAGTGTTGGTCTTTCCACTACAGGAAGGACATTGTTACGCTGACACTAGTCCAATGGAGGGCCACTGAGATAGTTGGAGGTGGAAACACAGGAGGCATGAGGAGCAGCTGAGGAATGTAGGTCACTTCCCTTGAAAAGAGGCAGTTTCGGGGAAGATTTTATTGCTGTCTTCTACCACTCAAGAAAGCATAAGGATGGTTCATAATGAGAGCATGGTGGGCAATGGGCCCAAGCTGCAATAAGAAAAACTCTGGTGCGATAGTAGGAAACAGATTTTCACAGTGAGAACAGTTAAATGTTGGAACACATTGCCAGAAAGGCTGGACACTCTCCATCACTGATGATATTCCAAACTCGACAGGCCAAGGCTCTGAGCAGCTAGTTGGACCTACTTTGTGCTGAGGTTAAACCATTTTACCACAAAGGTCTTTCCAATGTAAATTGTTGTATGGTTCTGTGCAAGTCTTTTTAAACTCAGAAGCAGAGATTTGTTACAACTGAATTTTTCACACCCCTTCCATATATTATCATGAATTGAAATAAAAACATATGTTAATCTGGTGGGTTTTCATTATATTCAAGTTCTGTTTAACTCTACTGTATTTGCCTCACAACAGTAGTTGATGTTGTAATTAAGCGTTGCTATATATTTTGTTCTGTGCCATAAGCAATAAAGTTTTCAAAGAATAAATTAGTGAGAGTACAAGTTGTGCTTTGCTAATTGCTTGTGTATTTTTCCTGTGTAGAACAAAAGTAACTGAAACAAAACATAGCATACATATAAGGCTATGCTCTGTATTATACAAAACAAAGCGATGTTGAAGTTAAGGCTACGAATATGGCTCGTGTGGAATGAAAATTGAAACCATAGCCAGATTTGTTCGCTTTATCTTCCAATATAACAACTATTAGGGTATTGAAGGAATTGGAACAAATTCAAAACATAGGAAAGAGATGTTTTCATCATAATTCTTGCCATAGCATGGAAGCTTGAGGTTTACATGGAGTCCAGGACTGGAAAAGCTCATGAAGGAGAAATCTGGTAATGATTTCATAAACAGAAACTACCTCTAACTCTGGAAGTCCCAGAGTTGCAAATTTTCAGAAAACTGAAGGATGTTCAAGGTTATGATTGTTTTATACTTTATTCTTATACTTCTCCTTACGCATCTACTATTTACTGCCATCAGAAAAAAGATACCGGATTAGATCATCTTTTGATCTGACTTAATATAGCTGTTCTTTTGGTCTTTTCTCCTTTCCTGATATGTTGAGATAATTTTTTTCTTCTCCCCCGGAGCTCTTGGCTAAAGAATGCCCAGCCCTCTGGGAGCAGTACACGTGGACCTTGCTCATTGCATAGGGCTGCTTAATGCAGTCAGGCTCTTCAGAGACTTCAGCTGTCAAAATCTTTCCAATTCTTGACAGCAGACTTCACTGAGGGTTTACAGAGATTTGAGATTTGATCAAATTTGTGCTAAAGGCATATATCTACTATGTTCTTCCCACTTTCAAACTTTTGCACTAGAGCATAAAATGTGGGGCATATAATCAACCGCAAGATTCTTTTCTTAGAACCAGAAAAATCACATTTTCTTTCAAAAACGTTTAGCTCTTTTTACCTTAAAACAATTAGTGAGACACAGATGCTTGGTCTGAAAAAATGTTTCACTATAATTAGTTAATTAATTAATTGATAAAGGTGATAAGCAAATGAAAAATAAGGTTTCATACTGGAAGGTGTTGGACAGGTTTAATATTATGCATCACTCACATATACCATCACTTCGAGTTATGCTGGCTTCTAAGTCAGACAAGTTAGTGTGAACTTCCAGGGCTTACAGCTTGTAGAACAGTGCAATTTAAATCCCATTTAGTTTAGTAAGCAAGATGCAGAACTGCACTGAGGCACTGGGGTGAAGAAGATACCGAGCGAGAAGGAAAGAAAATAAGGAAAACAGGCTTATAAGCTTGTGCTGTTCATGACTATCCAATAACTTGAATCATGGCCAGGTTCAGATACATCAGGTAGAGGTACACACAGATAAACTCCTATGTTAGTTCTACACAGTAATTTCTTGGGAACTGGGTTGAGAGAAGGAGAGGAGACTTCATGAGCCATCTGAAGCCATTTTTTGGGATTACACGCTATTGAGAGATTGAACACTTTGTAGGCTAGCCCAGAGCCAGCAAATATATATATAATAAATACATTTAACCAGAAAATAAACATATAACCAGCTTTGCCATGCAGCATACTGGGTTTGACCAGACAGTCCACAACCCACAGGCTCACACTCCCTCAGCCTGCCAACCATGCAACAAGAGGTAGAGCAACAGACAAGGGATGGCAGCCACACAACACGGCACGGTGTCAGAGGAAACCAGCCTTCATTACAGCTGCAAATTGTGAAACTTCTTGCTGCTCACACACCTCAGTGGAGTCCTGTAGTCTAGGTTTTAATCCCTGTCTTGTTGAGAGGTCTTCTGCACATACAGCATGTAGCAATGCTAATAATAAATTTCTTCCAGTCCTTCTCTTTGCATTGCCAACCTAGTTTTTGGTGGGAACTACTTCTTAATGGATACTAATGTAGTGTAGATCACATTACGATTATGATTTCATGTGAGGCCTATATATATATATCAGAAATGAAAGTAATCTGGTGACTACATGATCTAAGTAATATTTTCTGGGTAAGTGAGAAGAAAGCAAATAAAATATCTAGATCTGATATTATTTATTCAAACATTTTCCACTGGGAAATATCTCTTGATGTGCAGTCACTGTGGCCTAATCTAGCCTGTTTCTTGTGAAATGCTGTTAAAAGACGTGGCGTTTCAACCAGCTTCATGTAGGCAAATGGGTTGAAGAACCCAGCACACGTGCAAACTAATTGTTTATAACAGAAAAAAAAGTCATCCTTGTGGAGAAAGTATAATTTCTCTTATCTTAATTTTGGTTTTTTGATTCTCACGACAGATAAAACAAGTCATTGAGAAAATGGGAGATTCAATGGTAAAAACAATTATTCAATCAGTTCTGTTTTCTTTTCTTTCTAACTCCAGATTCCAGTGTCCATTTTCAAAGAACCTCATTTTGGTCCACAAACCAAAAAGAATTTGGACATTTTACCACATTGCAATAAGTCTTTGTGACAAAAAGGTAGTCAAAGCTCAATGAAGCGAGAATGATGTTAGAACTGGTATACCCAACATGTCTGTGTGCATTCCTGAGAAATATAGCTATATATTTTTTATTATTAATACTAATAAAGGCAGGGCACGGGTGCAGCAGGCCTTAGTTTCTGTCTTTGGGGACTTTCATCTTTAATATAGTCTCTTAAAAATACATGCATTGCTACATTTTTCATTACCCTTAATTTTTTCATCAATCATGTTAATTTATACAGGGGGCACTTAATAATAGCTAATTAACACTTATGACTTTTTAAATTAAAAGACCTTTGGAGAGATTACTGATGATTGCGAAAAGGTTTTTCTTCCTCCCATTAAGAAGAGAAAGAAAGAGAGACTGCAGATCTGGCTTGGGCGTATGAGGGGAACTTCTCTCTTGCTTCACTGATCACACAACAAATGAAAACAGCAAAGGCCCGTGCAAAGGCAATACTGCTATTAGCCTACACTCCTGAAAGGTGCCATTATTTTTAACTGATTATTAAGCAGCATATATATTATTCAGAGTGACCTTTAAATAGCTGAAAATTAAATTATAATTTACTGGGGAGATATCTAAACCCATGTAGCTATTATTACCAAGAAAAAAAGAAAAAAGACCATGATCTCATACAATGTCCTGAAAATATATTTTTATTATTACCAAATGAAGTGAAGAGAGGAAAAGCATTGAATTTTAACAGTGAGAAGGCTCTCATGGATTGAAATAATATTTTTTAATAACCCCCCTGTTACTGCAGTGAGAAATGGCCCATGTTTAATTTTTGATTGCAACCACTTTTGGATATATCAGGCAGCTATTTGGATTCACACCACTTTCCTTGTCTAGTAATGACAGTATTATTCCTTCCTTTAAAAAAAATGTTTCTCAAAATTAAGTATATGTGCTAAACACTTCCAGTGTTCTCTAAATCTCAATTCTCTGGCCAGAAAACTTTGTTTTAAAGCATCAGCGAGGGCTTTTTGTGGGTTCTGTGGTTGTTATTGTCACTTTTATAATAATTATTACTATGATAATAATATTTTAAGATGATGATCATGATGATCGTGGTTATTGTTATCATTATTAATATATGGCACCAATAGGTGTCTCCATTTCCTGACAGAGCCCACAGAAATGCTCAACATCTGTAACACCTGTAAAATCCTATATCAATCTGCTGATGGCAGGAGGAAATCCAGTCTAGAAGGATAATATTCCACACCTGAGGTAACTTTTAACCACCTCCCTCGCAAGTGGCCTCCCTTCAGCTTCTCAGGGGCCTGAGGGAAGGCTGTCTGAGGTGCCCAGCGCTTCCTTCCACACTGACCCAAGACCATAATGCTTTTGCTCTTTATCAGCAAGTATATGTATATGCTGCTAGTAGCAAATGCTGTTTATGGATATCTTTCCTAGATTGTATGAAGGCAGGCTCATGCAGTGCGTCATTCCTGTTTAAGAGGTGCCACCTTGGCAGCAGAGTTTTTGTAGTCTGTATCTCATTTTAAGGCCTGTGTTTCACAGGGTCTGCCTATCATGAATGGGATCATTGCATGGGATGGTTTTCTGCTACACATCAGACTCAATAAAAATTGAAGCCACAAAAATACTGATGGGATGGATTAAAAAATCCAAATGCATTAATGAAGCTGATTGAATATAATAGTCTCTTATTAATAACCTCCTATGAATTGATTTTGGGCTTTTGGGTATCATTTCAGCAGTTAAATACAACTACACTATACTCTCAGAGATCATAGAATCATAGAATGGCCTGTGTTGGAAGGGGCCTTAAAGATCCTTTAGATCTAACATTCCTGCAGGGGACAGGGACATTTTCCACTTGACCAGGTTGCTCAGTGCTCCTTCCAACCTGGCCTTGAACACTTTAAGGAATGGGGCATCCACAGCTTCTCTGAGCAACCTGTTCCAGTGCATCACCACTGTCACAGTATTTTTTTCTAATATCTAATCTAAACCTGCTCTCTTTCAGTTTAAAGCTATTCCTCCTTGAACTGTCACTACATGCCCTTGTAAATAGTCTCTCTCCATCTTTCTTGTAGGTTCCCACCAGGTATTGGAAGGCTGCTATTAGGTTAACCTGAAGCCTTTTCTTTTCCAGACTGAACAATCCCAATCCTCTTTGCCTTTCATCACAGGAGAGGTGCTCCATCCCTCTAATCAACTTGGTGGCCCTCATGTATTGAAGTCCACGTGTAAAGTCAGTCTACAGCATCGATAATCATAAATTAGGAGGAACAATTAAGAAAAGAAAAAAATGCAGCTATCCTTGATACACATGTATTGCTCCACAAAATTAATAAAATAATCATCTTTTTTAACTGGAAATGTAAGAACAACTGAATTTCAAACTGAAATTGCTTTTTTACTCAGGATATACCTACTTTTACATTCAAATGAGTGCATTCTTTCCACACATGAAAGGGCACAGTGGAATTGATGAAACTGTTCCAGTGCCCAACCACTCTCTGGGTGAAGAACCTTTTTCTAATATGCAACCTAAACCTCCTTTGACACAGCTTCAGGACATTTCCTCAGGTCCTGTCACTGGTCACCACAGAGAGGAGATCATTGCCTGCCCCTCCTCTTCCCTTCACGAGGAAGCTGTAACTTCAGTGAGGTCTCCCCTCAGTCTCCTCCAGGTCGAACAGACCAAGTGACCTCAGCAGTGCCTCTCTGCCTTTGAGGGAGACAGTAGCTCCTCCCAATTTATTGTTTTCTGCAAACTCACTCAGTATACCTTCAAGTCCTGCGTCCAAGCTGTTTATGAAGCTGTTGAAGAGAACTGGGCTGAGGATGGAGCCCTGCAGAACCCCACTAGTGACCATCATACATAAGGTTATGTCTCAGCTCTCTGCCAGCTCCAAACTGGAGAAAGAAGCCAGCCCACAGGGGTGAAAGTTAGGAACACTGCCTGTTCTCCCCTTTCAGTCAAGCTTTTCTGCAGTAAAGAAGTACTTAGACACCAAAAAACATATGGGAAAATTGGTCTCAGATGTCAAGACAGTCTTGGAGTTGGGGCAGCAGGAGTTAGCAGCAGTGTTATCAGAGGCAACACATGCCAGCATGGCTGTGTGATGGGGTTTGAAATGCAGTGAGGACATTTGCTCACTTCTCATCAGAGGAGGAAGGCCAGCCCTTAACAGGAATCAAAGCAGAAACTCTTCCAAATGGGTAGCAAGGTAATGCAGTATGGCTCTGAAATTGCCTAACATCTTGATGAACTGGAGTAGGATGTACACATAAACTATGTCAAACAAGTATATTCTTCATAATGCTTTGCCAGTCACCACCTCAGCATTATTCATTTTGATATCGTTCCACGCTGTGAAAACACGCACGAACCACAAGGGTTTTACTGTGTTCTACGGGGTAGAAAAAAAAATTACAAATAAAAGCCAAAAAGGAAGTACTCATTATTATATATTGGCAATTTACTTGATAATGGCCCACATTGTTACAACCAACATCCCCTATGTTACAATTTCATGCTACAAGTGCCCTCACAGTTTAATATACAACTGCCGTGGTATACTCTGTTGAATTGCGAAATAACTGAACAATAATAATTAAAAAGGAATTTAAAAAAGCTAAGCTTCAGTTTACAATGACTTGCAATTGAACACTGAAATTTTTAAATCTCAGACTCTTTAACCCACATTTCCAGAAAATTCCTGATTTTTTTTCTCTCCATATAAACAGACAAATATTTTTGTATCATTATCAGTAACAGCACTAGTGATTCATACTTACTTTACTCTCAGAAAGATTCAAATGCTCTGCAGATTGATGTCTATGAAATTCTCATCCTGCAGATAACAACAGGCAAAGGAAACACTATCCATAAAGATCATGAAGAGGGATTGATTTTTTACTGTGAGAAAGGTAATAGCAATACCTCACATAAACTGAGACAACAAAAATGCAAGGGAAGCTGGAATTCATGGGAATTGGTAGTGTGGTCTCAGAGAAGGTTTTTTTTTTCTCCATACTATTTTACAAGTAAAGAGCAAAATCACTTTACCAGCTAATTCATCTCTCTACTTATCAGTTCAACAATGTAAAATCATCATCCATTGTTTTTTATATGACTGCAATAGAAATGGTGAAACCCCTGGTGGATTTCATTAAGTCTTTAGCAAGTCGCCCCTTTTTGGGATCTTATCTCACCTTTGGCTCTTTTTGGGAAGTGGGTGGACACTTAAAGATATATAGTAAATAGACAGTTAAGCTTCAGGGGCTTAAACTACATGGCTCAAAGTGGAGTTTCTCAGAAGGCTTGGCTGTTTTCCCTGGAGTCTTAACATCTGTTTGATCTCTACTGGAAGACTACCCACTGTGAGATCCCCTTAACTGAAGATGTCCCCAGCATTTATATGCTGCTTCTGGGACTTTGTGAACTGTCTTGTCCCCAGGAAGCACTGCTGTCATGGCAGTGCATAAATCAGAACTGGAACTTTGATGTAAATGGGGCTGAATCCATTAATTGCTTTAAAAGTCTTTGTGATTTGTCTTGTCCCAGAGGACATGCAGTTATAGTGATTCAACGATCATACTATGCTCTGATGTTGCCAGGGCTGGATTCATTATTGCCTGGAATTGTGAGAACAAAGCTTTACATGGACACTGGAAATTAGCCGGGAGCCAGTGCAAGGATGGGATCCATGCTATTTCCATCTTCAGCCTTAACGAGCCTTAGAAGACCCCAACACTTCATTAGTATACAGGAGTTTAGTTTTGACAGGTGGGGACACAACACTCTGGCCAGTTCTTCGCGTGTTGCCTCAGCAGCTACAGGCAGCTACTTCTTCCCAGAGCTAGGTCCTTGGAGATGTTCAGACATGTTATAAATATTGGGCCTGGGTATTGCTAGCAGTTTGTCAAAAAGTAGCATGTGGCCCTTTTACCAGAGCATGTGGCTGCTGCTGTGGTCAAATGGGCTCCCAAACTTCACAGGCACTGCCAAATACCCCAAGTTATAGAGGTTAGTATTATCCTCTGAAGCTTTGTGTCCCACAGGAGAACTGTATGGGACACAAGTCTTGCACTGTTTTGGTTATGATTATCTGTGGCTTTTATAAATTGCTGGCAGCCTGGTTTGCAAATTATCACGATAAGAGCCCAAGAAGACTGCCTTATTGCACACATAAGGTAGCCTCTGTGCACATCTATTAGCTGTCAAAGTCACCATTCAGCTCTGTGCTTAGTCTCCAAAACCTTTAAAGATACTTTTGCTCATGGATAGATCTTTGAAGTAAAGAGATCACGTGACATTGTTCAGAAATTGTACTCAGACTTCAGAGCCCAAAGTTGTAGTGTATGTGCAAATTTTAGTCTATCTCTGTGGACCAGAAAAACAAGTCTATTACCTTCCTACGATGAAGTTAATTCATTATACTATGTAAAGAGGTCACATACATGTAAGAAGGAAATCAGATTAATTTTGTAGCTTGCACAGAAATAATTTTAAAATATACACATAGACTGGAAAAACAGGCAACATAAAAAGAGTAATGAAATCAATAATAGTAATAGAAATCAGCAATTTCTTTCCATTTTTCAGACCAGGCAAGGAAGAGTTAAAACAGTTTGTACCAATTATTGACTACAAGATCTGCAAATGATTGCATAAAATTTCCAAAATATGCCTGCAAGCTTCTATTATTGATGTTGTGCCCCAGGACATGCACATATGGATTTAATTGTCTAAAGTGTTTTATTAATTAAATTGCTATGATTTACCTCTCCCATGTTAGCATTTACAGTTTATGAAACAGCTCGTAATTAGGAAATGACTCTACTGATGTTGCTTGTTTACTTTGCAAGCAATACATAATAGTGCCACATTCCTCTTTTTAAACCCACCCTCCCAGGCTACCTTTTTTCTAGCCCGATTAATAGGCAACTGCTGCTGGTGCGTTAAATTGCTTTTTGGGTATGTTTAGGGGGGAAGATAACTGCTAGGGTTACTGCTACTGTTGCAGTGCACAGCAGCATCCTTTTTGCTAGACTGAAAGCTTCATCCAGACCTTGATGAAGTTAACAGACATCTTGCACTGGTGTGTTTTGGATCTGTCCCAACAAGCAAAAATGGGGGTATTTTTTTCCCTAAATACAGCATCATGTTTATTGCAGAACACCCAAGATACTCTAACCAGACACATACTACTTCATTCTGATAAACAAGATTTTGAGTTTTCTTTACTGAATCTCAGAAAGATTTTCTAGAATACTTATGAATAAATGCCCTGCAGCTGTGCACAATTGGATTTATTTAAATGAAAGAAAGGCTGTACGTTTTATGCTGAAGAATACTTGCCAATGAGTAGATCGGTATTTCTACATCAAAAGGTTTCTTAGCAGATCTAACTGATAATCCATCTCTGTCTGAAAGTTAGTATTTTTAAATCTATAATTTAATTCTATACTCTCAAATTTGTACATCTTTTTGCTTACTTAGAGAATGCAGACACCATATAAATGACCTATATGTGTATGCAGAGGAAGAGAGAGAAGAGTGGAATGTTATTAAAGCAGGCAGTTGGAATTCACGATTGTTGTGGGTCCTTTCCAGACTAAATTGTTCTATTCTATTCTATTCTACTCTATTCTAAGACCAGAATGTAGGAGAATGATCTCTTGAGTAAAATTTGCCACAAAATATCACTTGATAATTTATATAAACATTCTTTCTTTGCTTCTGTTCTGCTGCTTTTAACACTGGGATAAGATCCTACATAGGCAGGACCTCTTGTGCTTCCATAAATTCTCAAAAGTTTTTACAAACCTTGCTAATGCCAAACAACTCAGTACTCTGCTCTCTCCAGCTTCTACTGAGTTCAGTGAGAGTAGAGATAGGCACAATGCAACTGATGGCATTAATTCAAATACCATATATGCTGGTTTGTTTGTGATGCAAGATAAAAGTACCTGCATCTTTGGATGAAAGTAGCATTTTAAAAACCTAAGTGAACAGAATTTTGCAAAGGGAAGAAAATATGAGGGATGAGAAATAGGACTTGAAATGTTCTGGTGCTTTCTTCTGCAGGTGAATTTAATCCTTCCGGTGAAACAAAAATCTTGCCCTGCTTAAGACTTCATTTTGTTAGTCTAGCAGTGGAGTATATATCTGGATAGTGTCAAGTCTTGGATTCCCCTGCCAATGTAATGCTTAATGGGGACCTTTCATTAGATACCAGAGGATAAAGTGATCTCTCAGCTAACTACTCCAGTTGGTCTTGGCAACCTTGAACTGCTTTAGTTGTTTTGTTAAAACATAAAGTTTTCTTAGAAACTATTGCTGCCCTTGTGGCTTATTGAGCGTTTGGTTATAGTGAGTTATATTTCAAAGTGGTAAATTTTAAATGGATCTCTCTACATGCAAAACTTCTTTGGGGAGAGATCATTAAATGGGATTTACTGAAACTGTTGTATCAGCTTTGATGAATGAATGGTGTCATGTCCATCTTCAGTTTGGTTGATATTTGTTGATAAGTTAGTTTCTTCCTCCTTCTTT
The DNA here is from genome assembly GCA_013396775.1 of Cephalopterus ornatus. Taxonomy (NCBI): domain Eukaryota; kingdom Metazoa; phylum Chordata; class Aves; order Passeriformes; family Cotingidae; genus Cephalopterus; species Cephalopterus ornatus. The sequence continues at coordinate 44,624 of VZRE01014814.1, forward strand.
GTGTAATAGGAATGGAAAATTTCTGTGATGAAGCAGTGCACTAGAAGAGAGCTAAAATCAGATAAAAAGGGAGATTTCAGGCAGAGTCTTATTTAATGCTTTTGAACAGGTCTCTAGCATTCAAAGATGTTTATTTGAAGCAGTTCTGCTTAATCCTATGAAATCTGCTAGGCAGGCAGCACCTTTGAAAAACAGCTTCTTGTTGCATGTGCAAAAAACCTGAGAATGCTGACTAAAATACCACTATTTCCTCAGAAGCAGACTCTGATGTGACACAAATATTCCTTATTGCCGGACAAGCTTTTCAAACATTAATAAATTAGGCTGATGCTGATTTACTACTGTAAGTAGACTAGTACTCTTACTAGTACATTCACAGTTATGGAAATAAAGAGTAATTTCATAGGAGTCAGGATATTTCCTCCTGCATAAAACCAGTGTGGGAAAAAACCCCACCTCTACTCTTTTTTTGCCATTTCCAAAGTTGCAGTTGACTAAGAGTATTACGATACCCTAGACTTACCTATCGTTAGGAAATATGACATGGTGACTAATATTCTTCTAATACACTTGAAGGAGTACCCAAAGCACGCAAATTAACTGTTATGTGTTCAGAGACTTCTTCCTCTTGGATGCATGGAAAGTGACAGGAACGTAATTTGGAGGAGAAGCCTGATCAGGGTCTAGGTCATCGCAGTTGAGCCCAGGAGGGCTACCCTGTGTACTGAGCTGGGTACAGGCTGTGCTCTGTGTCAGCTTTTACCTTAATTCTCTACTTAGTGCTCTGGTTTTCATAAAGGTAAGCATATGAATGAAGGCCAAAGAGTCCCATTGTATCTTATAGAGGTTCTTACACATAGCCACTGCTGCCTTTTGGAGCAATCCCTCTCTTCCCACCAACTGCCACGGAAGCCTAGAAAGATATATTAGAAAGCTCAGCTTTCTACTGTCGGAGTGGTAAAATTCACTTTCCCCACAGCTGAGAAGCTTTGAGTGGACACTGCCTAAACCATGTCACAGGGGTGTACTGTTTCTGAATGCTAATGCACAAAGTCACCTCCTTTGCCATCACGTACATGCTTCAGGCATCCCACACCTTTACAAGGTGATTTCATTAGGATTCTAATTAAGAGCATGTGAAGAAGTATCTCTCTTGCTCTTTTCCTTGTAAATATTGTAACTTTAGTTTGCTGCTGGAATTTGGAAGCTGATATCTGTGCAATTAAAGTACCAATTATACTGTTTTTCAGCTTCATTTTGTCATTCACTTTTCGATAAACTCCCTTACTATAGCTAATAAATCAAAAAACTAATCAGAAAAAAAGAAATGCATGAAATCCCAAAGATACGATCTAACCTTTATAAGACTCAGAAAACCACTTAGCACCAGCATTTGTTATAATGTGCAGCTCCATGAGGGCAACAGCAGTATACCTACTATAGTAATGTTTTTGTCTCTTTATGATATTAATTGATTGAATTTAAAATGGCAACATCAGTGTCAGCAGGACCTCTTCAAATCCCTGTCATGATTTTCAGTGTGTGTACAGAGCATTTCTGGTTGGAGCAGCATGTGGACAGCCTCTGGCTGGTGCAGAGCTCTGCTTGATCTCTGTGCTTGGCTGATGCAAGCCCTGAAGTGTTTTCCCCTCATGGAACAACTCACCTTTGCTACAATGGACAATGTAACAAGCAACCAGCACTGATTATGGGTAATGCTGCTGTGCACTCCTGTGCCCTGTTGCAGCTGTTGGCTTCTAAATTAAAAGTGACAGAGGAAAATTGATATAGTATGTATGAAAAGAAGACTGCTTTTAAAGGCATGAATACATATCGTGCTACCAAACAATTATTTTTTTAACAATAAAATATCATTTTCTAACTGATATTAGTTTTGGTCCAAAGCCCAAGAAAAGCAAGGAGAATGGTTTTTACTTCCTTCTTTAGGCTATGGATAAAGTCCCTCAAGCAATTTTTTTTTTCTCTCATCCATACCTCATGTAAGTGAGACACAGAAGGACCAAACTAAGCAGCCAGAGCCATGATACAAGCTGGGTGACCTCAATCGTAACAGTCCTCTGGTGGCCTTAGGGCGCGATATGATGGTTGTGGATCCATCCAATGGCTTCTAGCGGCCAACACCACGTTAATCCCTATCAACTTTGGCCTCTTTTCAATGCCACAGATTAAGGTGATCATTTCAGATGATCAGGACCTGAGCGCTTTCTGTGAGCCTTCACTTGAAAATTTAGCCTCATATATGCCTATGCCAAGTAGCTGTGAATAAATGCTACATTAACAGTGAGATTGCTGTACATGCAGAAGCCACACTTGGCACCCACAAAAAGATAAATCTATGTCATTTTCCTCTTCCATTTTATCTCTTGCGACAGTATTAATCGGCCCCAAGTGACATATTTTATGATGGCCTTTTTTTATTAAGCGCTAAGCAAAACCTGTATTTCTCCAGAGCACTAAGGGGCCACCAGTGTGAATCTGTCATTAACATGCTAAAGAGTTCTGCTCCAAGAATAGTGTGACCTGTTCGTTTGTATGTTAATAGAGCTTGTGTCTGGAAAGATTGGAAGGCAGTCTTCCACCAGGCACTGCCTGCTCCTGAGAACAATGCAGAGCGATTCTGTGAAACAACAACAATACCAGTACCTTTCCTCTTCTACAACACCTTTCATTCAACCAAATCCAAGCACCCTGAAAATTTATTAGGCCTCACAGCAATTCTAGGACATTGCATCCCCAGCAATCTGTTGTGGGAACTGAGAGGGGGTAGGTTGGGAAAGAGTGAGATTCACCATAGACTCCAAGGGAAGTCAATGGGAGAGCTGTGGATAGAAGCTGGAGTCCCAATTCACACTCTTGTGAAACTAGTCTATATAAGGCAACTTTGCTCTATACAGTGCAAGGAATACAGTGGGTTTAGAAGATTGACAAAGAAATTTCTCAGTAATAAAATATCCATATCAGTTACTAACTTTCAATCTGGGTTCCTGAAATCAGCTTCTGTATAAACACATACATAGAAGTGCCCTTCTTTTCAGTGACACTGAGCATACACAGCCAAATCCCAGCTTAAATTTAGGCATCTCAGTATGAATTTAGAATCTGGCTGAAAACATCTGGGAATCAAACTCTTGGCAATTCAGCTCCACAAGTAAAGGAAACTGGATGTTTTTTGAATGTACCGTTGATCTGTTTGGTTGTGTTGTGGTTAAGCTGCAACATATCTATGTTAAAATAATAGAATCATCTCGTAGGACCAGGTTATGGTTATGTTGCAAAGACATACTGCTGAGAGGGACACAAACTGATGAAAGGAGCTCATAATCCCATGCAGCTTCAGAGGCATCCCCTGAGTGCAGGAGTGACAAAGGTCTCTGGGAACACTGGGAAGTTTTCCTCACATCAACCCAGGAACACAAATCCTTCTGTAAGCACAGACTCCTCCCCACTGTGTGTGGTTAGAAATACTTTCTCTGTAGCTTATCCACTACAGGTCTTAAATGAATATATAAGTGCACTCCTAGCAGCCATATTAAATACTTTTGAAATAAATTCAAAAGACTCACTGTAGAGAATGGAAAAAACGTTGTCTCGTTTTGTACCCCAATTTCCTTGTCGTCTAGACAGAATTAAGGGGAAGGATGCAAAAATCAATTGCTTTTCCTCACTTGGTCCAGATTTAAAAACACGCTTCCTCGGGAAAGCTGTGAATTGCACATCCCCAGCTCAGTACTTGTTCTAGGCAGCTTTTCGTATCACACAAACAGTGTAAATGGGCTGAATTAAATTTAGTAGGGCAGGTCAGCAAAATTCAACTTGTAGTTTTGCTCTGTCCCCAGGTTTTCAAGTTTTGCAACTCTTCAATTCTCCTTGCTGGTCATTCACGTGGACTGACAAAGAGCAAAGCAGGTGCATGTGTATAGTACAAAAAGTTACATTTCTAATCAGAGAGAGGATGTGGCTCAATTCTTTACCTGTGTTCATCTGTGCATTTGCTGTTGTGCTCACAGTGGATGCAGAGCAGATCATGAAACAATGGCATCTTTGTCCTGAAGAGCACTGAATTTGAGGGACAAGGAGAAACAACAAATCATACATATAATTACTTTGCCAGAGGAATAAGTGAGTTTCATCTGGCCAATTACAAGGACATGTATTTAAATGAAGAATTTAGGGGAAAAAAGTAATTGCTTTACGGAAATAATGGCAGGTACCTGGGAAGAGATGCATAAAAAGAATAAAAATTATTCATTAGACAGGAATCAGAAGAGACCTCAAACACACCAAGGATTTTCTTGCTGCATTCAGATGAAGCCAGAAGTTGGCATTATATAATTACAAGATTTTTTTTTTAATTCAGATGGAAAGTAAGTGTATAAAACTCCTGCATATTCTGCACTTCTGGCTCTCATCCAAGCCAAGGGTTAGCCATGCTGTGAAGAAATTGTTTCTGTTTTTCTTCAATAATTTCCTATTTTATGTTAAGGATTAATGTTGTCTGTCACTCAACAACATATCAAATTATTTAATTTATCCAGCAAGGTAAATGTCAGACAATAACTAGAAATATTGCTTGATAAATTAACAGTAGAGTCTAATAGCAAGGAGCTTTATCAAACAAAACAAAACCAAAAAACCCTGAGTATTCTCCACTTTATTCCCTTTATGGTTCAAGGAATGGGTTGAAGTTTACTTCATTTGAAGGAGGGAAAATCAAGCAAATCATACTCTGCCTGTGTGGATTTAAATCCATGATGTCTAACAATAAAGTTTTGAAAACCCAAGAGATGTGAAAGAGAAAAGAAGCATTAAAGTAAAAAAAAAAAAAAAGGCAAACAGTATGAAGGAGACCAAAAAAGGAAAACTGTGAGACAACACAGTATTTTGGAGAGGGCTTTCTGTAAATTAATGTTTTTGGGGGACATCTTTACTTCCATATATGTTCATGAGATACAGAGTTCATTCAGGCTAAGGACCTGTTGTGGGTCCAGCTAATTCACTCACAGTTGCACCCCAATTGTAGATAATTGAACCTAGAATATTTTTAAAGTTTATTTTGCTAATTACAATATTCAGAGTTCCCCATCAGCCATGCAAGGCTATGTCACTTTATGCCATTTGATGTATCTCAGCCTAGTGGTAAAACTAGAAATAAAATTTACTTAACTAAGAGAGTCGTATCAAAATCAGCAATATACTTCTAATTGCAGCAACCCAATTTAGATGTGACAAATCAGGTAAGGAAAAGTTACCATCAGCTCACAAAAGCACTAATGACCCTCTTTCAAAGGGCAATGACAGAGCATTTTGGTAAAAGGATTAATGTGAGTCAGATTAGGGTTACAAGTGTCTCTGGGAATTGCCTGTCAGCTAGAAGTGAAAGAGAAGATGTCTATCTTACTAAAGTCCAGAGATGTAAATTTTATTGCAGGTTGTGTGAAACTGTCTCCCTAGGTATTTTTTCCCCTGAAAAACAAATACATTTTTACATTATTTAAAAAGCATGTAATTAAGTAGCCAGGTTCCCATCTTGTTTAAATGGGAAAAGCATCCAAAACTCCCCTACGTGTCATGCACGCCAGTCTCAGAGGGTGACATAGGAGCATAGTAAGTGGCGGGGGGGCGAGGGGGGAGGAAGGAAGAAACAGAGAATGTTTAGTATTCAGAATTTGTCCACAGCCGATAATTTATTGGAACTCATCTGTAACAAGGCCTGGCACTGATTTATAAGTTGATTTGAAAAATAAATAAAAGTGATAGAAACCTGCATTTGGTTTTAATGATAGACTGTTGCAGCATGAAAAGTAAGGATATGAAACATTGCAAGGAAATTAGATATTATGCCCTGAAGACAACTGCAGCTACCAGCCCATTAATTGTTAGATATTTATTATTAAAAATTTCTTTTCATGAGTGACTGCAGAATATTTGCACCCTTAAAGTTGTTGAGTTCTGACATGAATGAAGCATATGAAGCTCATTTTTATTTCCCTCTGTATGTGTGTGTTTGTGTTTGTGGAGCTGACAAGGTAGCTGACCCAAACATGTGATAAATCTTTCCCGCACAAACCAAACACACAAGTGCTGCCTCTAAATCGATACTGAATAGGATAATGAATGTTTGGAAGTTTGCTACTGTTCTGAATTTCAATAGCAGGGGTCTTGACAGTGCTTGAAAACAAGTCCCTCTGGAAGAACAGAGGGCCCAACACTGTTTCCAGTGAGATGAACAGCATTCCCAAAGAGCTCTGACAATACATATGGATGGCGTATAATCTCCTGTACATTCCCAGAGCTGAACCAATTATACATCAAGTGCTGCAGAAAGGAGGAGACAGGTACGTAGCAAAAACCAGAAGTGTGTATTCCACAAATCAAAAAGAAGGAAAGTAAAGTATAATTTTTAAAACTGCTCTAAAGATCTTGGCAAACCGAGTCATTGTATCATGCCTTAAAAGTACAGAGGAAATTCAACCAAATGAATTATGACACAAAATAAGTTCACAGAAAGGCAAGACGGTCTAACACACCCACCTACTTCTCCACCCTCAGCTTAAAAATTAGGCAGCATAGGTGGCCTTTTGACTAAGCAGTATCTAAGGAAAAGAGCATGCATAGGACTGATGCCCATGAGGCATGGCACAGGGAGGGGGGTGTGTGTGTGCGTGCATGTGCGTTGATTGCCACATGGAATGGCTGAATACCTGTGGGTGCTGACCTGCCTGTAGAAATATGAACATTAACATGCCCTTTCTTTTAAAAGCATTTTGAGCACAACTAAGGAAAATGGGAGAGGGGCAGGGAGAGAGAAACATAATGTTTTATTATTACATGGTTGCTCTATTGCATTAGTATCTATACTCACAAAACATTGCACAAATACACAAAGAGAAAAGGTCCCCATCTCAACTGACCTATGAGTTACCTGTCTCAGAATCAACTATGAATTATTAATAGTAGTTATATTAATCAAATATGATAATAATGTGGCCACAGAAACTTAATGGAGGAAGATCAGATTTAAAATTCTTGTTCCCTGGATTGTTTGAAGCAAGTCATGATGAGCTTGTACAGTGTTTGGATCATAAGAGGCAACTCTTGACTCTGTTACAAGTAAAGCAATATATGTGTGTTGTTCCTCTTTTCCCTTCTAAGTTGTATAGGCAGTTTATCCCCATTTCTCTATCCTCAATTCACTCAGAAGACTGTATCTCTAAGGCCACATGCACAATATAAACATGATTTTCAAAGGCAGGGATGTGTTCAGCTCATGGTAAAAGATATCTGGTACTTCATCCTTGGAATGTGAACATTTCTTTCTCCATAATGAAATATAACTTACTTTTCTTTCCTCACAGATACTTCTGAGTTGTTTCTAATGAAGATAAACTCTGGGAGGCCAATACCTCCTTTTCAGAACATGGATTTAAAAACACAGGAATATTTTATGCAGTGCAAAAAAGACAGGCAGCTATTAAAGAAGATTCACAGTTATAGGCAAATATATTAGTGATAGGGTTAGCTCTTGAAATGAGAATTTATAACATGCCTTAACCTAATCCCTCATTAAGATAATTTATTTCCACCCTCAAGGTCTCACATCACAGCTAGCACTAGGCAAATAATTAGTAACAAACAATTCATTTGATCAATTTCAACTCCTCTTTTTTAATGAATTGTCAACCAATGCAGTACAATTTTCTCAAATGTATTTATAATTCAATGTTATTTTCAAATTTTTGTGGTGCATTTGTAGTCTGTTGTTTATCCAGGAAAAGTTGGGTACTTGATGGTAGCTAGTCAAGGCATTTTGAGTGGATGCAGAGGTTGCATGATATAATTGTGTTCTCTGTCTGCAAAGTGGGATGAAGGGCTCAATTTTACTTGGTGAATACTCAGGTTTTCAAGATTTTAATATTATTTCCCCTAAATGAAGTTGAGTATATATAACTCATAGATGAGGATGGTAGCTCTTTGCTTTGGGATCACATTGCCCAAGAGACTCACAGATCCCTTTGTAGAAAGGTGGGAAAGGGACCTACTTCTGTCTTGCTGCTGGGAGAGAGCATCCTGGCAGCAGGACGATTGCAAGCCTATGTGCTAATTAAGGTAGCTTTAGGAAGTTACTGCATCAGAAGCATTTCTTGATTAATCTCCAGCAGGTATCCAAACATTTGCTGAAGTACTGACTAAGCTCCTTGCTCATCTGCCCTTCTTCCTGCTGTGGAAGAACCTGTGGGAGTCTAGTTAGTAAATGTGGCATCCAGAGGACTGAAAGGTTGTGAAATGAATTGGGGTCTCTGACACAGCCCTATCTGGGCCACCACAACAGTCCTGGAAGGTATTTTCAAACTACATTTTTTCATGATATATCAGCCAGAATGAGAGCAGTTATCAAGCTAATGAAATTCTTACATCTCTGTCAGCTGATGGGAATAAAGTCATGCAATACTGTTTCCTAAAACAGCCACGTAAAGCCACCGACTGTAAGTGCAACCTATAAAACAAAGGAAGAGACGCACAGAGATTATGGTATGAAGGCAACAGGCCGGGATCCAGCAGACCCACATTAGAGTCACTATACCCAGCATCTCTGTGTCAGCCATCCTCACTTCTTTTTCTCTGAAATGGGGGAGAAATGTTTTGTCATTTTTCACATGTGGCTGATTGGGAACCAGCAAGGCAGAGCTGGTTATGTGTTACCCCAACACAAACAGCGATACGTGGTTCAGATAATCTCCCTAAACCAAGTACTGTAACTCCAGAAGAGTCAATTAAAGTTACATTTATGACACCACACAGAACATAACTAAAGCCCCCAGCCTCACCTCAGCGCTGCAGAGACATGAAGCTGCAGCTATTCAATGACAGACAAACATTTTAGCTCTTCAAATTAAGCACTTTAAAAACAATTCTATACACTTTTCCTTCAGTGTTTTATCCTTTGCATGCCTGGATGCAAGGCAGAGAAAAGGTGTGAGGTCTTTGGGATGGGGGGGTTGGTAGGTGGGTAAAGTGACAAACTGTTCTGTTCTGATTGGGGATAGTTACATACCCACAACATTTATATTCTGTACAAACTATGACTTGATTTTAGTTTCTCAAGACTTTCCCTAAGACAAACTATTAAAAATCTGTTACGTTAATGCCAGTTAAGAAACTTCACTAAAGTACTAGCACTCAATATTCCTAATAAGGACACCATGAAAAAAAAAAAAATTCAACACACATACAGATCCCTACTCCAAAACAGGTATAGAGAAAATAAAAGAAAACCAAGGAAGTATTTTGAGAGTTTTTCTCCCTTTTACTTGCGGGTTTAGAGGAGTTCTAGAGTAGCAAGATCTAGAAAGGATGGGTAAACCAAAACCCAATATTTCTCCACATGAAGAATGCACTCATGACCTCCTGCTAAATTGGCATCACAGTCTGACTTTGGAGGAGTAACAGAAGTGTAAGGAACAGACTCCCAGGTATTGATGTTCCAACTACAATGCTAGTGAAATATAAAGAATAAAATTCAACAGAACAATTTGTCCTGATTCTATTTTGTCCTGTAAAATTGGTAAGATACAATGCACCATTTATAGAAAACCCACATAGAAGACTAATTCTTTTATTTCATTTCTCTCCTAGCTACAAAAATGCCCAAGTAAATTCTGTTGCGCAATGTGGTGGGATAGTGTCCCTCCATGTTTTCATCCAACAATCCCAACCTACTCTATGAATTAGAATCATTACAGCCTTCTCAAGGAAAAGAGAAGGAAGGTATTCCAGGAGCCAAGATGAGTGGTCTGGTAACTAGATCACTGGATAAGGGTCTCCTATTCCAGCACTTTCAGTTGTCATAGTGAAAGTGATACAAAATGATTTAAAAAAGTCTTGCTCAGTATAAAACTAGTAACTAGGATGACAGGTTTTAATCTATATTCTCCAGTTATGAAGAAATGAAAAGAGTGAGGGTAGAGGAGCAAATATGGTGATAAAGCCTTAAGCAACCCAGTGTGGGTTGCTCCTCTGATTAAAAAGAGTAACATTCTCCCAAAGGCTCACATTTCTGTGTAGCTACCTCAGCTCTTTTTCTGTTGCTGCCTTGCAATATCCATGGGCAGAAAAATTAAGCTTTTTGTGAGAAAAAACAGAGGTAATGGATGTACTGCCAGGCCTCCCTGCTGTGGCAATTTGGGGTGGATGATGCATTCTGCACCATCTTATTTGCTGTTGTGATGAGCTTCAGACATGTACCATTATTTATTACATGATACTGAGAAAATAATGCATGTTACCAATTCTATTGAAGAGAGATTACAATAATAGAAATGAGCATGAAGAAGAAGAGATTCAGACAGTTCTTACTGTGAGTCTCAATAAATAAATGAAAGAGAGAAGATAAAAGCTTAACATTGAAAATTACTTACGAAGAATCCCCTGCACCACAGAATTTAAATTAGGAAAAATAAAATAAATTAAAAAAAAATCAACCTAAACTCCCCAAGCTGTGCAAAAAACAAGTATTCACACTTTCCAAAAAACCCACATTTTAACACTGTAAGTTACTAGCAGAGAGAGAACAGTTAAACTGATCCAATAACCACAGGTCCAGAAGAAGAAATCTAGCAGATTGAAGAGACGGCACACTAAATCATATACAGCTCCCTTCAGCCACCTGCATACCTACCAAACATGGTTCACTCATTTTCAGTTTGGCACAACTATTCTCAGATTCAAAGGACCTGCAAAAAAGGTGAATGACAGGAGCCATCTTTCCAGCCATGAAGTCTCAGCATACCTAAAAAGATCTTTGCCCATCAACCAATTATGTACACTAAGATTAATCAGTCTTCACAGTGGATCTCCACAGAGGAGAATCTTTGCACAGAGAGGGGCAGTCTACTGCTCTTTTTGTGGTGATTGAATTTGATATATTCAGAATAGTAGTTAAGACTCAACAGTATTTCAGTGGTCTTCAATTCCTTTGAAAAATCCCTGTCCCAAGCCTTAGTCTGATTACTGAAACCCACTTAATATCCGTTGCATCCAACATTATGTAATGAAAAAAATATGACAGCCAAGAACTAAGGCTATTGCTCTCCAACAAATCTTGATTTTCATTTCTTTCCTTATCCTACTACAGTGCACAGAGCAGAAATAAAATCTAGTGAATCATACATTGTACCTTTCTGATACACAGCTACACCTGTTCTCCATACAAATTTAGCTCTCAGTAGGAAGAAAGCTAGCTGTCTTAACATTTCTATTTAGAAGTCAAACCATGTATCATTTGTACATAATCTATGCTTCAGCTTCTTGAAAAAAAATCTGTGAAAGAATAGATTATATTCAAGCTGTTTTGTAATGCAAAATTTACCAAGCCTAAGATGGTCTATTCAAACAGCCTTTACCTATGTGCCTAGGGATCCAAAAGCTTTAGGCAATAACTGGTCTCATCCCTGGCAAGCACACAAGCAAGCATGATTGCTTAATCTCAGGCTGCTTTAATCCCAGGAAAGATGAAGTCTGCAAACCAAGCTTGCAGAGACAGGCATGACTTATTTATTGAGAATAAGGAGTCCAGGGAAATCAGGTGTGACTCATAGTATGGATGAGCTACTTTTAAATCAGTACTTATCTACATAGTTACACAGAATTTGTTTTCTTTTATATATTTCCTAATAGCTGTTAGAAGACAGTCTTCATTTGAAGAGGCCAAGCACTCACACTCAGATTTTGCATATTAGCTGCACTACACAGGACAGTGTAAACTAGATATACAATACTATCAGCTGTTAACTTGAACGGCTTATTAAGGGCAATTTTTAGTGTATATCTCACTAAAATGATTTTCCAGTACCAAAATTTGGATAGTACATAAAATAAATAATCCTAACTTTAGGCTACATCAACAAAAGATTAAAGACATGTTAAAGCCTAAGGAGCTTAAATTCTGCTTGTCACTGCCTGAAGCCTGTATGAACTCCTCTTCATGCATTAAAGCCTGCCAGGGGCCTCAAATCCTCTTTGAGGACATAGAATCATAGAATAGTTTGGTTTAGAAGGGGCCTTTAAAGGTCACCTACTCCAACACCGCCTGCAATGAGAAGGAACATCTTTAATTGGATTAGATTGCTCAGACCCCAGTCAAACATGACCTTGAAAGTTTCTAGGAATGGGGCATCTACCACCTCACTGAGCAACCTATTCCAGTGTTTTGCCACTCTCATTGTAAAAAGTTTCTTCCTTATACCCAATCTAAATCTACCCTCTTTTACTTTAAAACCACTACCCCTTTTCCTACTGCAACAGTCCCTGGTGAACAGATTTTTCCCATGTTTCCTGTGGACCCCCTTCAGGTACTGACAGGCTGCAATCAGAAGCCTTCTCCTAAGAAGGCTCCCTAGAGCCTTCTCTTCTCCAGGCTGAACAATCCCAACTCCCTCAGCTTTTCCTTGTAGGAGAGGTGCTCCAGCCCTCTGATCATCTTTGTGGCCCTCCTCTGGACTTGCTCCAGCAAGTGAGTCCTTGTCCTTCCTGTGCTGGGAGCATCCTGAGCTGGATGCGGTACTCCGTGTCCACAATTGTCCAAATCCTGTGGCTGCAATGTCTATTTCAAAATGAAACATCCATCAAGTTCAAAATAAATTAGTATACCTTTACCGATTTGTAAGAATAAGCATTCCTGGATTAGGAAAGGGAGTATTTAATATAGAGGCTGCATTTAAAGACACAACGATCAGAGAAGCCGTATTGATCTTTAAACAGTACCATTCATCATTGGGTGATGTGGCTTTTCTCTCCTCAGCCATAGATGTCAGAGACCCATTTCACTCTCAGCTCTCTTCTGAAGGGTTACTTTTAGACCGTAGGTCATTCTCAAAGTCATAGAATTATAGAATCATAGAATCAGATGGGTTGGAAAGGACCTCTGAGATGATCAAGTTCAACCCTTGATCCACTACCAAGCCGAGTGGGGCACTTCCAATTCTTACTGCTATCACTGTTTTTCTCATGAGGGACATTAAGCTGGACTCTGACATTCAAAGTAAGGCTCAGATGGGTTTGAATAATTCACCTCCCTACAAATTTGAGTGCCTATACTTTCTATAAACAGCCTATAAGGTAAGCCACTTACTAAGCACAGCGTGTGGTGCCCTTAATTTTCTATGCAGAAGGCTCTTCACCTAGAATGCATAGTCCTGCAAAAGACTGTGATAAGTCTTGTGTAATGGAGCTACCACAATGGCTCGGAGTTTTTGAAGTTATAGAATAGCACACGAGGAGGAAGAATCTCTGTAATGTGCAGTAAGCAACACCACATTTTGTATGAAATGGGGCTGTGGAGCTTTCACAATGCTTCATCGCCAAGATACCACTGCTGCGTCATTCCTGTTCCCCTGCTGTGGACAGGGACTTTTAAGACGTTTGATTATATCCATATTTATGTCAGCACCGAGTATCAGTAGTTACTGTAGTGCTATGGAAACCTAAAAGAGTTCAGGAACTGAGAATGAGGCAAAAATGAAAAGCACGGTAACTGTAGCCTGTCAGGAAAGATTTATTCTTCCGCAAATGGTACCAGTAAATTGAACCTGTAAATGTGTCTAAATTCCTAAAGATGATTCTAGTGGCCTACTGATCCACTCACCAATTTTTTCATAGGCTATAATTGAAGCTATAAGCTTTCTCATGTAATAGCACTATGTTTGTCCTTCATAGGGAGAACACTCTCTTCCAACTAGATCAATAATACACCTTCCATTTTTTTATGAATTCTAGAGGCTTTCGGGATGTCTGAGTTTCCTCAAGATGTAGAGTGGACAGGACTTAAGCACAGACGCTCTTCTTAAAACATGTGCAAGGCCTGGCTTGGTAAATCCAGCTTACTGCTAGTGCTACCTAGAAAATTCAGTAATAAGCTGAGGACAGAGAGACTTTGCTCTATTAACACAGAGCAAAGCAGACATACTGTCAGCATGGAATCAACCAGACAGTGCACATCCAAAGCCTGCTGTAATGCAGCCCTCTCCCACGTCTGACTGGGTATCACCCAGAACATGTCATCACCAAGTCTATTTCAGGACAGTTTCTAGCAGAAGCCAAACTTACAACATTCTGTATTCTAAGGTACGGCACCAACAGACGTGAAGGGGAGATCTATTTAATGAACTTCCCTTTTACTGCTGCAGTTATAGGTAACCGCAGATTACCATGAGGCAGGTTGTTATCCACGGGTAACAGTGGTATTTATTTTGTGTGTGTGTGTGTGTGCACGAGTTCCAGCGCTGCTGGGATTCAAATGTTCAACCTGACCTTTGCTTCAGTTTTCCATTATAAGAGATTTTTGCATAGATATGCTCATATTAATGGCTGTTACTACAGAACAGTATTTAAATGGAATTTATACTGGGGTTCTGAACAAGTAGGAAAGCATCTACCACAGTTGTCCACGTTTATGCAGAATGCTGACAACAGGCAGAAAGCAGTGTAGCAACACTTCTAGCACATACTTGCAGATGGTGCACTAAAACACCAAGCAGCACTGCAAGATCTAAATGCAGAAAATAAAAAGCAACTTTGAATTCCTTCATGAATACCTTCAAATAGTTCAGTACTGACAGTATCAATTTCATATACAAGTTTCTTGCATTTGCTCTTAGAGGTTCACATACTCTTGTTTTACATTGAGCAGCAGTTTTGTAGATTTTAATGTATAGTCTCTCACACTTTAGAATAGTAGTTAACACTTACCAAACCCTATTTCCCCATTTCATATAGAATTTTCTAAATTCTTTAGGCTTGTTAAGGCTCAAGACTAAAGACTTTCAAGGCAGGACTATAGTAAATACATTCTGTTTAAGAACATATGCATCCCAGGCCTGAACAAGAAGATACCACCATAAGTCAAAGCAACCTTCAAGCCCAGAATCTTGAAGAAGCTCCAAAGAGAGTAAGTGCTGTGAAGAAGAGGAAGATGAGGAAGAAAGGGGTCTTGGGACCTCCAACTCAATTTCTGGGCTGGAAATTGATGTGCCAATGGAGCAGATCTGGGGGTGGGTAGTTCTTGGATCAGACCGTAAATTGCGGAACCCCTGGACACACGGGCATGCGCCTTTTTGTATTCCTTGCACCGGAAGGCCTTCATTAAAGACCTGTTCTCCATCTTATCTGTACTAAGTTAGCCTGGTGAGTTTTTTGCTCCCAATTTTTACGCAACACGGGAGATACTTGGTTTATGTTTTAAGTACATTTATTAACACTTTGTAAACAGGAGAACAAGTGGAAGATACACAGAGATATTAAGATTTACGATCACAGAATGACTGAGGTTGGAAGGCACCTCTGGAGGCCACATGGTACAGCCTCCCCTGCTCAAGCAAAGCCACCTACAGCCAGTTGCCCAGGACCATGTCCAGAGTTTTTGAATACAACCAATGGAGGAGACTCCACAACCTCTGCCAGTGCTCAGTCATCCTGACAGTAAGAAAGTAGTTTCTGCTGTTCAGAGGAAACCTCCTGTGTTCCTGTTTGTGTCCATTGCCTTCATCCTGTCACTAGGCTCCATCTTCTTTGCACACTCCCTTCAGTGTTTATACACTTTGATGAGACTCCCTTGAGCCGCCTCTTCTCCAGGATGAACGGACCCAGCTCTCTCAGCGTTTCCTCATTGGAGAGATGCTCCAGTTCATCATCTTCATGTCCCTATGCTGGACTCTCTCCTGTAGCCCCATCTGTCTCTTGTGGTGGGGAGCCCAGAAGTGGACACAACACTACAGGCGTAATGAAAATTACAAGGTAAAACTTTACACTTAAAATGCAAATAAAGGAAAAAAAAACCCAAGGAAGCATAAAACTGAGAAATCTAGGAAAGAAAACATCTAAATAACCAAAAGTGTAGAGAAGCAATACGTTATTATTAAACCTCAAAACCCCAGCAAACCAGCAGAATCCAGGTGTAGAAAAGTGTTAAATCAGCATTATATTCTAAGCTGAGTACTTGTTCACTAATGTTCTTTATTGCATTAGTCTTTGCTTCTCTACAAGTGAATGGCGAAAAGATACAGACCTGGCATGACATTATTATGCTCAACTCCTCATATGATGACAGTTCCTCATAGTTTACCAATGTCAGCAGCTTTTGACCAGCAGCAAGATGCACCAGTCACCTTAAAGTGAAGGATATTACACTTCTCCTACAAACGCTAATCTCTCTGGTTTGCTTCCATAGCAGTGTTCACAGAAAACAGAACAAATCAACAAGAACATAACAATTCAAAGAAGCTTCAAAAAAATGCAGGAAATCTATTTTATGGCTGTCTTAATTTCCCTTTAAATTATGCTAGTATAGAACAAGGAACAGAAACAATTTAACATCTCTACAACTGGGGTAAAAGAAAACAGCTTACATTGGTACTGCTTTGTTTAAGGTACGAAGGGCTCTGCTGGACTTGAGGCATACAAGAACTGAGGGTGTTAACATCTATTCCTTGCTCACTGCAGACTTACTAAGGCAACTCCGGGCAAGTTACCATTTCTACGTCAGTGAAATGGAGATAGGACTTCTCTGCCTCATAGGCAAGACTGAAATTAATCTCTATAAACTGCCTGAACGGTTGGAGTTTTATATTAAATATTAAAATTAATATAACGATTTTTAAGCAGGTAAAATTTAAAAGAAAAAAAAAAAAAACCCTTCCACTAACAAATTCTGATCTATTACCTAAACCATATATAAAATCCCTCCAGAAAAAAGTATTAATCCATTTAATTACTTCCTTAACTTGTGAAGTTTACTTATTATTTCCTGCCCTCCAGAGTATACATGCAATTTTATACCTCTTTTCAGAACAGTAAACAACTCAAAAAGTTTCCATGACTGAACAAGCAGCGGTCAAACATGAGACAAGGGCTTGTTTCTGCCCGGGAGCACAGGAGGCAGAAAAAAAAAGAAACAATTAAGACACACCAGGTTAGTACGGAAGGCACTTATTAAAGAAAAAAAGAGCACTTGCAATAATTTATTTCCTCTTCCTTTAGTTCTCAAAGGCAAGCAAGGGAGAAGAGAGATTTTCTTGGAAGATGGAATGAGGTCAAGGAGTTAACTCATACGTGTACTCATCAAGACCTTTCCAAAAATAACGGAATGTATGAAAGATTTTTTTCATGGAGAAAAGAGGATTTAAAAGAATCATCCAGATGGTTATGACTGATATGAAACAGAAAACATGGAATGTGACCAACCTGCAATAGTATGATGTAAGCCCTTAAATGCAGGAATATAAACTTGAAACAATGCGTAGTGCATAAACAGAGCATGCTAAAAAGGGAATTACCATCCAAAAGTAAGAAAGATAAGTAAGGAAGTAGGGAAGGCAAGTAGGAATGATGAATGCCTAAGTTTAAATTAAAATGTTTGGTAAGTTCAAAACACAGGAGTGGTAAAACAAGATCACAAAGACCAGTTTAATGCAGTATCAGAAAACACCGTTAGGTCTGGGGGGCAGTGGTGCAGGCTCAGGGCATTAGTTCTCCCACACTTGTATTCACGTACAGGTACCTGAATAATTAGCAGTTCTGGTGATACTGATGTACTGAATGAAGAAATAATGAAGAAATCCACTGCACAGTCAATTACTTTGTTACTGAAGTGTGCTAAATAAATGCAAAAATGTAATGTGAAAGCAACTACTGCAAATGCATGCTAATTTAGGAGAACAGAGCTCCCTCAGTTTTCCAAAGGAGGCAGAAGTAGAGGGTGTCACAGAGGTAGATTGCTGACATCAGTGGAGATCCTGGTCAGACTGAAATTTTACTGTGAACTTCAATGCCATTATAACTAATTTTTACATCACAGATTTTTTTTTTTGTAGAGAGGAGAAAGCTGTGTAGCATAAGAATAAGAAGCAACTATTTCGCATTATATTTAGATAATAAATCTTCTGGTGAGAGAATTGAATGTTTTTTCTGTGGTTTCATCATGCCTACTGTAAAGAGCCCAAGATCCAATGAGTATAAAATGCAATAGTTATTATGACCAGGAAGGGTTAAACAACACCTCATTGTAAGTGCTCTTACACCAAAAAAAAAAAAAACCCAAAAGAATTTACAGTTACTTTATGGACAAGCCCTTATTCATATTTCATAGACACAAAACCAACAAACTTATACAGTACAGAAGACTCCAAAACAAAATTTTGTAATAAGAACACTTGTAGTTTTGTAAGGTTCTCTTCGTTGCATGCACTATGAAGCTTATTAAAAAAACCCCAAACCCCACAAACAGCATTTCACTGAAATGGTTTCCTTAATGAAAGCATGAAACCGCACAGACCACGATGGGTGGCAAATTATGAACTACTCTCACTTGTATGTGCATTTTCTTTATCACACATATTGTTGATTTGCAAGTACTAGGCTCACACCTATTAAAATAAAGAGCTGACTCTTAAATTTATGCTATTAACAGTAAACCTACAATATTCATTTGTGTATAAAAATAATTTTAAAGTACACCTGTAAAACAAACCATACATTTCTACAGTTAAGAAAATTAATAAAAAAATAAATCAAAACTTCCCCTAACATGAGCTTCATTAACTCAGTCTTGTATACAATAAAAAATAAGTTAAAAGATGAATTATTTTGAATGCTACGCTCTCCAAAGAGAGAAAATGGAGACAAAACTGGATTATATAAACAGCTTGGAAACTTACATACAACATTTGAATTCTAGTCTGAAACTTTGTGAGTGACTTCTAATCTATTTAAATAAAACAGATGCCAAATGTATTATATTTACTATGACTTTCTGCATGTATGGTAGCTTTCACATAGTTTGTTTTCCTGAAGTTCAATAAAGTTTAGCAACAGACAGAGCTTACAGATGGCAGAACTGAGACTGTAAAATTATCTTACCCTCACTGGAAAGAGCAACTTCATATAGTGAAAAGAATACAAGGGAATGTAAGAGTTCATAAATATTATGGGGAAAGAAGTGTATCAATTCACTTGACTTGGTCAAATGTACTCTTACACCAAATCTGAAATTGTAACACTTTATCATACCTTACCATAAAACTTTGGATGTAACATGAAAATGGAAGGTCATGGCAGGCCATCCTTCTCTTTCAAGGTGTATCTGTTCATCAAATTCACACCTCTCTACCTTATCCAGGACACAATCAATCATGCAGCAGCTGGGATTTTAAGAAACAATATCGTCACACGCAATAAATTCTCCCAACTTGGCAACAGTGGGTTTGTATGCATTGAAAGGCTTTGCCGACACACCAGAGTAGCTTGAGTGCTGGAGACAGTGTGGTTATGTTAGTACAGCTCTTCACTTATTCATTCCATGTGCTAAGATGGCTATGTTATTCTGTGTTCTGTTCCATAACATACTTTAATATGGCACATGCGAGCTACCAACTTAATAATCAAAATTTAAGGCACATTTTGTGTCTGTGCTTTCATTACAAGCTCCTTGGAACAGAAATTCTTCCTAAGTGTCTGAAAAACATTTTGCACATTTTGAATACTTTCATTAACTAGTAGTTTGACAGAAGGCAATTCCTGTGAGATATTTCAATTCTTTGTACGTTCTTTCTGACTATATGTTTCTATTATCCAATTTACTTTTGTCTAAGTTGAAAGAACACACACCAAGATGCATTTAAGGGACAACAACAACAAAAAAACCATGACCACATAAGAGGAATGATTTGTAAGGTGATTAGTATTTTTAAAGTGCTTTGTTAAATATATAAAATGAAAGAGATGGCAAGTGATTTAAAAGCGAATTGAATATGAAAGTAAGAGAGATAAATGTACTTAGTCTTTCTAAATTAATGATGAAAAAGACAGACTGGTAGTACATTGTCTCCTCCTGTCATTAAAGAAAATTGTAATCTGTACCCTAATCCTCTTAACTTCATCAGAAGACCACACAAACACAATACATATTCCAAACACATTAGCAGATGCTGTTACTTCTTACTCCAATATTGAAATTGAAGAATTTCTATTTGATGATACTAATTTAAAGAGAACTTCCATGTCTCTTTACACCACTACAATACAGAGGGCCATAGGCCACTAAAATTTTTGTATTTCACCACAGAATAAGCAAGTAACAGTTTCTTACACCACTATTTCAGTCACGATTTTTTTCATTCTGTGTTCTCACCTTGTTCAGGCCTAAAATCCCATTCCCCCCTTACCAAAGTGTGGGTGTTGACTAAACTAACTCAGTTTTGTTACTCGCAAGCAATAGTCAAAAAGAGTGACACTAAAATTTCCATAAAAATTTCAATTATTACAATAAATACCAAGTTCTGTGATGATCTAAACAATAACTTAAAAAAACCCCCAACATTTTTATTTAAAATGTAAAAGAGTGACAACATATCATATTTTTAAACCTTCCACCTTTAAAATCGCAATTTGGTCGACCAGTTGGTGATTAGGTTCCATTAAAAGTTAATACAGTATTACATTTAAATTACTCCACCTAGACAATTACCAAAGAACCACTAATCTCAGATCAGTCACATGGCCAATATTATTAAAATGCCCAAACTAGTCTTCTACAGTGTCCCACTTGAGTGCAGCTTCTCGGCAGTTTGCCAGGAGCTGCTGTCCTTCATTGCCTGATAAAGCCATCTGACAATGGCCTGCAACACCTTTTACGATGAATTCAAGTGCTCTGAAGAAAGGGCTCACAAAAGTGTGCATTTACAGCAATCTGCAAGCAGACAATATGCCTTCAGCTCCTTTGGTTTTAATAAAGTTCCCTTTGGAAAGTGAATCAGTTAAAGACTGTTCCAATAAAGTAGGAAGTCAAAGTCTAGACAAGGCATAAACCACCGTCTATACAGTTTGTGACAACGTCCTTGTTTTTCTCTCTTCCACAGTTTTTTTCCAAAGACCATGCAGTGAAGGCAGTTTGATTTTATCCATATTCTTACTGTAAACATTAAGAAATATACCAAGGACAACAAGTAAGCCTGACCACACGTACCTAGAGGGGAGGGAAAAAAGGTTACCATTAGCACTTATCTGTAGCAATTACATACCAATATATGTGGATTAAATAAAGCCCCTACATTAAGGAGAAAAGAGTTGAAGAAAAAAAACCCTAAAAATCACTGGGCTCTGAATATCCTTGAATCTTTAGTATTACTATCATTCCACCCTTCTTTTTTCCTGTTCTGGCTGGAGAGCTTATTAAGGTGCCTTTATAGTTAAATAATAACTAACCAGTATCTGTTATTTCTCACATGAATAAAATAATCCTGAGGATTTTAGTATGTTTTTCCTTCCTATGGTTATGAGAACTATACGCTCTATTACTGGCCCAAAATGTGTTCTCACTTAGTGCCTTATATCCATACTTCCCAGTGTAGGCACATTTTTGTTTCAGCTCTCCATTATTTTAAGCCTCAAGATTTTTAGCTGGAGTAAATTCCATTTGGGCATTTGGGTGCAAACTTTGTTCTTAAATCTCAAATAAATTTATATATAGAAATAAAATGGAATACTATTTTGTTCCAGACCAGAAGCAATTAGGATCAAAGTAGCAAGTTAGCTGCATTTTTCAATGTAAGCTCTTCCTTGAAATTAAAAAAAGGGAATAAACCCAAGCTCAAAAATCTTGTCATTTAATATCTCAAGATAATAGAAGCTTGCAGTTGTTTAAAAAGGCTAGCTAAGAACTCAAATCTGAGCTTATAAAAGCAGAAACAATACCATAATGGAGAAAATCCCTTTCTTTAGCCAAATCTTCCTCCACAGAGAAAGTACCCAAACAATTTATTAAGTATCATAAGCATTAGAAATTATGTAAGGTTTTTCTTTTAAAAAAAACACAACAAAAAATGCCAACACATGGAATAGCTTGTCTTTCAGACCTTTAGAAAAATGGAAACTATTTTCTCCAGTATGATTAGCATCAACAAGCCCGTCAATATTTATAACAAACTGCCAACCTTTGTAGAAGATATGAAATGGCAAGCATTAAACCCTGATTAATTACTGTTGCTGTATTTCCATGATCAAGACAGGATTTCTTATAAAATATTTAATAAAACATCTAAAACTATAAATACTTACTGTAATGTAAATGGCTTTGCAAAGAACAGAAAAGAAAGCACAATAGTCATTGCTTTTCTTCCTGTTGTCACTGCAGAGGAAAACAAATATTTACCGCTTTAAGAATTCAGTTGCAGCAAAAGAACATAATATAGGCTTCAGTATTAGCAGGTAACCTCATTACATAATTAAGTGTCTGGCTAAAATGATGATGACCCTTGCTGCAAACACACACTGCAGACGTAGTGCTAGAACCCTACACTGTTTGAAAACGAGGACACTGTGACAGCAGTATCATCCCAGTCACACTATCTGCAGCAAGAAAACTTCCAGAACAAGATCTGCTCTTTAATAACTTCATGCTAATCAATTCACAGTCTCTGAAAGCAACAAACAACCCTTGCAATTATCTGATGGAATAAACTAATCTGTTAAAGCTTGGATACAACAGATCTCTTGCCATTTCCACCTCATGTTATTAGAGTTCAGTGGTGTTTTGGGCTCTGTTTTTAAGTGGAATGGGATTATCATCTCATCGTTCTTTTGATATTACTATAAATTTACCTAACAGTGCAGGGAAATACAATTTTAGTTAGAAACCTAAGAAGACAAGGATGTCTGACTTCAATGACTGCACCAGGAAGTTTCCTCAAAACCATTAAAAGATCCTCTTCTACATGTAATCTGATCACTAGAAAAAAAAATCAAAGTAGTAAGAAGAGTGAAGAACATAATCCTGTTTCCAAAGTGGCAAGTAAAAGAGTAAACTCTTTGGTTACTCTCAAATTAACTATAGCTCCAACAATTATTTGAACAATTTCAATGCTATCTGCTATGAAAAAGGATACACCAAATTGACCACTGGGTAGCACATACAGATTATCAAAAAAGTTGTACAAAATGTTTTAAAACAAAGTAACAATGCAGCCAGGCACACAAGTTTAGCTGTGGAGCTAAAGGGTCTGAGAAGGTGTTATTCTATATGATAGCACAGGATTCTCACTTGAGAAAGATCCCAGTACAGGGTGCAGTACATCTGCTCCTAAAGAATATGACTTTTATTAACAGAAAATATTGCGCTTACCATAAGATACTTTTTACTATAACATACCGGAAAGTCTTGTATAAGTAAGACTTGTATAACACCCAAATTAGTCGTACGGCAACACAGTGGCAAAAGGTACCAATGACTACTGACGTATATTACATGCTGCTATGGTAAGTAAAGCAAATTTCATTCTTCCCGACTCTCCCCCGTAAACAAACATTTACTTAAAAGTATGTTTTGCAGGGGAAGAAACAGACTTTCAATACTGCTTCATCCGCCCCAACCTCAACTTTTTAGTAATTTTAGTAATTTTTAGTAATTTTCTTTACATTTTAAGAAATTT
Source organism: Cephalopterus ornatus (assembly GCA_013396775.1). Classification (NCBI taxonomy): domain Eukaryota; kingdom Metazoa; phylum Chordata; class Aves; order Passeriformes; family Cotingidae; genus Cephalopterus; species Cephalopterus ornatus. Next base: position 68,116 of record VZRE01014814.1, read on the forward strand.
ATGCACATCAAATAAAATGATTTCCTATTACATGAAAAATTAAAGGAGAATGAAAAAGAAAATTGAGTTTTAATTAGAAAACAGTTTACAGATGAATAATTTAAAAAATGGTTAAATTACTTCAGTTTTTCTAATTACAATTATTTCTTTCAAATCAGTTATTAATTAAAATATTTATGTAACCATTTCCTTCTAATTTAAGTGCCTTTTCTTCTTTTTCCCAATTAAGTCTGATAATTTCTCATTCTGCTAATAGAAATACAATTTTCATTAAACTCTTTCACCCTACTCCCCCCAAGAAGGGGGAGAGTGGATGGGGGGGGTGGGAGGGACAGTAATGAATGTGGTGTTCATTGCGGCACAATAAACATTTTCACATTGCTACAGGCAAGACAGAAAGGGCTCAAGTGTTAGAATTGTCAAGGTCAGGCATAGGAAAACCTGGGAAAGGTTTGCTATTCCACAGCATCTTTTAACATTTTTTAGTACGGTGAGACCATTTTTTTTTTTTAAGAGCTATTTTAACACCTGAACCAACGCTCTCATCTGGGTCAGTTTCCAGTCAGGAGACCTACTGAAGGTTGTTAAAAACAAATGCAAAACAGAACATGCTGCAGAGGAAATAATTGATAGGAAATCAGAGCGTGCAATCCTCAGGTCAGAAAACAATGTTTTCAACTCCACTGCTGTGAGCAAATTAGAGCATCACCTGACAGAAACTAGGGGTTTCTTTTACGGGTAGAAGGAAGAAAATAAAGTTAGCTACATGGCATCTTACTACACCTGCCCCTCCACGAGGCCCCTGTGACTAATGTCTGTAGTTTCATGCACTTAGAAACAATGTCCCTGCCTAATGTGCCTTTCTGGTACATCTTTACTTTTCCTTCCCGGTTTCAAATGATACATGTCTTTTCCTCACACTTTGCTATATTTTCCTATGAAGGCAGGCTGAAAGAGTTGGGGTTGTTGAGACTGGAGTAGAGAAGGCTTTGGGCAGACCTTATAGCAGCCTTCTAATACCTAAGGGGGGCCGCAGGAGAACTGGAGAAGGACTTTTTACAAGGCCATGTAGTGCTAGGACAAGGGGGAATGGCTTTAAACTGAAAGAGAGTAGGTTTAGACTAGATACTAGGAAGAAATTCTTTACTGTCAGGGTGGCAAGACACAGCTTGCCCACAGAAACTGTGTCTGCCTCATCCCTGAAAGTGTTGAAGGCCAGGCTGGATGGGCCTTTTGAGCAAACTGGTCTAGTGGAAGGTATCCTTGCCCATGGCAGCGGTTTGGGACCTAAACGTCCTTTGAAGTTCCTTCCAGCATAAGCCATTCCATGATTCTATTTCAATTTTTTGGTTTAGAACAGTGTTGTTTGTTTCTGCACTAAAACATAGCGCAGGCTATATGCACAAGTTTACTTAACAGGCTCTTCGAGGTTGAGACCGTGGCACAAAAAGAACCAGGGAGCTCTCAAATGCATTCTGTTAGTGAAGATCCATGCTAAAATCAGCCAGCACAAAGAACAGAAAAAAAGCCAGAGGAAGAACAATTCTCAAAAGCTCTGTCCTAAATAATAGAATAGGATTACTTTGTTTTTACACAAAAGCAGAGAAGATAGCATTTGTTCATACCTGTTACAGCGAGAAGGGCACCAAAGATTTTAATCAAAGCTAGAACAAAGGATATGCCAAAATACCCAGTCAGGGAGAAAAGGAATGCATAACCGTAAGTCTGAACTAGATGCTGAAACAATAAAAAAAGCTGGTTAGGAAAATGTAAAACAAACCCTGAGGTATTGCAAAATGACATAAAACTACAGACTTTAATCAACTGCTTGAGCAATAATAAGCCGTTTAACAATGCATTCATGCAAAAATCCTTATTTAATTTTAGTTAAATAATGGAAAAATAATAATGAAATTATAAGCTCCTAAGTCTGGTCCTGTGATTTTGTTGCTTTTTAAAACATTACCCTATCTTATACATCAAAGACCGGAAAAACTTCCTTAATATATGAATTATACAAGTTAACCAGTTTACATGATGAAAATAGGATGTTAGAGAGAGAAGTGGTGGGATTTTCTAAACCATACAGAAGAAGGTTTTCATAGAGAAAAAGAAATATTTACACCTACCTTTGAGCAGAATGTTACTGCAGGGCTTAATCCACTAGTGCATGTTAATCCAAATAAAATATACACAAAACCTATTGAATAGGAATACAAAACCTAGAATAGTGTAAGAGAAAATAATTACCAGGTGATACTATACAAAAGGATAAAATTAAATGCTTTCAAATGCTTGGCCCTGCTAATATGCTCAGCTTCTCAGAGCTGAATTTGCAGCCTTTGAAGATATTTTTACTAGGATTTCTGTAATAGTTGATGTACAGTGAAAAGTCAATAATAAGTGTTAGACACATTCTTCCTTCCCACAACAACATAAAAGAAGTTTTGAAAGCTAGTCAGTTAATAATATCCTGAGGTCAGTGTCAACTGTGGTAAATCCTTCAAGTTCAGGATTTCACAGCCTAAATAAAACTTCACACAACTATTTAGTTTAATAGTCTGAATAACACGTTAAACTTATTTCATTTTCCACTACTTATCCGGCTCAGTAAAGATTCGTATTACCTTAAAAGTGCAAAGGGTAGCACAGAATCACCATGTACTGCCTGAAGTGTCACATAAGTTTCAGCTGTGTCACTTCCGTTCACGTACATAGCACACATGTATCATGGTTACAGGGCATCAGATTTTAAATATGACCATCTCTGGCCCAGTTCAGCACCCACAATACTCAGCAAACAGGCAGGTTCTTTATTTTGTCTGCATCCTTATTTAATTCATAGTTTCACAGACCAACAAGAGAATCTTCACCCTGTCCTTTCCCACGTGGAGTCAACAGAATTAGAAGCTGGAACTGCCCATCCACACATGCTCCCATGCAGCGGGAGGCTTCCAGCTGTTTGTGCAACATTTAGTTGCCTTTTCTTACGAAAAAGGGAGACAGTAAACAGTACTGTTCTACACAGTACTGGCTAGAGCATCCTACTCATGCTTTTAAAACTCATTGTCAACAACAGGCCTACTTCTTTTGACATAGATTTCATCAATTGTTTTCTTGTTACAGTATCTCAACTGTTAGCAATGCCATGAGACAACAGGACACTTATCACTGCTTTACAATACAGGAGGATGAATACATGTCTGAAGAGCCAACCTGCTTTTATTTGACACTGTTTATACACACAGAAGTCAGTCCCTACTTCTTCACTTGCCTCTGCATTCAGCTTTTCTCCCAAACTGCCCTAAGACCTCCCTTTTCGCAACCAGGAACGAGCACCACATTGCTATCTCCTTGTTAGACAGTGTGGTATAAGACACGCAAGACAAAAAGCAGGTATAATCTTCGAGAACAGCAGCAACTATTTCAGCCACATCTTTTCTCTTTTCGTAATTGCTTGAATCCAGTGCAATTTCAAAATTTGACAATGAAACAGAGATCCTGTGGATGACAGGTTCCTTTACTATTCAATTTTACTTCCAGATCACTGTCGATTAAACACGATCTCTGATTCAGATGCAATTTTTATCCCCAGTCTCAAATACAGAAAATGACTTCTTCTAAAATTCTGCTTGTACTTCTGCACTGAATTCTCTAAACAAAATCCTGGAGTGTAATCTCTAAGCCTCAAACAAACAAAACCTTTATATCCTTAATCATTACACTCACCCTCTACAAGTAGTATGAGTATACAATACGAGGATCAACATTTGTCAGACTAATGCAGAATAAAAGCAAAGTCCTGGAGATAACAGGAGTTTCATAGGTAAGGCAGCAACAACTGTCAGATGACTGCTGGGGAAGATGCAAAGTGGGCAAGAAAAGTTACAGACTGTACTTCAGTTTGGATTTTGGAGATGACAACTATAGAAAGCTGCACTGGGCAGGTGAGATCCATGTAGCTAAAATGACCTCAGATCATATGAACAGAAAATCCATATTCTAAGTAAATATATAAAAAATGCTGAGCAAGACTTTTGCAAAATTATATACGTCACTGAATCAGGAGCACACATATTTACCCATTCTGAAACTCAGAGTTTTACAGATTTTAAAAGATTCAAAAAAGGCTGCCTCCCAAGTGCTAGCACACTCTAGAATGGGAAGTCTAGTAAGTGAGAAAAGCAACGTGTTCCATATAACACATGCTCAACTATACCAGAAGGACAGTATATATTTTTCAGAGATTAAGCACATGATCATAGAGAAGACACGCCGTTGATTTCAGGCTTGCAGGGGAGACAAAGGAATTGGTGCCAGAAATGAGTGTTTCTGTAGCTGCAAGATACATTTGAAGTTGCACACAGAAAGCAGCATCCTTGAAAGGTTGAGAAACTAAACAAAAAACCAGCAAAAGGCCCCAAAGAAACAAGCAGAAAACCCCAAGAATAGTACACCAAGAGCTTTTTCTTTTATAAGCAAGAGAAAAGCATATTAAGTTTCATATTTTGTCATTCTACGCCTTGTCTATGATAGATCATATTCTTTTAAAATCGCAACTCTGGTATTTACCATTTCTGAATTAGAACCATTGTGCAACTTCATAGCTTTTTCCTGTACATTTCCTATAACTGCATCTGCGCAGAGGGCAAGGGATATTAGGACCACACCTAATGTAAGAAAACAAACAAACAAACAAAAACCTGTTCAGAACATTTATCAGCAGAGTAGTGGCAAAAACCACTCTGTACTTATCCTGAAAAAAAATATCTCAGTAATAGAAAAATAATAATATCCCCCCTCTATAACATATTCTAAATGCCAGCAAAAATATTTCATTACACCAGTACAAAGCAGTGCCCACCTCCACTCCCTCCAGTAATTATCTCCTGAGCCCTGTGTGTCTCTAAGCTTCATGGGAACATCTGGACACTGCTATAAAGAACCCAGCTGTAGTTTTTGTAGTAACAAAAGTGAGAAAGTGTCAATTGCATTTAGTCAGGTATTTTTAATGAAGATAAATAACCAGAGAACATACTCTTTTTCAGTAGTTAATCCCGTTTTTTTTTTTCCCGACAAAGGCAAATAGAAACTTTAGATGTAACGGTAAAACAAATACAAGAGGATTCTTAGTGGAAATCTCTAATTAGTGAAACAGTAGTTTAAAAACCCACTCTTCAGGTATAAACCCCATGGTTTTAGGTTACCATATATGCTCACAACAAAGTCACTACACAGTCAATAATATAATCAGCTTTCCAATAACAAAGATAACCCTTTATCCATGTCAGTCACAACTCATTTCCCAACCTCCAAACTCTGATTCTTTCATGACTGTTGAATTAATGATCCACACATGTTGAAATACCACTTTTCCTAAGCATACATTACAGAAGATATTAATCATCAAAATCATATTTACTGTCTGCTCTAGTCTTGGTTTCTTAAAAGATCATGTCAGGCAAGAATCAGGAGTGGAAGACTAGAAACAGGCAGTGTTATGTTTTCTTAATGTGATGTTCTTACAATCAGAGGTCTCAAAAGAGGCATTCAGATGAAGTATAAGCTCCTGATCGAGGAAAAAAAATAAAAATCCTAGTTCCTAGATTTTCAGAATTGGAAGATTTAAAATTTTTTAGACACATGAAGTTTAAGGTGGCATTTCCTTGGCAAACTTCTGAATATATGAGAACTTCTAAACCCAGCATTTTTGTTTTGGGAACCATTTCCTTTCCATGCTAGACTTTCTAGGTCTCTTCATCACTCAAAGTTATCAGGCCTTGGAAAAGATGTGACTCAACGGAAAACCCATGATAAAATGAATAATATTGGTTATGCTAAAGATATAGATTATCTCATCTGCATGGATTCAGCTCTGGTCCAAAGATATAATAACACCTCCAGCTCAGCAACAGCCTTGCTGCAGATCACTTCTGTAAAGTGACAGAGCATGTCTCATCTGCGTTCTCCATCGTGCTTGTTCCAGCCGTGCTTAAGGGCCCAGTCACACCACTGGACAAATGCACAGGTTCAGTACTGGACCGAGATGAAAAGGTTACCTGGAATCTGAAGCACAGGTATGCACAGGGAGGAGAAATGTGGGGACAAGACAAATGTTAGTGGAAATCTCTAATTAGACCTGCCGAGCAGCAGCAGCAGCAAAACCACGAACGAGATGAGCAATGTTATACTATATGTAAAGCATGAGTAAAGATAATTGGAAAACCTGGTCCTAAATCAGTCCTGAAAGAAACCCACATGGAAACAGTTCTAAAGAAATCATTGGAATGAACTCAGGAATTGCCATTTGAGAAAGAAATTCAACTAAGCTTTTAAATCCAAGCAGGTTAAAATCTTCCCTTTGCTTCTTTTAGACAGTATAAAAAAACTCAGAATGTGGGCACTCCACCTAAAAAAAAAACATTTCCAAAAAAATTTTTCCACAGAAAAATTGAGTGAGATCATCAATTAATATAAAGTAAATGGTTCTGAAATGGAAAAAGACTTAAAAGTTTAACTAGGAAAGACAACTAATCATTTGAAGTTTTAAAACGGTCCAACTGAATTTTATCATATTCATTTTAACATATTTACTGGGGTAATTATTACTTGAGAACATGGATGAGACATTTCAAACAAAAGGGTGGGATTTCCAGAAATTTTAGGAACCTAGAAACTTAAAGCTTGGAATAAAGGTCTCTTCTGCCACAGAGAGAAGTTCTGCTAGTGCAAAAGTTACAATGAAACTTGTAATTTCTGTAAAATACCCGAAGGCACTCCACCAAGAACTCAGAAAACTTCTATGGAATGCTTACTGTAGGAAAAAAATAAGCACTTTCCTAAACTTTAAAATATATCTTTACCTGTCAAGTTGAAGTTTGGTGCAACTGTGCTGTCAGCTAAAGTAAACCATATTAATCCAAGACTCATACATAGGGCAGCAGACACATCTACAATGTTATAACGTTTTCCTACAAAAGCAACACAAACAGCATGAATGGACTGTTAGCACTCTCAGAATTTCATGTTTATCCTGTTTAACAGATTAGAAGGCAAAGGAAAGACTGTTCCAACTCTTACTTAAACAGAGGACTTAATGCTCTAGTCTTTCATGAATAGAATTAATTTCCTCTACAACAGCAGTTCCTAACATGGAGGATCCTAACAGGTAGGGTCTGATGCTTTTGGTCAGTTTTGGTTTGACTCCTAATGACATAATGCACGTCCTCCCTAACAAAGCATTCTCTTAGCAACTTCAGGACAGCTTAGATGTTTTGTTCATACTTTCCCCTCATGTGAGACATTTCAGCTGTCTTTACTGATCAGAAAAAAGCTAAATCCAAACACTAACTGATGACTGGTATGTCTAGAACCCTACACTGTCTTTTGGTTTGGGAAGGATGAGATATGGAGGTGGATGGAAAAAGAGAGTATGGAAATAAGGCAGGAGTTAGTCTATCTTGTCTGAAATAATACATTCCTTTCCCAGAAGCTGTAGTTTCAGTATGAGCTTTCAAGAGAACTTTTTTGAACTGATTTCTTTTTTTACAATAATATTAAAAAAATAAAATCACAGCTTCTGAGAATAAAATACTACTACAAATATGAAGGGAATACCAGTTATTTTGCATTAAAATGATACAAAATTACTCCTAATAAAAGGTAAATGCTGTGTGTGCATGTGCATATGTAAAGTTGTAGCCTTCTCTGAAAATTCAGCTTTCTTTTGCAACCAGAAGGCCAGAATTAACTACAGAAACAGAAATACAGCATTCTAGATTTTGTTCCGTAATAGTTGCCCATGTGGAGCTTTACTCACTTAATCTTTGTGCACTGAACAAACGAACTTTTATAATATATTTAAGTCTTCTAAATCCAGAAATACTGAAGTATATTTATTCACATCACCATAACCTTTATCTGGTTTTCTCCAGATCCCTTTTTCTCTTCTTGGAATATGAACTATGACTTTAGGACTAGCCAAAGACATACAAAACCACATGTATTTCTGATAAACATTAAATCAAAATTTAGGAATTTTTATTAGGAATTTAGGGATTAAGATTTGAATACAAAAGAATAAGGAATTTCTTCCCAAATCATAGTTGGATTTTTTTTCCATTTCAAGTTTTCCATTTCAGTATTGAAGCTGCTTCATATATGATGTGATTTGGTTTATAAAACAAACTTACATTTCTCAAGCATTAAGAAAGCTTGTGTAAAAATGAAGTTTTTTAAGTGACCTGTAGAACGGTTTTCCCCCACATTTTCTGTTCAATCAATTATATTTTCTGAGAAGATGCTTCAGAAATTCTCATTTTTCCTCCCATAGAAAAAATAGTACCAGTGGAATTTAACAAAGTACAGGTTTCCACATATAACTGCCTCCCAAAGAAACATTAAAAAATTCATCTAAAAGCAAGACTAACACTTACCTTGTATAAAAACCCCGCCTATCATAACTGGAATGAGCTTACAGCACTTGAAGATGACTTGAGTAGGGTAATTCAGATATCCTAAAGAGGTATTTGACAAACCCATAGTTCCCACTGTCAAAAACGCTATTATCATGTAGGTTTTGCCAGGAATTCTACAAAAGATAAACACAGGAATGTTGGTATTGCAGACTCATCTAGAGGAGATTTAGCTTGGAAAATTTAGATAAAGAAATATGTTTGTAATACAGCTTCAAGATCTTTCTCACTGAATTTCAATCCGTAAGAGAAATTTTAAATTGTACATAAATGTCTGATTTAATATTTCATTCCTTACAGTTACTGTGAATAAACAGCAATCAAATACAAGACAATAAAAACTTCATAGCTCATGAAGTATTCAAGCAGTAATTCTTTAACCTCCTTTAGAGAAGGTATATTGTTTACACATGAATCAAGACAGACTTCAGATTATTTGTCAAGAGAAACACAGAAGATTGGTATACCAAGATATGCTGAATCTTAGTCCTGTCAGATCACTGTGCCAATTTTTTTGGTGATGTTTTCACATGAATCTTTACACTTTTAAAATGAAGAAAGCTCTTTTTTAATGCATACTCAGAGCCACATTAAGCAATATAAGGAGCTGTATTGCTGTAATCCTGTCTTATCCATAACTCATTATGTGATGCAGACACAGATTTCTGCATGTCTACAAGAAGATGGCTAGGTGATAGAAAATAAAATGTAAAATATATTCAAGATCTATATTTCCAACACAACTCACTTAAAGGGTCATGCTCTGTAAGCATTTTCAATTATTTGGTAATACAAAAACCTAAATACTAGTAAGAGAATACCCAAAAGGGAACTATGCAATATTATCTGATGCATCTCAAAAAGTTAGATAGCCTGAAATGTAAGCTGTTAGTGATTAAAATAAAAGGAATAGTTTATCAAAGTTATGTTGTTTGGATACAATGGAATTCTATAACCTAGAATCAGTTTATGCAAAATCATCCAAGGTTGGCTATGGGTAAGGAAAACTAGTTATGCTCAGCTAGGATATAAGGCAACTCTAAAATTCATGTACACCATGACAGCTTCTGTTCAACCCTCCAGAGGGCCTCAATATACAGTTTGCAGAGGCTTCAGGAAGCCACAGAATGGCCATACTGAGGCAGAACAAACTATCCCACACCCACACAATTCAAATCAACAAAAATATCCTTGGTCAACTGCAGTGAAAGCACAGAAGAGTTTTGTGGCAGGGTGTTAACGAGTGCTATCTTAAATTAAACCCACAAAACCTCAGCATATCCTCTGAAGCAAACCTACCCAGCCACATGGTAAACAGACAGCAGAGCTCTGACACTCCCCAAGATGCACAGCATGCTGGAGGAACCTTTTGGTGAGGAGGTGCCAATATCTGAGGAAAATATATTCAACGACAGATGGCTTCAAGTGCATTGGCTCTATTCTACATGTGATGATCCCAAGCAACACATACATGAGTCAGTCTCCATCAACTACCTTAAGGATACAATATGTTCTGTAAGTGGGACAGAGTGACAGTAGAGTCAACAAAACTACTTGCAGGTCTGAAATCTAAGTGGGTGCTTATAAAACATTTTCTAACATTGTCCAGCAAATTCACTTTTATGGAACTGCTACCAATGCCTCACAGCACTCACATTCAAACAAGAGAAATTAAATTTACTCTAAATGTAAAGTGATTCTAACTTGATGGACAGTAGGTAAAATGCTTGGAAAAACACATACCTTCTCCTTTTGTCCTGAATCAACTGCAATTCTATTAGTCCAAAAACGGAATAAAATCCAAATTGCACTAAAGTGAGGTACCAACCAAAAGGTTTAAAACCTTCCACTGAAAATATCAATTCCTATAAAAACAAAAACCCACCAAGGTCATGTACATACACCAAAATATTGAATTGACAAAAAATCAATCTTTCACATACATGCAAATCTAGCCTTTGCAGCTGCTGGTTATTAACTCAAATTCACCTGCCAAACGTAACTTGCAAGTAGTGAAAAAGACAATTTAGGTTTCCAAAATGCAAGAAGAAAATTTACTGCTGGTGTAAATACACTGAAATTAATGGATCAATTCATCGGGGGAATACATCCGATCCATTCATATTTATATCAAATTATAGATGGCTTCCTGTCTGCTTTTCTCTTGGGTTTTTTTTCAGTTCATTTACATCAGTAGAAGACTTTATTTGGTTTTATCTGTTTTATTCAGAATTTATAAATATCTATTGATAAGTTAAATACAAACTTTCTCTAACAAACTTACTTACTGAAGTAATTTTCAGCTCCTAGGAATGCACATCTAATATTCTGAGTGACTACATCAAATAGCACTTGTGAGTTTATAAATTTGAAGGCTGTAGGAACATTTTAAACCAGAGCAATTTGTTATGGGAAAATACATGCACTGCATAAAGATTTTTGTAGATATGTCACCTATAGAAACAAAAGGCTACCTAATATTTTCCTTTTTGAGATTCTGCTTTCAATTACTGATAATATTGTCTAACTCTTTTAAAGAAACTTTATATTAAAAATATAAACTTTTATATATTTATATATATAATATTTTTATATACTATAAATATTTATATTTAGCTGCTTTTGAAAACTGCATTGGAAGCAGGGTGATTTTTAATTATCAGCTTCTAAAATCACTGCTTTATTGAGAATGCTTGATGAAATCAAAAATAACTAAAAAAAAAGGAACAGAAATGTAGCTGTTCAAGATAAAAGAGAAAAGGTTAACAGGAAGATAAATGTTTAACTAAAATTGCGTAAACATTATGTTTCCACTTAAGAAACCACGGTACATTTCAGCTCTGTCCTGAGACTAGAGAGAAAAATAAGAGAACTATAACTCTACAGCACTCATGGAACTTTAAGAGTTCTAAAGGTTTCAACACCGATGAAGATTTAGGTCTGTTTTGCACATGGGAGTAAAAGATTAAGTTAAGAAAGTCCATGTGATCTAAACCTTGTAGGCACATGAACTATAATGGAAACTCACACTATACAATTACTTGATGCTCTTTAATACTGAAAGCTTGACTTTGCACTAATATCAAGTTCAAACACCTATACATATTAAAATACATTCTATATTATTATGGTATTGGAACAAAAAAGCGGTAGGAGGAATTGGCCTAAGACATGAGTACACAGCATTTACCTGTAAATATCCATAGATTAGATAAAACATAAAGACTCCAGAAACACAGATGAAAAATTGAGTAGGTTTGCTAAATTTGCTGAGATTCATGCCAAGAACTACAACATCATCTACTGATTTGATATGAGGAGACATAGTTTGAGATTTGGAAGGTACGCTGATGGAAATGTATTTTCTTGATGAAGTGAATTTCAGATCCATGGTTCCTGGCTCGCTGCATCCGGTGCTATTGTTATCCTTTTTCTGCTTTTCTCTTTTTGTGTGTCTTCTGTCTGAAAGCTGAAAGAAATGCTAAAGTCAGATAAGACATAACATACAGCTCTTCAACAACAGTAAATGAACGTGACATTTATAGGGTAAATATAAAGGTTTCAGAGTTTTGCTGGATTGTTTCTATTTATAAATTTTATTTATCTCTTCTGATGTCCAAAGTTAGCATCAGTTACTTTGTTAACACCAAAGTTAACACCAGAGGCCACTTTACGAAAGCACTTTTGCTTCATGTGCAGAAGTGGTAATCTGGCACTCTAAAAAGCAAACAAACCAATGAACCAGCCCCAAAACATCAGCAACGGAAAACCAGCTTCAGTTTCACAGTAGCTTTAAGTAGTCCTTTTATGCCAGTACTCACAGGGGTGACTGCTTGGGAGAGAAGTGATCCCTAGGACCAACTGACAATGAAAGAACTGGTTCGAAGCACGGTGGTTCTGTCTACTGTGCTTTATTTTCACAGCAAAACGCACCAGACTAGACCACTGCATGGGAAGCCTTGCTAAAAACTACAGATTTGAGCTTATGACTTAAATTGACATATTTGAGCCTATGAATTAAAAGTGTTGAAGTGGAAGATGTCACCCACACTCCCCCCATTCTCACATTTATTCACTATTTCTCACAACTCCTGCAGAAAAGAATGTGGAGATGAAAACAAGCAGACTGAAAAGCCAGTCTCAGAAATGCAACTGTTTATTTGATGGCGATTCCCTTTAATATTTATCACATACAGCTCTTGCCACATGTAACAGAAAGGAATTTAGCAGCTTAGTAGACTGAGATGCAAATAGTTCTGTTCTCCTGCTCAGCACAGTATGATGTTTGAGGCTTTTTTTCCCCCTTTTGATCCTCAAGATAAACACAACAGTCAGTCAATTGCCCCAAGACTTTTAAGTGTTGGTCAGCATCTAGCTCAGTGAGCAGTCAGTAATTAAACTGTGTTTGTCTCAACTATTAAGTGGTTTGTTTTCCCCAGCTCAAGAATAATTCTCATCACACATTGCTTTTCCCATTGTTTTTAAACAGAAAATGTGCTAGCATACTAACACTAGATCATGCAATAAATGTAGTCTGCAGGAATGCTGGCCATTTATTATACAATATATTACACAAGAAATTACAATCTTAGCTTTTCAAATTAAGGATTAGTGTAAAACTCGCAATTGTGCTTATGTTTCCTTTTTTTCATACCATCTAACATCAGGCTGGAACAAGACTCCTACTAGAGTTCTGAAAGAATAGCTTGGGGAGTATAACCGGGGTTTAGGGACCGTAATAAATTTTCTTTTTTACTCTTCCCTTTTTTACTCTTCGCCCATCCCTCTGGGGTTAGCTGGGAAAGTGAGCAAGTGGCTGTGTAATGCTTAGCTGCCTACTGGCATTAAACCACACAATTAATACAATCTTTTCAATTTTCAGCTATTTACATTCAACATATTTCCTCAGGAACACCATCAGATTTTACAATGTGTTCATTTAATTTCTTGCAGATGACTGAGTCTATCATCAAAGTAGTAAGAAACAATACTGATCGCTCTGGTCACACCCACAGCCATCCATAAAACAATGATACATAGTAATTGTTTTTCTCTACATCCTGCAAAAAACATTTCAAGAAACATTACTTAACAGCTGAAGAAACTGTAAATGTATGTTTCCACTTGAAACACCCTCCACCAAGTAATGTCTTTGTCAACAGTGACAGAACTCTTCTGAAGTTCACTGTGACTTCTCAAACTTACTATTCTAAGTACGAAAAATGTTATTCATCCTCTTCTCACCAAACTCCCTCAAGCAACTAATTCACCTCTTGAACAAACATGCAGCAAAAATCTGTTGTATGAAGAGTCAAGCGGCGGAAGAGCTGTCCTGATGTGTGTAAAATATCAAATTCCCTCTTTTCTTTTTTCCTCCTGTGTGTAAAAATGTAAACAACATTCTTTAAATCAAAGACTTTGTTTCTTCCTCTCTAAAAAAAAGTCCCCTGCAGAGCAATATTGCAACCTAGCACACAAAATAGTAATTATTATGCAAAAAAGAAACAAATGAACAACTGACTAGACAAGAAAGGTTTCTCTGGCCTCCAAAAAGTTAACTTTTACCAAACATGGAAAAAACATCATGGAGGGGCTGGGGCTTTTTTTTTTCCACCTTGAAGAACATCAATTGAAAACATAATTTGGGCAGAATCTAGCATCTCAGCTCACTCAGAAAAACCGCCCGCCTGGGCCACACAAGGCAAGTTCCACGTTGGCCCTGGCCACGATCTATTTCCTCTGGAAATGCTGCCAGAAACGCCTGGTGGCAGGACAGCAGCTGGCACCGCAACAGGGATGCTCCGGGTAACAGGGACGGCAACGCACATCTGTGAGGAAATCTGAAGGGATAATTTGGTCCACTGTACACGCCTCCTGCCCCGCAGGCACAAGAGGGCAGGGAGACAAGGTCCATCACGATCCCTGAAGCTTCCTGCCTTCGCCCGCCGAGCTGCCGGAGGCTGCCCCATGCCAGGTGCAGCCCTGCCCGAGCATGTGCCAGCTGTCCCGGACAGGGATGCCGCGGAGGCTCTCCGGCCGCCACAGGCCGCCATTCCCCGCCCTTCCCCCCGGGAAAGCGC
>VZRE01014814.1:83240-180851 GCA_013396775.1 Cephalopterus ornatus
CTGCCCGCGGGGAGCTTCTCGGCCCGTCCGTCGGGGCCGGCGGGGATCGCAGGGCCGCAGGGTGGTTAGGGTTGGAAGGGAGCTCTGGAAATCATCCTGTCCCGTCCAATCTCCCCACCAAGGCAGGGTCACCTAGAGCAGGTGGCACAGAAACGCGTCCTGGTGGTTTTGAATGTCTCCGGAGAGGGAGACTCGCAAGCTCCCCGGGCAGCCTGTTCCAGTGCTCTGCCACCCTCAGCATAAAGAAGTTCTTCGTCACACGTTGAGGTGGAACTTCTTGTGATCTAGTTTATGGCCATTGCTCCTCATCCTGTTGCTGGGCACCACTGAAAAGAATCTGGCACCATCCTCTTGGCACCCGCCTGCGAGATATTTATATGCATTGATGAGATCCCCTCTGTTTTCTCCAGGCCCAGCTCTCACAGTCTCTCCTCATAAGAGAGATGCTCCAGACCCCTCATTGTCTTTGTGTCCTACACTGGATCCCCTCCAGTAGCTCCTTGTCTTTCTTGTACTGAGGAGCCCAGAACTGGGCACAGCACTCCAGATGTGGCCTTGCCAGGGCTGAGCAGAGGTGGAGGATCATCTCCCCTGACCTGCCGGTCACACTTCCTAATGAACCCCAGGATACTACTGACCCTCCTGACCAATAACTCCGCCATGTGCCCAGTCCCACCACAGCACAACAGGACGTGGGGAAGGAGCCTGGGGCAGCAGGAACCCAGGAGGGCCTGAGGGGCTCCTTAACTGCCTGCAGCCCCTGTGGCCACCTCGGGGGGGGCACCGCAGCGACAGGGGCAGGTGTGAAGGTGTCACCTCCTGACCCAGGCGTGGTTTGGTCAGTGCTGCTTTAAGTCTGCAGTGATCACCTTAATGCTTTGGAAAATGGGGCCTGACCTGGTGGAAAGTTGCTCTGCAGAAAGGGACCTGGGGGTCCTGGTGGGCAACAAACTGTTCATGAGCCAGTGTGTCCTTGTGGCCAAGAAGGCCAATTGAATCCTGGGATGTGTTTAGGAAGAGCATTTCCAGCAGGACAAGGGAGGTGATTCTGCCCCGCTATTCAGCCCCGGTGAGGCCACATCTGAAGTGCTGTGTCCAGGTCTGGACTCCTTAGTAAAAGAGAGACATGGAGCAGAGAGCAACGAGGGTAACTGGGGGACTGGAGCATCTCTCATGATGAAAGGCTGAAGGAGTTGGGCTTGTTCAGCCTTGAGAAGAGAATACTGAGAGGGGACCTCATTAGTATGAGTAAATATCTAAAGGGTGGATGTCAAGAAGATGGAGCCAAGCTCTTCTTGGTGATGCTAACCACTAGGACAAGAGGCAATGGGCAGAAGCTGATGCACAGGAAGTTCCACCTGAATATGAAGAAGAAATTCTTTGCTGTGCAGGTGACCACACACTGTAACAGATTGCCCAGAGAGGTTGTGGAGTATCTCCCTCACTGGATACTCAAGAACCGTCTGGATGCAATCCTGTGCCATGTGCTCTAGGATGACCCTTCCTAAGCAGGAAGGTTGGACCAGATGACCCACTGTGGTCTCTTCCAACCTGACTGATGCTGTGATTCTGTTAAAAGCCCCAGGAGAAGGTGACTGTTTCATGCTGCAGTGAAATCGAGACTGTTTAGAATCCTTGACAAGTTTTGTTTGGGGGTTTGGTTGATGCTCTGCTGTTCTGATGTGTGCAGTGAAGCACCCACGCAAAGCTGCTGCCTTCATAAAAAATGGCAAAAATATATTGTCAGGGAGGCCTTCTTGGGATCTATCCATGCGAGGCTGCAGGTAGGAAATAATAAAGGTATTTAATAATGACAAGCAAAAAGGTGAATGGGAGCGAAAACAGCAGAATGCATAGAGAGCATAATGGCCAAAGGAATCAGGCAAAGAGCTGGGAAGAAAGGTAGCTAAAGGCATTTTTTTGAAAATGTGCAAATTAGGTGTAACTTGAAGATTCATAAAATCTAGTTATTATTAATCATATCAGGCTATAAAATGGCGGTGCTGTGTTTTCTGTAACAACATGCAGAACTATTTAACATTATACATAAACACTACAGGACAATAGATATGTATTTAGGAAATTCAAGCTTTTATGTTTACACTGTTTTAAAAGTTTTCCTTTACCTTCTCCAGTGCCAGCATAGTAAATCAGTATGTATTAGAGATATTAGCAACAAGTGTACCAGCATTTAAAATCTTATTTTTAAGCATATTTGTTAAGTGACAAACATCAAAAAGAAAATGTGTACATTGGGTTGACTTAAAAACCAAAAAAACCCAAATAAAAATTTGAACCCCCTCTAACCTTTCAGCAAAATGGCTGTTTCTGAAAAAGGGGATTAGTGATTGTTGAAAAAAATACTTGGAGCCATCTTCTTGAGAGGTTCTTGGTTTGGATTTCCTTTACCTGGGTTGAGGGATTTCACAGCAAACATTGTGTTTTTTTGCAATAATACAGATGGTGCTTGTCTCCGTCTCCATGATAGAAGTAATGACCCCAGGACCCCAGTGATTCAAGTAAATATATTTGTGGTTGCACATGACCAGCTGGCATTTTCTAGCTTCCTATAAGTTCTCTGGCTATGTCATCTGTAATAAACCTTACTGTTATGGATGTAAGTGGAGTGATTACACAGGAAGTTCCCCCTGAACATGAGGAAGAACTTATTTACTGCGCAGGTGACTAAGCACTGAAACAGATTGCCCAGAGAGGTTGTGGAGTCTCCCTCACCAGAGATATTCAAAAGCTGTCTGGACACAGTCCTGAGTAACGTGTTCTAGGGGACCCAGGTTGAGCAGAGAAGTTGGACTAGATGACCTCCAGTGGTCCCTTCCAACCTTACCCGTTTTGTGACTCTCTGATTGTGCCTTAATGACTCAGAAGCAGGCAGAAAGCAGGAGAAAGCAAACTGCACCACTAAACTGGATTGATTAAGTACCCTTTAACTGGATGGAAGGAACCTGGGTATGTGAGGCTCTTGACTAATAAGAGCGTCGAGGAGAGACACACTGGCAGACGTGATCTAATATTCCCTAATATCTGAGACTTGCGGATATCTTATTGTAATTTTTTTTTAAATTCATAAATTTAGAAATTAGGCCACTTGATTTTTACTTGGGAGGTCTCCTGCTTATTGTTAAAGAATGTGTATTTTGCCATTTGCAATGTATTCTTCTATTTCTATTATCCATATTCCATCATTCAAACTGGAGAAAGTGTAGAGTGGGGTGTATGCTGGAGAATGTTCTCTTTAAATAAAGCAGAAGAGTAAAAGATGAGTAGGATGTTTATTATTGATCTCACAGATGCTTTTGCAGTCTGCAATATGAACACGTATGGATTACTGGTAAAGCTGGAAAGCAAATTACATTTTCTTTTATCGCTTGTAAAAATGAAGTTAGGGCTTATGAAAGGTACTGGATTCTGGCTCTGGGGACTTAACTTCTCTGTTTATCCAGGAAATAGATATTGTACATCACAAGCAGAGGCAGTGGAAGTATTAAAGATCTCAAAGTTCTCACACTACCTGTCTGCACTTCTCCTTGACCAAGTCAGGGTACCGATGGGGAAGATTAGTCTGTGCACAGACTTAATCCTCTGTTTTTCTTCTGGAATACATAAGCGAAGGTACACAATAACGCTGTTGGCTGAAGTTTTATTGACAAGAGCTTTTGTTCACTACAGTCCAATTTAAAAATGCCAGCTTCATAATAGGCTTTGTTGCCTTTTTTGTCTAGCTTAGATTGTTTTCCTGCTCTTTGACTATGAGCATTCCTAATTTTCAGCACTGAAATGGTGCCTGTGTACCCATGCCTTATATATAGCAGGTTGAGAATTAACCAGAACAAAGGTGTTAGGCGTTTCTTGTTTGTGGAATGTTACACAAATATGGAATATTTATAACATGTGCACATTTTGCATTTTGCTGGTGGGTTATGGATGGTAATATCTTTGTGGCCTAGTGTGTATTCCTATTAAGAATTTAAAGGAGTAAAAAATATTTCCTGTGTGTGGAAATATAACCCAATACAGGTATGTTTCCCCATGAAACATGTGCATAGGTATACCATTAGTGACACAAGTATCCACAAATATTTAACCTGGGTGATAAGTAAATGAAGCTAATGAAGCAGAACAATAAGGGGCTTTGTTATATTTCAGCATGAAAGGCAAATTAATACCATTTTCAGATGCTTGAAGCCACCTCTCAGATCTGTGTGTTATTGGTATAAATAATTTTAGAATCTGCTATGTTGAATCAATCATGACATATGCAAATGAGAATGCAGTTTGTGAGTCTTGAAACAGCTAAAACCAATGTCATTTACTGGTTTAACATCTTTACCAAAAATGGTAATTACATGCAAAGCAGCCAATTTTTTCAGTGAAAATTTTTTTTAGGGTTTACATTTGGGACAGATAACTATCACACAAAAGTAAGTATTTTGGTTAGATGGAAGTGCATTTCGGCCGTCATATCCAGTCATCCGCTGAGTTAGTGGGAGTTAAGTGAATCTATAAACTTGGTTGACAAACAGAAGAGCATCTGTTTACCTCTGTAGCATGGGGAAGAAGGGGAAAAGCAATAGTTCTCCTCTGCTGACAGATATAATAGTGTAACTAATAATTTAATACTGTGTGTTCCACAGTAAGATTTTTCTGCCAGCTTTGTACAGGTTTTTATTGCTGTTACTCTGAAACACAGTGGAATGAGAAAAAAATAAATAAGACACATGTAGAAGAAAGACTTGATGGGCTTTTGGTAGGATTATTTTTAAAATAAGTGGAATAAGTGCCCATCCAAGCTGGAGATGGTTAATTAAGTATCACAATATCAATGCGATTAAAAATCCATATATTTTAATGTATATGTTATTAAAATGTATCTGTTGTTTAGGCTTCTCTAATAAATGTTTTCTGAATACTTTCCTTTAATTTTCTGTACTTAAATTCCAGATGCA
The DNA here is from genome assembly GCA_013396775.1 of Cephalopterus ornatus. Taxonomy (NCBI): domain Eukaryota; kingdom Metazoa; phylum Chordata; class Aves; order Passeriformes; family Cotingidae; genus Cephalopterus; species Cephalopterus ornatus. The sequence goes on from VZRE01014814.1 coordinate 88,205, forward strand.
ATGGTTTTTCTTAGCCTGATTTTAAAAACCATTTCTAATGTATTCCTTGTAGTATTGCATTTTATGGCCTCAGAAACTAAACTGTGGTTTTAACACTAACGAAAAGCTCTATGATTATAGAATACTGTGTCTGAAATGTGTGATACATCACTTCATATTCAAAGGAAAGCTATTGTATCTAGAATTATAAAGTTAAATTAAGGTTCTGCCTTCTGACATTACAAAGTACTGTAATACTGATTTTTAAATTTTTAAATTGCACTTAAAACATGGAGCATAGGGCCAGGCAGATAATCTATCAAGTGTTGGTAGCAGTCTAGATACAACTTCATTATTTCTGTCTCATCACTGGTGCATATAAATGCTAGTATTAGAAATGCAAACAGTAAGTAATGTTTTTCAGAAAGAGGGGATGTGCAGATGTATATTCTACAACTTTTTTGGAATAACAACACATGGAATTTTGCAGTCATAATTGGTTAATATCAGAAAAATTGTGTTTAGGCCAGCATGCATTCAAACTGTTTTGTACTTTGTGATCGGAGGTGGTTAAAGTAACTTTACCAGTCAGTTTAGGTCACAAGCAGCCTTTGTTGGAATAACCTCCTTTTATTCATACGCAGTTCTGAACAGGCTTATGACTTGAAATTGACAGCATTACACTGATGACACTCCAGAGCATGGGAGTAAAAGCTGTCTCACTTGTGCCTGCAGGTCATTTGTTCTGGTGGAGACAATGGCAGAGTAAGTACTAGTGAGGAAGGTTGATTGATAGAATGTTTTCTATAAAAAAATTTCTCACTGTCCTATTGCATGATTTTTGTAATAGTTTAGGGCCTTCTAGATTGTAAATAATAGAGTGTGTCATGGCTGTGCGAAGTTTGAAGTCAGGTCCTGCTTCTGAGAAGTGAAGATGTGATGGATGTTTTTTCTTGAAAATGTAAAATTTGGGAGGTTTGCTGAGTAAGGATGTAGCTGTTTATACATCCTGGAGATTTGCAATGTCTATTTTGATAAATGTTGAGGGATTTCTGCTCTTGAAAGGTAACCTAAGAACAAGTATTAGGTCAGATCAAAGGTCTGTTTAGTCATTCTCTGTGATGGAGTCTAAGAAGCTGAGGATAGCTGAGTAGTTCTCTTATCGTAGCCCCCTGGCTTCTGCTAGTTAGTAACTTGTGTGGATGTTGTGTATAAATTGTTTAATGACCTTTAGTAGACATCTCCTCCAACACTTTGTCTATCTTACTTTGAAGCCTTGCAAGTTTTTGACCTCTATAATGTTCAGTTAGGGACCTTTAAGAGATTACCAACCCGGATGTATCTGGGACTAAATGGTACTGTAAAGGTCGTGGAATTGGTAAGTGGAGATGCCATGGAATGGTTTGGGTTGGAAGAGACCTTAAAGATCATCTAGTTCCAACCCCCCTGCCAAGGGCAGGGACACACGCCTTCTGTTAAACCAGGTTGCTGAAAGCCCCATCCAGTTTGGCCTTGAACACTTCAAGGGATGGGGTATCCACAGCTTCTTTGGGCAACAGGTTCTAGTGCCCCATCATACTCATAGTAAATAATTTCTTCCTAATGTCTGATCTAAACCTAGCCTCCTTCCATGTAAAGCCACTGCCCCTTGTGCTGTCCCTCTCTGACTGTATTACAGGGCCCCTCTAGGCACTGCAAGGCTGCTCTAAGATCTCAGAGCCTTCTCTTCTCCAGGCTGAACAACCCCAACTCTGTCAGACTGACTTCATAGGAGAGGTGCTCCAGCCTTCTGATGATCTTCATGGCCCTTCTCTGGACTTGCTCCAGCAGGTCCATGTTCTTCTTATGTTGAGGGCTCTAAAGCTGTCTCGTCTCTCCAGTTTAAAGGTGATGACATAGTGTGGGACAGTGTCAAATGCTTTGCACAAATCCAGGTAGATTCTTTCAATTGCTTTTCCCTCATTTACCACTGCTGTAACCCCATCATAGAAGGCCACCAGATTTGTCAGACTGTCACAAGTTGCCTCCTTATTTTCCGTATGGCATGGCATATTTTCCAGGAGGATCTGCTCCATGAGCTTGCCAGGCACAGAGGTGATACTGATGAGCTTGTACTTCCCCGGGTCTTCCTTTTTTACCCTTTTTAAAAATGGGTGTTATATTTTCCCTTTTCCAGTAAGTGGGAACTTCGCCATACTGCCATGACTCCTCAGATATGTTGGATAGTGGCTTAGCCACATCCTCCACCATTATAGATATACATATGCATGCTACAATATTTTGAAGTACATAAACTTGGAAGGTGGTGTTTTACAAGCAAGGTATGTTTCTGGAAGACAAAGCAAACAGGTTTTATGGTGTCAAGGGGGTATCGGAAAGGAAAGATTGATAGTTTTTGGAAGAAAGAAAGGAGAATACAAGATCTGTTTTATACTTCTGATTGGTAGCTTTGGGGAGAGAATAAATTTGGACAGGCTGGGCTGAAGAATGATATTTTTAGATAAGCATCAAAATATTTTATATTGTGTTGAAATAAATTTGAAGCAAAATTTCTGAGTTTCTGAACTTCATCATTACATCTTAATACCCTTCTTAAAAGGGGATTGAAGTAATTTTTACACTACATTAGTTTCTTCTTCTGAATTAATTTATAATATTAGTTAATAATTTGAGTCAAAAAATTCTGTGTACTTTGCTGATATGCTAGAAAAATAAAGTCAGCTGGGAATTAGCCACAATTGCAGTTAAAAGCAATTTACTGTATTTATTGCTAAGGACCTGGTATAATAAATAATGGATTTTATATGAATTCTCAAAGTTTCTGAAGGCAAGACTCTGAAAAACTCCTTAACATAATGTAATCTGAAGAAACTAACATGTTATGCATGGGAAAGTATTGAAATGAATTTTCACATCGCTTGTTTTGTACTCATGGGTGTTTTTATGATATTTTATAGTGTCTTATGAGTATCTTTCAAACTAAAGCAGCACTCCTGTGAAGCAGTTTTGTCACTGCTTTATGGGCATCAAAACTGATATGCTTATGTTTATATGGACTTCATATGGACAGTGTCTAAGTTAAGAAGAGAATGCAGACTCCCTCCTGTGTTAATTCTTCCTTATGTTTTAGGAAGGTTGAGAACTTGTTCTCTGTGTGCTGAAACGTTTTTATTATAAATTCTGTTAAACTCTGCTAGTCTCTACCCTGCAGTTATCTGAGAATGGATCCATATGACAGCTAAGAGTACCTACTGAAACTGTTAAAAATTAAGTCTATTTCTCCCTGCCCTAAATCAACATAAAATTATATCTTTCATATGTGAAAATACTACAGAGAATTTACAAGGATCATGTCCAAATTTGTTCTCAACTCATTACACAAACATTCAGGAGAGGGCAGTGTAAAAAAGTGTTTTAAGTTCTAGAAGACAGCAAGAAATTGAAAAAAAAAAAAAAGTAGAGTCCAAAATAGTTTGGATATTATTTCTCTTAATTCTTGAATGTTCTATTTTACAATTATATTTGCATAATTTTTATAGCAACTGAGTCACTGCTGTAGGCATTGTTATTAAAAAAGCACTACATTTCTTTGAGTGCTTATTGAGTTAAGAACTTCATTTTTTATTTCATTTTTATTAGCAACTCATGCACTCAATAGAAGGGAAAAGTTTACTGATTTTGCATGAAATTGCTAATTCCACACACTGTGAGTACCCATTACACCATGAAGCAAATAATATAATTCTTTTCAACCTGCTACAAAAAGGAATACCTTTTAAAAAACCAAAAAAACAAAAAACCCCACAATTTCTGCCGCTTAATTTTTTGCTGGAAATAGTAATTGCAATAAAATAGCATCATCTGATATTGCAATAAAATAGCATCACCATCTCTGAATATGCTGAAATGTCAAACTATTTACAAGTAGTTTTGCTTTACTGAGTAAACAACCAAGAATATTTTGATTATGAATATGTAAGCATCATTTATAAAAGGGGTGACTGACTTTTTCCTATCTATCAAATCTACACAGATTAAGAGTCTGATGTAAATGTCAATATAAATCCTAGTATGACAGCTCTATTTATTTCTAAACATGATGTACAGTGCAGTGCCTGTTTCTGTAACCAAGTGTGCCTGAAAATTAAGTGTGTCATATGCATTCATTTAAAGAAACAGCCTACAGTCTGCTAAAGACATCATATAAAGAAAAATAGCCTTTTCAAGAAGGGAATTTGTTACTTGAGTGTTTTAATGTGAATTGTTTCTTCTTTGCAGCATGTCTACTATGTCGTTGGTAGCCAACCTGATTACCCCATATCATAAAAATTTAGTACCTTCCTACTGCAGTAGTTACTGGGTTATTGTTCATTTTGAAGGTATAATCAAGTCCATAAATTGCTAACTCTGCTGCTGAACTTAGGCCAATAATCTAAAGTCTTTTTTTCCCCCGTGGTCCATCTTGCAAGCTTTTTTCCTTTGCTAAGCAGTTTAAACTGATACTTACAAATAAGTTAAGTAGCATTATAACATGCTTATTATTCTCAGTTTATTACAATTATATCCTGTTTGCTTGGTTATGTTGAAGGTGGTGTATTTCTGTCCGTTCCCCCCGCTCCTTTTTCTCAACCTACACAGCATTATTATTTGGGATAATCTGGCCAATTCTGCCAAGGCCTTCAGCATGTTCTTTATAGACCCAAATCACATTGCAACATGGCTAGGTTGCAGTGTACTTAGGCTCCATTAATTATATTGTTTAGTGATACCTGGAGCAGTAGCATTATTAATGGTGTGTGAGAAAGATAAAAATTACTTCGGGCACAAAAGCTGGTGGCAGAAAATCCTTCTATGAGCAAGAATCAGCAGGGTTTGCTGTAAAGGATTAAAGGTAGTGTTAAGCAATTTTTGTTTAGGTAGAAACTAGTGGCCTTTAGTTCCAGTGTACTCACTACATTTAAATTTTGAAGATTAATCCATTCTTTTAAAGAAAGAGAAAAATAAATTTTGTGTATTTACTAAAATAAAGAACTGTTCTTTTATGGCAATGGCTGTGGCAAATGCCTTGACTGATAAGCGTAGTTAGAATTATTCTATTTGTTTGTGTGAGCAGTAATGGCAATCAGCCATTCAGAAAATGTGCTATTCTACAGTTGTATTAGAAGAGCACCTGCTTTATGAAAATATTCATTTCATGTTCCTTTGCTTGTAGGATATACACTTCATCTATCTTAAAGGTCATTCCTTATGGGAAGTAGCTAGAACTCTGCTAGTTTGGAACCTCTCTATTAGCTCTTTGATAGTTCACTCCCCAGCCCAGTTGTTCCAGGGTTCACTAACAAGAATCATCACTTTTTTCTGAGGTGTCTGGACATCTTTCAGTGACTCTTCCAAAACCAACAGGTATATACTTTTTCTAGATTGAAACAAAGTTCCTTTGTGTAATTTTCCATGGGATTCTTCAGTCTCTTAATGTTCAATGTTTTGCATGCTGGAGTGTCCAGGCAGGTGTTTAAATTGCATGACTACAAAACCAAACATCTGCTCAGCTCAGTTTAAAGTGAGTGTAGTGACAGACATGACCTTTAGCAGAGAACACTGATGTTTCATGACATACACTGTCCATTTATAACATTTTCCATTATGAAAGAATGAAAACCATTCTATTTGCTTGTTTCCTGAAGTGAAAAGTCATCTGTTTAGAAATGGTCTAATCATTTATCTGTAATACTTTGCTCTAGTACGGTGTCTGATAATTTCTGAAGTTGATGTAAGCTCTCAGAAGTAGTCTTCCAACACCATGCTGTTTTTATTCTAGCTCCGGTTTGCAGGTGAGAAAACTGAAGAAGTGAGTGAAGCATTTATAACACAGTGGGCAGTAGTACTTGTACTGTTAGAGCTCATTAATTCTTTTCACAGCCCAATGATCATTGTCCCAGAATGCTTCAGCTTTAGGGAGAGTTTGACTTTACTTTGCCATCTAAAATACAGTCTGATTCTTATATTATTATTTTTTTAATTTGTCGTTCAAGACAGGCAGATTTGTCTTTGTTCTCAAAATTTTGCTGGCTCAGTGCCTTTGTCACTTTTTTTTAAATTTACTCATATGCATATGTTTCTGTTCTGTGATTTATTTTTTTTTAGAAATATTTGTGCATGTAGGATAGTCATAGAAAAAGTTTCATCTAAACTGATTTTAGTTGGATGAAATTCATGAGTTAGTCAGGATCAAGAAGTCTTCTCTAATCATGAATATGAGTAGTATTATGGGATAAGTAAATTTTCCTTGTAATAGTTTGTGCCCATTTCATTACTGGAAGATGAAGGCTGTGGATTGTTGTAAGTCTTAAGGAACAAAAATGCAATCAAATTACAAGCTTTTCATATAGATTTCAATTTCTGTAATGTTTTTTGGGGAGCAAAGGTTTTGTTTCCCACCAAACTGAGAGTCTGAAACATTGATCTTTGGTTTTGCTACTTTCGTGGCCCTGTGCTCCAGTGCTATTAGGCTCAGCAAATGTTGCCTGAATTTAATATTCTTTGGCAAAACTGTTTTTCATTTCAGGCAATTGGAATGTGAGGTTTCTGAAAATGATGAGGTGTTTTCACCTAATACTGAACTGGAAGTCTGGTAGAAGGATGCACAGTTTTCCTGCTGCACACAATGCTTGGCAGCCTATGACTGGGCTTTTGCTAGATTTAATTTTGCTGTTCTTGAACCTTGCTTGGTGCTCACTGCTACTCTGCAGACCTGGAGAAAGACTATTTCATTCAGCTATTTTGTTTTAAGTACTGTTAGTTGGTTATTTTTTTTTAAGTGAAAGTGCTATTTAATCTGCTCAGTGCTGCAGTTTGATTCCACGTTTCCCTGAATAATGGATTCAGGTGCATTTGGTGTTGTTCTTCAGAGTCGGAAATGACTAACCTAATTTCAGCTTTGAATGTATTCTCCGGAATTGCTTTGGATATTTGGCTGGTTGAATACAAGGAACAGAAATATTAAGGATGCACTTTTCCACGTCCTGGAGGGATGCTCCTAGAGGCAACCTTTGTATCGTTTCTGGTGATAACTAGAAGTGGATATAATACTGACAGACAACGAGGTATTTTGCTATATGTTTGTCATGAATGTATAAGAGTGTGGACAATCTTGAAGGAGCAGAGAAGAGTAACTCAATGGTTATATTCATAATGTAATCTGTTATATAAACATGTCCGAAGCTTTCCAAATTTATTGAACTCCTTCTAGTTTTGACCTGCTGAATAGAATTTGAGGAAGATAACACATTCACCATGAGCAGAAAATACTTTCTGTTTATTAATTTATTATATTTTATATATCTTTCTAATGTTAGTAAATCCTCTACATAAATATAAACTTTGTTTCACAAAAGCTTGTCTAAGAAGTGATATTTGCAGAAATGTCAGTTGCAATTTTTTTTCTTTGTGCCAATTTGTTAGAGGAAAGGATAGACTGCAGTAATACTTACTCTAGGATATAGCAAAAATTAGATACAACAGTAGTTCTTAATAAACCACCTTGGTTAAACTAAAGCTGTGTCTGAGAGTCACACAGTCAGAAGTCAGAAGTGCTATGGGATGGACTGGGGAGATCTGCAAGCCAAAACCAATCACCAGCAGCACCACCCCAGGATGGTGGCTAAACATGAGCTATTAGGAGAGATGACATACACCAGAAGTCCTGTGCCTTTCCTCACAGGGCAATGGCTGCCTAGGAAACGAACTCCTTTTGGCAAATTCTGTTGGCAGCAGCAAGGCGACTTCACATTCTTGCATTTCTGAAACTGATTTTTGATTGCTAGATGAACCACAGTGTGCAGGAATGAATGATAACTAGGTTTTTCTCACAAAGTAAGAATTCTTGGAAAACCATAGTACATTTCAAAATATTTGTTAAACTTGCATATTGGTTTTGTAATTCTGGTTATTTCTAATAGAATAAGGATTTGTGAGACCTTCTCTAAAGGATACTTTTCTAGTACTCAGTTTATACAGTGATGCTGCAACTACATGGTTTTTAGCTCTCGTTGCACTGTTTTATGTTCTCCTTTGAGATAATGATGAACAGTTTTTTTATGGGGAAGGCAGCCTTAATAATAGAAAATGCTTTTAAACATGCAAAACATCAGGTGTGAGCCCACTCTGTGTGTCATTTATCTAGGGTTGTGGGTGTCTATACAAGATTTTTCTTATACTAGACTTTATTGGTGTCACATCTGATTGTGAATTTCGTATACGCAAGAGGTTTGGGCCATGTAGACATCATCTACTCCTAGTCTGTGCCCATCATTTCTGTAGTGAGTGGTTCAAGGAAAATTGTTTTCTTGTGTAAGGAGAAGAAAAAAATTTGCATCCTCCTACATGACAGAAGTATACTGTATGACTTTCACAGCCTCTTGCTTGACTAGTGGGTTACTAAAGACATCTAGGTCAAAGCAACCTTGTTATACGGTATGGATTATTTCCTCCTTGGTATAGTCCTCCCATATGGTTGCTTCAATTCCAACAGTGCAAATTTCTGCAACCTGTTATTTACTAGAAATGCCAGCATAGCTTCATAGGGAATTGACACCAAGGAAACCAGATTAAAGAGTATGGTGTGATATAGACATAAATATAACATGGTATGTAAGTCTTCCATGCCTTTTTGGGTATTAATTGCCCCAGAAGACTGTCCATGTTCTATCATAAGGATGGAAATGGAGAACATTTATAGAAATTAATGTTGTGTGGTTAGCCAGCACCAGGACCCTAAGAACTTTGAAAGTATAAATAAATGTATTCCAATTACTGACTAATGCAGGTAATGGGTTTATGGTACTTAGAGGGCTGAATCTGTTCCCTGACAGCCTGCAGACATTAGGGGCCCCTCATGACCAGCCTGCAATGTAGGCATTATGGAGTGATTTTTACTTTACTGACTTTTCCATCAGATCATCCCCTTCCTTTCACACACAAGGTTAATTCACTTCTTGATCACATTATTTCCTCGCTGCTCTTTGACAATATAAAAATTCTGAGTGGACAGCTCAATCCCTCTTCCATCTCAGATTTGATTGTTATGGTATTGCCTGGCGTCCCTCAGAGGCCTCCAGCAGCCTTTGCTGCACTTTATGACACTTAAATGGCTGGGCTACAATTTCTCCATCTATTCACGAAATGCTGTTAATAACTCATTTTCAAAGAGGCCCTTCTTTATGTCTTGGCATTAAAGGATTTTTTATTAGGTGCCAGGATAGGTGACACACAGCCCCAGTAACCAAAGAGTTAATTAATCTGTTGAAATTTATTGCCTTTTATACTGCACTCAGTGTGACAGTCCCTAAGAGAAACAGATACTATATTTACAACCGAGCTGAAATATTCAGTAATATAGTCTGCATACTGACCCACTCCATCAGTGTATGCCTTTTGCTGGAGTACCCATTAATCAACTAAGATGGATTTGTGTAATCTGTCTTCTTTCTTATTCTGAGATTCCAATAAATATTGAAATAATAATTTATTGATTACTCTGCAATATAAATGTGTGTTAAAGGCACCCAAGATATTTGCATAGTAATGCATTTCAAAGCTCTTGACATTCTGTAGGTATGAGGAAGAGAACGATTGTAAAAGGGGTTTAAGAGTGATGGAATTCCTTTGGAATACAGAAAACCAAGTTCAGTGTTAGCAGGATATGGTGGTCCTCTAAGGTCATTTTTGAGACTGGTGAAGTATAAACTGTAACAGGGTTATAGTCATTCTCTAAAATCTGTATACTGAGGGTAAACCTAAGTTGTTACTGGCCTTTCATTTGGGTGACAATAAACACAGGGGTATTTGACTATTTTATTTTGTAAACAAAACTGTTTCCATTCTTTTCAAGTGAGGTGTTTATCAGAAAATACTGGCTTTGTTCTTTCTAAAAATAACAGTGTGGTCTGCCCACTATATTGAAAACCTGCCATAAAGGATGTGCATTCTTATAATATGCATGACTCAGTGGGGCAGACTATTTGATGCAACTCTCCTGAGAGGAGAAATAGGGAAGCTTCTGTCAAGGGAGGGATTATGAGAGCTTCTGGCATAAATTAGAGAATTTATGTGGAGTGCTATAATTCATAGCAGTCTTTCTTTAGCAGTGGGATGCAGTATACAATGTATTTGCTGTAGCACTGAGATCCAAGGTTTCCACACACCTAACCACGCTCTGTACTAGGGCCTGGCATGGACTGTAAGGCAGTTTTGTTTACTCTGTGCTGCATTCCTATGGTAATTTCTCCCTACCTCCTTGTGGTTTACTCATTTGTCTTGTTTATCACATTAGTAATAGTTAATCCAAACAGCTCTGCATCACTACTGAAATGCCATGTACAAGTAGAACAGTTTGCATTCATTTGCAGAGCAAATTTGTTTATGACCTTGTGTGGTACATAGTTCTAAATAGGACTAAAACTGGGATAAATTTTAATTCTGTTTTAGAAGAACTACTACCTCAAAAAGTTAAGGATGGACATTCTACTTGGAATATCACCTAATAAATATTGAATTACTTTTGTGAGGTAGTCACAATGTGCCTCTTTATGCCTTCTCTTCTCTTCCTCATTTCTTTCTGATTATAAGAGCTAGAAGTAGTCTTACAGTAGACAGTGAGACTGTGGTATTTTTGCCAGAGAAACTTGCAAGAGAAAAGCTGAGCAAGTCTTTTGGATTGTTTTTGGAGATGTATTCTTTTACCTAAGACTCCAATTGGAAGTTTTGCGTTTATTTCATAAAGGCTTATGCTTTTGCAGACAATGGAGCAATGATTAGGTAACGTTTTCCTGACTACCATTTAGGAAAACCAGATCATTGTCCTTTCTTTGAGAATGCTACAAGAAACAGTCTTCTCTGGCAATTTTTTTCTCTAATTAGAAGAATTAGAATTAGAAGAATCAGTCAGTAAGCCTGATGAATTGCACTTCACTTTCTAGCATGGCCTAAATTTGTTTTAAAGTTTCAGTGGTCTGTTTAGGAGACCCTACTGGCTCAAATATTGAGAAAGATCAATTTTCAAGAATTAACACAGAAATACGTCCCTCTGATGAAGTAGCTTTCTAATTAAGAGATTACTTATGATTATCAGCATGACTCTGCTGAGTGGTGTATGAGATGTTTAGTTCTGCTTGTTTCTTACGCAGTAAATTCAAGAGTTTTCTCTCTCATATATAAATGGGTAACCACTGTGTGAGACTTTCAATGTAACTGTTGCTCTGTAGGATAAACGTCTATTTTTCCCTGAAGATTCAAATGCAAAATTTAATTGCTGGTGCATGTATATGAGTGTGAATATAGTCACCAAAATAGGAATATTTAAATTTTTTGTTTATGAAGAACTTTAATCTGCTTCTGGGTGCTCTGTTCTCCCAATACTTTGGTACCAATCAATATTATCTACTTCTTTAATATTGAACATAACATATTCTCACTCATGAAAGCCATGATCATGAGTGGAGTTTTGGAGGATAATCTTTTTCCTTGAAAAGTGTAGGAGCCCTTAGTTGAATTCAGTCACAAGTGGTTTATGCAGCACATTTCAAGTCTCCATAACAATTTTTCATAGTTTTGGGTAACTGCTTCTGATCAGAATAACACTGCACAGGATTTGTTTTCTAGTGTCTTGTTGATAAGGTTAACCAGATGGTGAAGTATAATCATCAGGGCAGTACCATAGATCATCACACACACACACACAAATAGATAAAAATGGAAGATGATAAATTTTCTGTTAGTTTTATGTGTATATGAATAAAAAAACCCCTTGAAACCTACAGAAAGCCAACCTTTTGAAACTAAAGAAAACCAATGCCATTCTATACTTCTGTCTATAGCACAACATTCTAAGGAAGTCTAACCCTTTTGGTCACATTTTTTTCTTTAATGAGATTTCACCTATTGTGATTTTTATGTCAACTTTCAGGAATGCATAGTCTGTTTCAGAATACATGATGTTAAGTATCTTAAGAACAAACACAAGGGGTTAAAAAATAAACTGCTTAATATGTTTGGGTTTTTTTATGCCATGCTTATGCTTTAAACAATCTGAAGTCAGCTGCTGTAGGAAGATCAGAGAATTAAGCTGCTTTGCACCATGATCTGGCTGTTAACCAACAATTGTATGATGTTTTAAATAAACAATTTTAATTTTTTTTTTCCTAGTTATTTGAGATCTGTTCTCAGGAAAAAGGTTTTCAGTGATAGAAATTCTGGTGATAACAAAAATACCAGCTTGCTCCTAGGGTATCTAGCGAGAACGTGCATTTTGAATATTAAGTTATCAGTTGTTTCTTTAGTCAATAGCATTCCCCAGGGCGGTCTAGAGATTACATGGGCTTGATATAAAAATGATTGCAGGACACAGCATTGCAAGATGCACATGACTCAATAACTGTGCTTCTTTAGCCACAAATTAAGTTGTATTGAGATTGACTGTACTGATTGAATATGATAGACTTTGGGTATCATGAGATACGTTACTGCTTTCTGCTCAGCATACTGGGAATTTTGGCTCATTGAAACCCTTTTTGAAATGCAAGATCAGGTCTAGTATCACCTATTTGTAATTATATTAAATAATATGGTACTGGGGTTTGCAAGCTTTTCAGGGATGTATGAATTTAGTTTTTATTGTAAGTTCATATGTGAATTAAAACACACTGACTGCTGTTTCAGTGTAAATCATGAGCAAAGGGAATGGAAACAAACTATAGCAAAGTATTGCTTCTGGAAGAAGTTACAGGAGTTGGCTGTTAGGAATCTGCTAGGATTTGACTAGAGGAGAGGAGTCAGAACAGAGGATTGTAGCATGGGTAGGTGTGAGAATCATGCAGCTACATATTGTCTTCCTTTGGAAGTACTGATTTATGTACTACTGTTTCATGGTGGTTTCTAGGATGATACCATTTATTGCAGTTTTATAGATGCTTGTATTTCTGGAAATACTTCTCCAGTTTTATGCAGAACTTTTTTCATTGTTTTCCCTGCTCAGATTAAAAATATTATCCTTTATAAGTTCAGGAGTTTATACTTGTATTATTTTCAGCAGTTGCTATCCATTATTGAACTTGGGACTGAAGAATCATTTTCTGTCCAACTATTTTTGCAGAAAATTTACTATTTCTATTTCCAGATGTGTCTCTATGTGTGACATTTTTATTTTTATTTACCTTTAGAGAAATTACAGTATAGTAAGAACTGTTGCGGGTGAGTGAACCCATCATTTAGGCACTGAAACAGCATATATGTTCTAAGTGAGTATATTCAGGAAAAAGCCATTCAACAGCTTAAAGGTGATTTCTGCTTCGCTCTGCTTCTAATGCTTTCATAATAACCCTGAAAGTAACGAAGGTTGTATATATATATATATATGTGCATGTATATGTCTTTACTGTTATGCCTGTGATTAACACAAACATGACATTTCTTTAAATTGAAAGTCATTTGGGACCACGTACAGCTGTGCTGTAAGGAAGTGTTAAACCATCCAAAGTCAACGGCAGTTGTGCTCTTATATGCCAGGCCTGCCTATGGCCTATGTCTGTTTAGCCATACTGTATTAATATCATTTGGATATTCCCAGAGGTTATGTTTTCTTACAAGCTACATATTACAGTTGGCAACTTGTGACAGGTGCGTTCTGGTTCCCATATGTCTTATGCAAAACTGCAGGAAAATATATCCATGTTCTTCATGTCAATATGCCAAAATGTCAAGAGTCACCTCCCAGCATAAAGACCCTCAGAAATACAAAAGGAAAGTGCCTGGCAACATCCCTTGTAAATGCAGGCCTGTCTGGGAAGCTGTCTGTAGAAATACGTCTGTCAGTCATTGCGGAGTCTTGTGTATGAGGGAACTCAACGCAACGCTGTCTCAGCTTGAACATTGCACCTGCCTTCCATGTAGTGATGCATGAAAGCCAGCTGACCACAGAACTGAATGACACTCAAGGTCAGTCTGTCCTTTGCTGTTGGGTTTTATTAAACCTCCTTCTAAAAGTGTGGAATTAAAGCTGGGCAAGTTGTAATGGATCATCTTTGAGCTTATAGATGCTTATCTCCACAGATCTTCACCTTGCTTAGGTTTGCCTCTTTGTATTTTTTTTAGGGTTTTGATGCATGTACCTGAACTGTTTTTTCTAGTCTTTGTTTAAGATACAACCTTAATTTGGTGTTACATATGGTTATATAAGACTTGCTTTGGAAAAAGGAAAACACCTAAGCTGTGTGGGAGTTCATCTCTGTATCTTACCCATCTCTGAGTTATTTTCTTTTATGTTTCTCCATGGTTGCTGCTAATTAAGAATACTTTATAGAACATTAAGTTTAGAAAGCAAAACTGAAAGGCAATATGAGAATATGTGTAATATTTAATTTACATGTGAGTTAAATGACATAAAACTAGTGGGATTAAATTATAGTCTACATTCATATAATTGAGAATTGAAAGTTGAATTTTACCAAACTAAAACATCCATGAACTTGACAGGAAAGAGAACTTCTGTCATTTAAAAGTCAGGAAAAACCTCTTAATGCTATCTGTATGTCTGTTTTTAGGTGAGTTTTTCGGTGTGTTTTTGCTTGATTTTTTTTTGGTGGGTTTTTGTTTTTTAAAATTAATTATTTTTTTTTCTTGAAAACTATGAGAAATTGACATATGGAACATTTGTCTTAAGCCTTCTGCTCATGAAATCTGCTTCAAACAATACTAAAATCCTCACATACTAAAACTTGCTACTTGTTTAAAAAAAATTAAAAGCAAAAAAATGGAAATAGTGCTTGAGGGTAGCATGTGAAAATTTCAGATTGCAGAAGTGTGAAATTTTATCTTTTGGATTTTTTTGTCTTCTTTCAGTTATGGTCATAAAATTCTGTGTTTATTTGGGCAAATGGCAGTATCAAATTTAATACATTATGGATGACTATTTTTCCTGCACCAAGAAAATCCTAGAAACTAGATACAGAACAGTATAAAACACCTGATGCTTTATATAGTGTTCCTTAGACATTTAGAGATTTAGAAATTGGGGATTCAGTTTGCCCTTACTTACTCTTGTTGTTTATCACCTTCTTGCCTTTATTTTTTGTCAAGTGAAGCTCGTCATCATTGAAGCTGGCAAAAATTTTCTTTAATTCGTCTTTGTTCAGCTGGACTTTGTTAGTGGGGAAAGATTGTATATTACCTACTGATGTTAGCATTGTTGGGGAAATTAAGATTCCATAACCAAATTATCTGAGACAAAGAAAATTTACAAGACCTTGTTTTAATATTCAAAATATTCTGATTCTCTGTGATCTTTAAGAATATCCTCTGTCATTCTTTCATATAACAATATGAAGTTATGATTGCACAAAAAGTAAAGTAGCATTTGTTTATAGATTTTTTCTAAAAAGTCATATTTTGAAGAGCCTGCCATTGTAAGAAAATTTTGGTGCTGTATCAAAACATATGTTTAAGGAAAACCTTTTAATATTAGATCATTCTACCCATAAAATTCATTGTAATTCAATGCAAGAGAAACATGAAAGAAAGGATCATTTAAGCTCCATTTTGACCTACAACATAAATTTCACCTGCAAAATATTTTTCTTTCTGATGTTTCTGAATATTTAATAACTTTTTCAATGAAAAATAATTTTGTTTTTATCAAATTACTGATTGCCTTGAACTTCCAGGACAATATTGTTAGAGGAAGCCAAGTGGTTTTCAGTTTTTCCTCCTGACTTGATTTTTCTCCTAAGAAAAAAAATAGTGATGTATAAGCTACGGTTCATATTGAGAGACACAGTACTTTAATATTCCAGAACCCATTTTAACTAAAGATCTTTTAAATAACTTGTTGATATAAACATTTATAAATTAGCATTTCACAGAACGCCTGTGAGTGCTGTGGCAGAACTGGTTAGAAAAATTGCAACTGAACACTTTTATGTTAGAAAATTAATCTCTTTTAAGATAAATCTACTTCATGAAATCATCTTTTCATGAAAACATGTTTTGAAAAGGAACATACATGAATATTGGCAACGTGTTGCTCCAGTAGGAAACATTTTTATTTCCTTTCATTATAGAAAAAAATGTAGTTGGTAGGTGAGAGCTCAACAACATCAAGGACCAAGAAAGACCCACCGAGCTGATGCCTGCCTAGCTGACAAATAATTATTATTACTGACATGTTTTACTAAGAGTGGTGATGGTATTAATGCTTGGTGTAGTAACTTAACTTTATTATCTCTTTAGTATGTTAGCCAAAAAAAAACCCCAAAAAACCAAAACACCAAAAAAACCCCCTGAAAAAAATCCAACTAGGTTACAAATCAGAGTTAGTCTCAGCGTCTGAATAATAAATGAAGGAAGGAAAGTTGAAGAAAAAGGAGAGGTATTAAAGGGATTCTATGTGTCTATCCAGTTGGTGGAGGGGGCGAGGATCCTTGGGTGAAGAAATTTACTGCTGTGAGTTCATACCGAAATCTAACAGAGAATAAATCTTAAAGCACAAGAGAACAGAAAAATATTTTTTCATGTCCTTCCCCAGTTTGTCATCATTAACCAGGGAACTCTTCGGCTTGAGTGACAGGGGCTGCACAGTGAAACCTCTCTGTTGTTTTTTATTGAGCAGTTATGGTTGACAGGATTTTCAGCAAATGAGCAGCTGCAAGTCTCCTAGGAGAGGCAGTAAAATGTCCCAGAAAAGTATCAGTTTGGAAAGTACATTGTTTCAGGTACAAAACTTAATGTTGGCTTTTGTCAGGAATGTATTACAGTAATTGGGATTGTGAAAAAAATTGGATTTCATGAAATTTCTCCAGGGTACAATTCAAAAAGAGGAATGAATGTAGGAGAAATGGTGCCCAGAGAAAAACAGAAGGTGCTCAAACTAGGCAAATGGCTGAACTTGGTCTGCTTTTAACAAACTAACATGGAGCAGCAAACACACAGTTCTATGTCAGTCCTTATTCTGTGTGTATTTCAATAGAAGAACCTGACTGTTGGCATCATCCCCAAAATCTTCATTATTTTTTAGAGCTTTAGAATCAGAATAAAACTTCAGGCCCTGTGGGCGTCCCATCATTTCTATTTTCCTTTCTTTTCATGGGAGTTAATGAGGAAGTTTTTGTTGCTGCTTTTCAGTCATTTCTTTGTTGTTTCTTTGTTACTTTGTCTAACTAGATATTTGTAAATGTACATCATGTTCCTGCAGATAACTGTTAGCAGTTATCTCTTTAGCATCTTTAACACTATGTTAAAATATTATGATGATTCTTTGGAAGAGTTTCTTTCTTTGGTATTTTGTAAAAAATGGCCATCAGTAGTTTTTGCATCTTTTCTCCTGTCTTCATTGTTTATTTGGCCGATCTAATTTCCTTGGATGAGGTCCAAAATAACTTCTGAACATATAAGACCAGACAATTATGTATTCAACTCTAAAATTATGTTATCGATTACAATAATTTTTGCTGATTGCCCAAGGAGTCATTCTTTCAGTTCAGCTTAGTATTTCCTGACTTCTTGGCACAAATCCATATATTATTTTTTATTTAACTTTTGGTAAAAACATAATATATGCTCTTATATGAGCACTGGCACTGTTAGTGGTGTAGTTTGGTTCTTCAGTGTAATATGTAGAAAGAAGATATTCTGATTTGGAGGCCTTTCTTTAAAAAAAAAAACAAAAAACAAACCCCCAAAACATTATTGAGCTTGCATTGCCACAGGTACCAGCAGGTATTTGGATTGCATTGCAACATTGTTTGGGTTTTTTTCCAGTTTCTTTCCTTTGAAGAATGCACATTCATTACAAGAACAGTGAGTTGAACACCTGTTTCTGAGACCTGTGCTAATATTTGCTTATGAATAAGGTAATCTATACATGAAGTTCAAGAGAGCAGATATATGACTGTCACTAAAGAGTTTTCTGAAAATTATCTCATCTGTGGAACTAATTTCTGAAAATATATTAAAAATGTTTAGATGAATTTGATGTAAACTAAAATCAGATTGATACTTTAATTTTATATCCTACAGATTATCTGATTTCAATTAAAAAAGTAAAATCAGAGTTTAGCTTCCTCCAGCTTTGGCCAGAAGAGGGAACCATCTCACTGTATCAGCCACTTCTCAGACTGCACTTAAAAACTTTTTTGCTTTTGGTTTTATTCTTGCAATGCAATTACATACAAATCCAAGGCTGACAAAGCTATCACATCTTGGGCCTCCCTCAGAATAGTGAAGATATTTATTTAGTTTAGGCTTTATTATCGGTTTATAATCACAGTGAGTGTACTATACTCTGCATTTCCTACTGGGGAGGGCAAATGGAAAAAAAAGTTGCTTAATTTGATTGCTTTGCATGTTAATTTGATTGCTTTGTATGCTAAGAACTTACATCTACATTGTTTGTGCACCACTAAAACAATATAATTTTCAATAGTAATGTCTTTGAGAAGTACAGTGAATAGGGGAAAAAAAGTGAATATGAGAGTTTGAGGCATTCACGGTGTATTTTAGTGAAGCTTTTGTTACACAACTAGTCTACACATCTGGAAGATTTCCAGATTGCAGAGAATGTAAAGTACTCAGGAATGACTGATGGAGTTAGGGGCTTTAAGCATGGGAATGTTGCTGCCAGAAACAAGTAATTCCTCTTCACTGCATAGAAATCTCCCTGTAGATAATTGCAGATACTGTGTTCCAGTATACTGTGCAGATAATGTGTTTCATTGATTGGAAAGGGACAAGAATTGTGTTTTTCATCAGCACACAAACATTATTTTAAAAATATATTGGAATCTCATTTACTTTGCTTGGATTTTGGTACAGGGGTCTTCTGTCCAGTTCCTGAAGTTGTTATGAGATTGGCAGGCAGAACAACACCAGGTATAATTCCCACGCATCCTTCAGCTGCCTGAGATTGTTACAGCTCCTTTTGTGCAAGTAAATGAGTGGAAGGAAAATGAATTCACAAGTCAGTTTTCCCCATGTTGAGGGAGGATGATCCCCCTTGCTGATAGGCAGAGGGGAACAATATTATTTCCTTACTCTTTTTCCCAATAGAGCAAAGACTCTCTGCAAAGTGGTTCTGGCACCTGGGAAGCAAAACATGCCATGGTAGAGTATTTTTCAAGCTTTCTAGCTTTAATCCCCGATACAGGTAATGCTAGTGCCTAAATACCAAGATAACAGTTAAAAAAAAAACAAAAAAAGTCAATCAGCTTTGAACTGGTCTTTACTTGCTAAGTTTCATTGTGTTCCTGAGATTATTCACTTGTCAGGATGCCACTTTGGTCTGAGATGAGTTGCAGAAGCCCTTACACATTGTGCCCTCAGGACAGCAAGGCTTTACGTATTGGATGACACTGGAATGCATTAGTGTGTTATGTCAAGGTGTCTTTTGGTTTTAGTTTTGTTTTTTAGCATCTGTTTACTAGTTTGCCTCAGTTAATTTAAAACTGGTAATGTTGAGAGGTGATCAACACTCAAATGTATAATTTGACTGATCTGTTTCTTAGGGTCAGTGGTTCTGAACTGAAAGCAGATAGAGCAGGCTATTTTCTGATAAAATTTTGTAGTTTTTGTTACCATGTTTTGCCATTCAATGTCAGATATTGTTCGTTGTATGTCAAAATTATCAAACTTATTTCAAGAGAGATTTAATTTTTTAGTTGTAGTGACTAGATTTCCCATGTACATTTACTAAAGTCAACTGGAGCTGTAATGCCTCAGATTCAGGGGAATAAAATTACTCTTAGGTTCTTAAACAGGACTGAAAAAGTATAGCTTTAAGCACCTAGTTGTAAAAATGTTAAACATACTGATAGACATAACATTATAAAGTGACACTCTTAGGAGGACCATCCACTTTAAGAAAATGGAGTCAAGAAAAGGTTATGACCAATTGAAAATGCTGCACTGAGCATAAAAGGGGGAAAATTTAATTGTCCGAGATGTACATTTCCTAGGGCACATGATTAATTGTAGTGGAAATGTTCAATTGCTTGTAATTTTGCAGAAAATTCCCTCCTGGGCTCTGAAACTTTACATGCTTAGTCATAGCCTAACGGAGCATTTTCTTAGAAAGTTCAACTAATTGTTTTTAGTTATACATATGGGAATAAAAATAATTTTGGGGGGCTTAGCTAAAAATGGCTCAAACTGACAACAAAATCTTTAGATTTACATCAGACTAGTAGAGATCAAAATTAAGCCTTTTTTGTGTTGTTTTTTTTTAATTTTGTTTTTAATAAATTGATGTCACTTGATGCATTTTTGAGGAAAAAGAGACGTAATAAATTTATTTGTCTAAATAAAGACACAGTATGTACTGTAACAGTTTATAGCTACAGCTGCTTACAGCATTAATATGACATATGCTCATCTGTATACTGCAATATGTACTGATGTCTCATAGAACAACTTAAAATATTTAGAATATCTAAGTAAGATAAGCTGTATCAGTGTGTAGCATTCACAGAAATATTCCTTTATTTAAGAAAATCTTGTGAAGCTTTGCTTGAATAAAAGTACTGGCTAGACCAGCACACCTTGTGTACAGTACGTAGCTCACTGGACTGTTCAAATTTGTTTATGAGAATACCCTGATGGTGACTTTGCTCTAACGTATGGTCTCTGCCTGTCCCTTCACTGACCTATATTCCATTTTCAATTCATATTGCATTGGATATAAAGTTGTGGTTATTTCGTGATCAATCTTATTTTGTAGTTATTTTCTTTTGCTGGAGATTTGCACACTTAACAAACATTAATTTCTAGCATTTCTTTCTCACAGAACCATACAATCTTCTAAAAAGTATTAAGATTGTGTGAGTGATTGTAAGAAACTGTTTGAGGTGTACATGTAAGCATGTTATATTTGGATTTTGCAGGATATTTTCAGCATCTAAATTGAAATGTTTCTTATCTTCTAATGGTATATTTAATTAATATTTTCACTCTTCTATTACGTTTCTAACACTTTACAATGTTTTTGGTTGTGCATTGAAGTAGGCTGTTAGACAAGTTGGGTACTTTTGATGGATATTATGAAACTAAAGAGCATGATAGTATGTAGAAGTCCTTCTATTTGTGGTGTATTATATCAGAGTTTATTATTTGGTATTATATAATTCTTCCCCAGAGAGTGTGCCCATATGGAATAATTTTTATTATCTACTTTGGAAGTTTTCACAGTAATTTTGCTACACTTTAGTTAAAAGTGACCTTGGATGAAGCTAGTGGATTTTTTTGGTCCTCCTGTGGTTACCTAAGGCAAGTTTCATTGTGTATCCTGCATCAAATCTTGGTGGTAAATCTCTAGTTAATGGAAGAGAAAATTTTGCTCTAAATGCCTGCAATTGTAGTTGTTAAATACACGTATGATAATATGTAGTTAGTTTTGTATTTCTCCTCCATGGTTATAGAACTGTAGTTGCAACTCTTTAATTGGACATTTTTGCGAGTTTAGGTAATGGAAGATTTAGAGTCAGAGTTCTCAGTATTTATTGAAAAAGTTAAAAGTGGCTGGATTTGCACAGACTTAAAGGGTGGAGAGAGTAGCTGCGTTCCCAGTGGGGGTTATTTTGCCTCTGTCTTTCAAGTTGCACTCTTCCCAAGTGGGGAGCCATAGAATAAATTTTGACCCGATGGGATGCTGTGATTCATGAAGCCTATGTAACCATCACCTCCCTTGACCATCCTGTTTGTGTCTTTGTAGCACATATAGCCATAAATACTCAGTACCACACTGGCTTAAAATAGTATTTTCTCAGGTTCTGAAAATGCAGGAAACATTCTTCAGTGTGGCTAGCACTTGTGGAAGTAAAATATTATATAGTTTGGATTATTTCTTTTCTGAACTTTGCAGAAGTGGTTTTGCTGATTAAAAAGAAGACTCACCACCTAGATGTATATAAAACTGTCTACACTCTACTTCATCTGGGTTTAAATGGCTGTTAAAAGTGTCATTAGCACAAAACCAACTTCTTCCCTCACAGAACATTTATTATATGCACAGAAAAACAAAAAAAAAAGGAAGCTAGTAAACCAGAGTGTTTACGGTTGTGTGAGTTTTGCGTTTCGGCTTAAAATAAGGAACTGTGATTAATAATGGAATTGGAAACTAAAGTACATAAGTAGTTATGTAATGTGCAGATGTATGATTTACATTCTCAGCCGTAATATTTGCTCCCCTTTCATTGCTGTTAATTAGAGTGGTTAACATTTTTTTTATTATTATTGTGAGCCAGTAGTTCAGGAAAACATGTTCAAAAGGGCCCACTATTTTGTGTGCTCTGCTTCTTGTGTGCCTGCATTGAAAAGTCTTCAGTGTGATTTTTCACAGGAGAAGAATGATCTTAGCTTCTGTGGAGCTCAGAGCACTGGGTACTGATTAACTTTCAAAGTTATGCTTTGGGAGTCCCAAAATGAGAATCCAGATACTGAGTTACTGAAATTTAGCAAATGGTTTTAAAGGCATAGACTGTGATATCTGTCTTTCAGTTCCTTCATTTACAAGCAGGCAGAACAGCAATTCCCCTGTCTCATTAGGGTGTTAAAAGGTTTACTTGAAAGTCTCTAGGATAGTTGGAAAATGTGGAATATCATCAACGAACAATTTAATATAAGCCAGAATCAATTGTGTCCAGCTTGTTGGTTACAGAGAATTGAGGGTCTTCTTTCTCTTTGTGCAAGAGGCAGCAGTTTTGCAAGCTCCAAGGAGAACGGGAGTGCCTAATAGTGTGACTCAATATAGCCACTGAACGAACGGAAATCTCTGCAATGAGTTCTGGTTTGCTTCTCCCCTTCCTATGAGACACCGTTACCTCCAATTATTCTGTATAACAAACTCGTCATATACCTTCTATATTCTTTCTGAATTTACATTAAGATTGAATTAAAAAAAATATTGACTGCAGTGTGGAGCTCTAAACCTGATCCTGTGGTTTCTGCTCCTAGTCAATGTTGAGAAATGGGGGCACCTTTAGCATATGATTCATCCTGACCATCTTAAATAAGAGCTAGGCTGAACCTAGAACTACCGTTACCTGGCTCACGAGCAGACATCTACCTTATGAATGTTTAAAGTTAGAAAAGATGCATCCTATCATTGCTTTCTGGAAATCCCCTGAGGTTGGTAACTGGAGAGCTGCCAGATTCACACATCTCAGCTGTGCTCAGGTACAACATGAATGTTGCCTTGCTCAAATTAACTCATCCATCTGCAGAAGGAGAACTACAGTTGTCTGAGGAACTTCAAAGCCAAACAGGATGATTTTTCTGAGTTTAGCTAATTAACTGGTTGAGTGAGAAGTTATTTCAACTTTTTTACAGGAGCATCTTTGCTCTGTCTGGATTTTGTGCTAGCTGCCTACATCTTGTACTGGCTTTAGACCCCTTTGCCTTTCTTTCATGTTTATAAGCCAGTAGTTGCATATCAAAACCTGGAGTCAGTTGAAACTTTTCATCATAGATTCTGAGATCTCTCATGGCTTGAGAGTAGCTAATAGGAACAGGATTCACTCTATGGTATTTTGGTAAGAGGAACGCTGAGAAAAATGAGTAACTTTTTGTCTACTAAATAAAATTGCCCATTAAGTTTATTTAAATTCCATTTAATCTTTCTTTCATTGACTGACTTAAGAAAACCCACTCACTTGAATAACTAAAAACTCAGCAGAAGAAGAAAAAAAAAAAGAAAATGAAAACCAGTGGAAGAATTGTTAATTGTCGGATTCTAATGTGAGTTTCTTTCCAAGGATAGACTCCTATTCAAAATTTCTATGGAAATACCCTTGTAATGTGAAAATTTCCTGGGAGGGCCTTTTATTTAAAAGGTTTTTCTTTAGTATTGAATTAAAATACAAACAATCAAACAAATTATGAACTCTTCTGAGAAAAAGAAATATGAACATGGGATGTTATTCTGTGTAGGGTCTGTGGATGCTGCTCCAGCATGTGTTTGACAGGATACCTGCCCCTGAATTAGTAGTACAAGTTCTTAATTCTGTGATATTAAGTTTTTGTTTCTCACACTGTCTTTTACAAGTAGTCCACCTAATATCAGTCAATATTGTGAGTCCCTATGCAATATTGCATCCTGCTGGTCTACTTAGGGGCTGGATCCCGTTACCTTTGTATGCCTTGCCAGGAATGATGGAATCTACCGCTTACAACCAGGTCATAGTGGCACTTTCTACCTCAGCAGAAGTCTGGTCCTGTAAGAGGACCCACGTTCCACATATGCCTCTTTTATTTCAATGCTGAAATCTTTGAATATGTTGCTGTTTAGTGTCACAGAGAAAGACTGAATCTCATACCTTGAAGAGTGAAACGAAAGTATTTTTGATAAATCAGATGAGAGCTGATGACAATGACCGGTGAAATGCAAAGATAGCAGTTCAATGTTTAAATTAAATCAAAAGAGAGGAGTAAAAAAGTTTAAAATCATAAAGAATTTTTTTTTGCACTCCTCTGATACCTTATGTTGAATAGCCAGATCATTTTATTATTGAAAATACTGTGGCAGTAATCTTTTACTGCTTGCAGTATAGGCCTACAGCATTAAGTTAGTATAAAATTACATATAGTTTAATATATCTGTACACCTTTAAACAAGCTTCTCTAGGCAGGAAGGTTATCCGTCTTATAAATCTATTATTTCATTGTACATCTTGATAGCCTAGCATTGCTCCTAGCCATGTTTAAGCATTAAATAGTGCATTATTATTTCACATAAATCAACCAGAGATGTGTGAATTCATAAATTTTGCATTTGCACAGACAGTATTTTAAACGTTTTATGGCTTCGTGGGAACTTGGTATAAGAGCCTGTACACAAATCAGTGCCCAAGAAATTTAAGTAAAGTTTAATATCACGATTATTGCTTTTCAAAGTCATTGCTTGCATATTTTAGGAATGTTTTAACAGGATCTAAAAATAAAAATCAAAACCTGAAAATAAGGTCTTCAGTCAGATTTTGCTGGATAGCTCCTTTGCTCCAATGGAGTGGATGGTTGTTTTTTTCTGATGTTTGCTCTTTTATAATTTGTGTTGTTTTTTCTGCTTTATTTGTACTTTGTCTAATGCTCCATCTTTTTGCTGCTTCTTATCTTTCATCTAAATTCTTTTAGGCCCCTAGACTGTAAAGAATTATGCACAAGCCTGATGTTTCAAAGAAACTCCACTGATGGAAACTCTAAATATATGTATGAGGTTTTTACGTTCATATTATTTGGATTAAAAGCCTTGAAAATAACCTTCTCAAGAGATTTTATTTTTAGACAATATGTAAATATTCTGTTTCTAGAAATTATAGTGTCAGGAAAGGGAAAAAATAAGGTAAGAGCTATGTATAAGGTATTATGCCATTGTATCACATAGTAAGGTAGCATTAGGTTTTACAGAGAAAAAGCAAGCATATTGAGGCAAGATGTCTGCTAAACAGCTGAATTATTGTTGCTTCTGGAGTCTATTATGTTTCCTATGTCAGATTTTCAAAATTTGGCCATTGCTTTATTTACCTGTAGTTAAACTTTCTTTTGTGAGTTATCCATTGCAGTACAATTGCAAGGTAATTCAGTATCCCCTTACAAAGAGGAAACAGAGGCAGGAAGGTTAGAACCTGTGTGTTCCTATGCCCATTTTGCCACAGGAGTTACCTTTACTTCTGTTGGACAACCCAAAAGTACATTGTAGGAAATGAAGCTCAGCTGTGTTGGATCTCCAAATGAATGGAGATGGGAGGAACATGGGAAATCACAGCTCTTTTGCACTTTGCAGAGAAATATGTATCTCTGTTTCTTCTGCCAGTCAGCTGCTTTCTCCTCACATGTGTATGAGCATAAAAAGGGAATTCCTTATAGACCTCAATTCCAGATAAGGCACCAGTGAGCCGAATCAGGCTCTGAGTATTTTACTTAAGAGTTGCATAGATAATTTGTTGCAGAGACAGCAGTGAAGCTGGGTTTAGAAGGACTGAATTCTGTTTTCTCTTCTTTTTCTTCCTTAACACTATCTCATGTTAAGTGAATGGAAATTTTGCCATAAAATTTAGTGGTAGTAGAATAATATCCCATTATTATCATTTGTGTCTATGCAGAAATTGTCTCTAATTATTTGACTAGAGAACTAGAGCAGTTTTGTTTTTTTGTTATTTTGTTTTGTTTGTTTTTCTTTTGCACTCTTCCTTATGGCTTGGAATTCTTTGTATTCCTTTGAAATTGTTGTAGATGAGGTGAAAATACCTATGCATATTTAAATCATACTTTCATGAAGTTTGTTAAACATTCTAAGCTTCAATCATTTTAGCTGTGGTCAAAAATCTGTGTAGATTTTTTTCTTAGCAATTTGGAATGATTTTTATCTTACCTTCCCACAAATAATAAGTATCTGAAGGGAATTTAATCAAATGTTAAAATATTTCAACATTGAGTGAAGACTTAAGATGGAAACTTTTACTCTAAAAGATGTATGCATGGGGGACTGTTTTTTGGTGTTCATTAGGGCAGACATAACTGAATATCTGGTAGAATAATGACTTGTCTTGGAGCTACATACACAGTAGAGAATTAGCTTTCTACAGGATGGAGATTGTGGGGCAAATTTGGTACAGATTCTGCTCTTGGATAACTCTGGGCAACTCTTCTATGTTCTAGTGATCAAATGCAACAAGAGTGAAAAAGAGAAGACCTTGCTCCAAGATTTTATCCAATCTGCCTGATCTGGGAGGCAGGACGTTTCATTTATGATGCTGACAAAAAAAAGTCAAGTGTGACTCTTATAAATACTTTCTTTTAAGAGTATTACTCTTTCCTTTTCACTTTTTCCCAGGAGGTGTGTGGTTGCTGATGAGGAGAGAAGGGAAAAAAACTCATCTGCATACATACATTTCAGTGGGATTAACTTTACTCCCAAGAAAAAGTGTGTAGTATCTGTATGGCTGGCACAGTATGAGAATTTATCTGAATGCAAGAGTGGATCCAATCAGGAAGTTATAAAGAGAAATTGACACTGTTTGGGGAGAGGGTTTGTGAAGGGTGTTTTGAAATTCAAGGGTGAAAATGGGAATACTTTCCCCAGCCACAGATTTTGAAAGTTTTGTTTTCTGCCAATAAAGTTTCATTGTCTTAGTATCTCTTTTTTTTAAAAAAATTGTATTGTATTGAATATACTGAAGATGATATGGGCCTATCTGACATACATATTATTAAATTCAGTTCTCCATTGCTTGGAACTCTAAGGAGCCAAAATGTACTGAATAAAAGAAAAACACAGGTAAGAGTTTAGCCATGCAGAAGCTTAAATGAATTAATTCTGTCTCAGCAACAGTTCCAAGGGGGAGTACTACACTAACTCATGGAAAAAGCTTGGATTGGGAAGAAATATAGTTGGCTTTGATATGAGTGAATAGTCCCCTGCTAGTCCTGGGTTAACTGAGGTGGAACAGTTTTGCTGTCTGGAGAACTGGATTTTCCAGTGAATTTTGGTATTAATGAAAAATGCTCTTTATGAAACAAACAAATAAAAAAAAACCACTTGAAAATGAAACTTTTCAATTTTTAGGGGGTTTAAATTTCTGCTAAAAATAGAATTGTTTTTCTTGGAAATTGCTGATGAAAATGACCTGTCAATGTTTCTGGAGCAGGGAATGTTTTTTATTTATTTCCAGAAAAATTGTTTAAAAAAAAGTGAAATGAAAGTGTATGAGTGATAAGTTCCATAGAGAGGTAAGTTCTGGAGTTATTACTGAGGGGGAAATATTTGAGCAACTGAACATTAGGGTAGTGATTCTATAAAAACCTATTACTCCTTGCCAGAGAAAGATTCTCTCTCTTTCTGTAATACAAAGATGAATACATTTTTGGTACGGTATTGGACTGCACAGCCATCTGTGTCATGGAGTGCATAAGAAACTCTGGCACTGTAGTTTTCTACTTGGGCAGCAGCTATAATTGTATTAACATAAATGGAGTTGGCTTGGTATGAAAATGGGGCAGTGATGTAGAGAATAAGGCTGTCTCACCTAGGGTTCCATTTTACATCTATATTGTGCTGCAGTGAAAAATTACCCAAAGTGCAGAGTCCCAACAAATCAGGTCCTGTTGTTTTTGAAGGCAAGGCATTTTTTGTGTTACTGTTCATTACCGGGCAAGAACAACAAAGAAGTTTAAGACTAAGATTAATGATATCAGCCGATCATTGTCTAAAGATTAATCTTTTTAAAATGATGAGAAAGGGATAGACGCAGTGAGCCTCTAGCTGCCTACAGCTACAAAGAGTAATAATAAACATTAGTATGGCAGGGCTGGCTCTGGAATACTAACAGGAACGTATCTAGTTATCATCAGTAAACACTAATGGTGGATTAGTGTTGTTTTTTTGGCTACTGATGACTACTGAAAATGGTGTGGCTGTTCCCCCCTCCTTCCTAGAGAAACAATTGTTCTTTTTATGCGTGGCTATTTAATAATCATTTGTTTGAGATCAATTCTTTCTTCCATGGTATTGCCACTGTAATACTTTCTCTTTCAAAAACTTCTACCTTATTGCCTGGGTCTAAAATTACCAGGGATTAAAGAAAAGGTTCATTATAGAAATTACATTTGCTCAGTAAACCCAGAAGGCATTGTCTTTCTGTTAGGTCCCATATCACTGATCCTTACTGCATGTATATTTTTGTGCATGCCTGCTGTTTTTATATTTAGCACAATATCTATTTATACCACACAGGAGGTCTATGTAGCAATTGCATAAATCTGTTTATTTTTCAAAGGCTATATGTCAGCAACTGATAGTATAGGAATGGTCTGTACAAGCTAAAATGCATTAATATTCTTTCTTTTTAATCTCAGCACTATTTATGCAATCTCTTGTCAATATTATAAACTTTGTGGTTTGAAAAGGAATTAAAAATTTGTGTTCAGAATAGTCGGACCTGAGAAGTCTGCAAATTTTGGAATTCATTTATGCCAAATGGTTCTTAGTTCTCATAATTTTAAAAAGTCAAGCAGTGATAGAAGCAGCCCAATTTCATATGCGACAATGGTAATGACAGTGGTGATCTGAATGTCTGTGAGGATCAGATTCTGGCAGTCTCACCCAGGCTGAGCAGTATATTACAGCAGCAGTAGCTTTGCTAACTTCAACCAAGCTCTTGGGGTAGTAAAATATTAGTATGGTTGCAGTTGGAGTCTATATAATACTGTGACATGAGCAAGTGTAGAGGTTATTTTGATAATTTGCTTCAATGAAAGAAGACTGCTCTTCTTGCATTATGACACCATTTTGATTTAAGTTTAAAATGAGATGTTAATGTATTATGAAGTTTGAGTTTTACCTACATAATGTCCTGAGGGCTGAGTAGTGATTACTGTCTTTCAGATTTAGGCATAATTTTAGACTACATGAGGTTGTATCATGGTGATCAACTTCAAGCCATGTATGAGAATATGTGAATGAGTATGGTCAGGTGAAAGTAATAAATGTGGTACTGTGAATTCATAATCATAGAATCGTTCAGGTTGGAAAGACCTCTAAGATCATCGAGTCCACACATTACCCTAGCACTTTCATGTTCACTCCTAAACGATGT
The DNA here is from genome assembly GCA_013396775.1 of Cephalopterus ornatus. Lineage (NCBI taxonomy): Eukaryota > Metazoa > Chordata > Aves > Passeriformes > Cotingidae > Cephalopterus > Cephalopterus ornatus. Next base: position 117,808 of record VZRE01014814.1, read on the forward strand.
CCTGCAGCGCCGCATTCACACATGTTTTGAATGCTTCTAGGGATGATGACTCCACCACTTCCCTGTGTAGCTGTTCCAATGCCTGACAACCCTTTCAATGAAAATCTTTTTCCTAATATTCAATCTCAACCTCCCCTGGCACAGCTTGAGGCCATTTCCTCTCATCCTGTCACTTGTTACACAGAAGAGACTGACCTCCACCTCACTACAGCCTCCTTCAAGGTAGTTGTACAGGGCGATAAGGTCTCCCCTTCTCCAGGCTAAACAACCCCAGCTCCCTCAGCTGCTCCTCACTGGACTTATCCTTTCACCAGCTCTGTTGCCTGTCGTTGTACACGCTCGTATGGGAATGGACACACACCAGCACCAACACACACACAGTGTTTTTCTTGTAGTGAGGGGCCCATGTATCCTTTTGTATTATTTATCAGAGCTTGCAGTGTTTCCCAAGAGCAGGAGTACTTGGTTGACATAGTTGACTTGGTTGACTAAGGATGACAAAGTAGGAAAATTTCAATACTTGGTTTTACAACACTTGCCCTCTGGACCATTTCCTTTCCTCAGGACTGGAAGAAGGCTGTTGCTCCCTTTGAAATACCCTGAAGGCTAATTGCTCTGGTTTTGAGCAAGGAAAGCTTAAATCTGAACTGTTACAGCATGCTGAATGCTTAGGAATACATGACTAAGTCAAAGGAGGTACCTGATATGAAACTTTATTTCATTTTAAAAGTCTGTAAACTTATTTATGATGGAGTTTATGCAATGTATTCCTCTTGTGGCTAAAATTCGATTCAGCATTTCATTGTTGGTATGTGTGACAGTGAATTCAGTATAGGAAATCGCTTCAATAAGGACTTGAGGGTCTTATCTACCTTTATTGCAAGTAGTCTTAAAAGTGAAATGCATTATTCATTTTGTTATTGATGCAGAGTTAGGCAAATTAGGTATGCAGTTTATGTACTGTGATCTAGATTTGTTAAAAAGTCATCAAGGTGGAGATAGTAGCTGGATTAAAGGTAATATTGGGAAGGTATATCCAGATCATTCCAAAGCTACTATAGTGGTCCTTTGATTAGTAGGCCTTTAAAAATTCAAACTTACATTATTTCAGTGATTTCAGTATTTGCATGATATAAAAAATGGAATGATGCACTGCTTGGACAGGTCTTCTGTTTAAGAAATCTCTTCTATCTAGAAGAAAAAGCAAAAAAAGTTTACCAGAACACACAAAAACATTTGTAGGGCTCGTATCAGTTTTGCTTGCCTTCCGTTACAGTTGGTTCATAACTTTTGACTTCGCTACCCTGTTTCAAATTCCTATAGTCCACTACATCTCAGTGAAGAGCTCAGTTAAAATATGTCATTGGCTTCATGACAGCAGTGTAATGTTTCCATAATTTTTGTCCTGTGATGAGAATTGGACAGATAAGGTTGGACAGTCTTAAATTGTCAAACAATGTCCTTGTAGTAAAACCTTGTCAAAATTTAGGATTAGGAGTTAGTCTTTGAGTTAGAATTTCTTTGGATGATCCCACTATCAACTGTAAAAGTCACTTCAGTGTGTAAGTGTGCATTGCCTGACACATTGTATATCACTTTTAAAAAATACCAAGCATTTATATTTGGAAAATATCTCCCTAATTGTATATATTGTTCTGGGTCATTATTTTCTCATTGTTTAAATTGCAGCTCATTTATTTAAAAGAATACTTGTCAAAGGAAAGCTTTAAGTACTGATTTAAGAAAGCAGTGTTAAATAATTAAAATGACTGTGATAAAATTGCCTTAGTTTAAACAGACCAGTTTTATCAGTCTGTTTAATGAATTGTGCTTTTATAGGATGAGATAAATCTAATGTGAATTCAAGTGGTTGCACTAGAAATACAGCTCTAGGTGTGATCTCTTGGTGGATTTGGCTAGCAGAATTAGAGAACACTTCATGTGCAAATAGCAATGTTGATATCTTACAGAGCTTTCTAATATCTATGTAGCTATAATGGCTGGGTATTTACATATGGATTGTACAAAGTGTCTTGGTCATTACTTGAAAAATATTTATGCCTCTGGATGTATAAATAAACTTAGAGTTTCATCCACTCCCAGAATCATTAATTTTCATGCAGTAGAATAGTGACACAATCAATTTCTTTGTAGACTGAGGGGACTTGGCAGGCAGGTCTTGCTGCTTACTAATAATTTAGAAGGACTTTTCTTGCAAGAAAACAGGCATATCTGCTTTGGAGCCAGACTGGTCAGTGGTTGACACAGGAGAATCCTAGGAGATTTTGGATTTTGTTGTTTATGCTTCTGTACATTGTTAGAACATATCTTGCAGACATGAAGATCATTAAAAATATGCAATAAGTCTGTTGTCATTAGAATGAAAGGGCATAGTGCATCATCAGCTCTTCTCTCAGCTAATCCACTTAAATAACTTACATAGCAGGATTTGTACCTAATTTGGGGGGATAAATAAGGGTTTCCTGCAGGACCCAGTCTCACTGCAGTTAAAGGGAACTCCTTATATGTTTTTTCATATGGGACTAACATGCGTGACACCACGAATTTAAAAGGAATTTCATACATTCAATGTGTGAGACAATGCCACATTCTAGTCCCAAAATGATGGTGAAATTATTGTCTAGTAGGTGAAAGAATATGCAGTTGGTGTTGCATATCTTGAAGGAGATCACTGAAGCAGTAACTAACATTTTTTATTGCTGGACTTACCCACATTAAGTGTTTCTTAAATGCTGTTAAGCTGATTTGAGGCACAGCTTACCCTGTCAGCAATCATTTCCAAGTGATATCTCAGGATACGAGGCAATGCTCTGAGTGGGGCATAATCATGTCCCTTCAACAACTTTCAATCCTCTATAGTCTGTCTAGTGAAAGAAATACAAACTTGCAGCGTGAGCAGAATTTGTCAGACTGACTTCCCAGAAAGTTTTACTCCCATTGCAGCTGAATCCATTCAGATATTTCTTACTCCAAACAAGGCCTTCACCACTAGTCTGTGGAACCAGTCTCTACTATCAACTCTGCAACCTCACTTGCAGCGCTAGAAATTATAATGATGACTTGGGGAAAAAAAAAAAAAAGAAAGTTGAACTGGAGTCTCACTGTTTTATGCAAAACACTTCCCAGTAGAAGGATGTGCCACAAGACACTTGTGTACAATGTCACTTTGCTCTAATAAAACAGCCATATAGATTTCAAAATTATACCCATCTTCATGCCTTATATTTTTAGTTTATTATCCTTAGGTTAACCATTCCTACTCAGATTTTTTTGTAACAAGGCTTTGTATACTGACTTTTACCAGGGTGTTGGTAAAAGCCCCAGTGCACCTGAAGGAGATTTATGGTGATTTCAATTGCTTTGCTGTTATGAAAGGTGAGGGGAGATGGTCTTTCTTGCAGAAGTTGTGAAAAAGGATATTTCATAAATTAAGCTGCTACTGGTCCTCACCTTCTTCCTCTCCAAAGCAGTCTATCTCCAAGATGTATGCTTTCTTGTTCTGTGTCTGCTGCTGGCTGAAACTGGTCTTGCAGTTTTTATGGTCCATCTGAAAAGAGTCTTGTATCACTTAGCAGCTGTCTAGGGAATTCAGCCTAAATTTTAAGTTTGTTGAAATCCAGCTGTTTTTAAGAACAGCTTGATTCTGATGGATTCAAATAAGGGAAAAAAAAGGGTCTACATAGCTTTTTTCATAGTGAGTTTATGACATGAGAATGAATCAAAAAACAAGAAGAAGTGAGTCTGTAAAATGGGGAAGGCATTTGAAGTAGAAGAGGTTAACATTTTTACTGTTCAGAAAGTACTTATATTTTTATTAGACAGTAGACTTTTCTGTCTTTGTTTTCTAGCCATTTCACCTTCCTAATACAAATTTTTAAGCAGTGGAAGGATATATTAAATACCAAGGAAAATTATTTTTAAAAGCTATTTAAAAAATTAATTTAAATGTAGACAGACATAGTATTATGGCATTAAAACACCCCAGGGCCTTTTTTATTGGTCCATTAATACTTGCCTCGAGTGGTAGAACACACCTGAGGCAAGATTTAATGAACCAATAAAACATGCCCTAGAGTGCCCTAATGCTGTATTGCTAACCATTCCTATTACATAAATGCAGTGTTTGCATACTTCCTTCATACAGATCAGAAAAATCTTCAATTAAGTGAAGGCCATAAGACAATTCTTATCCAGAGTTTCCATCAGCATATTTTGTAGTGATTAAAATGATTATATGAGATATTCTCAATCAATGCAATATATCGTGCCTAGAACTTTATGGACTGTCCAGGTGGTGAATCCTTTAAGTTTGGATATATGTTAAGTCAGTGTGCTTCCTTTCAATTACTGAGAATTTTTTGAGGTCACTCTAAAGAATTTGAATGTAGCAGTGTTCTATTTCTGTTCTTATCTTGAAACTGCCTCACTTGTTTGGCTAGGATCCACCCCAAACTACTTGTAACTTCAGTCCCATTAAAATCCTCAGGGATGTTGCTAAAATGATGTTGTCCAAAACCTTTGACATTGTTTAGTCAAAGAATTATTTTAGTCCTTTTTAGGAGGTAGATTTTTAGTGTTATAAATAAACTTTAATGGAGTTAAGCTGATTTACATCAGCTGATAATCCAGCTCTTTGCTTTCCAGCACATTCAGAAGGATTAGAAATGTCATACTTGTATTAAAACAGACAACTCAGATGGAATAAAGTATGAAGGACACTTATTGTTTTTTGCAATTGTTAATTTAAAGCCTATGACTGGAGTTAGCTTTTGCCCTAATGATTTACAATGTTCATAACCATGAGCAAAAATTTATAAACATACCTAAGTTGATCTGTACTTAGGAACAGGAAAAAGAAGCACTAGATTGGTTTTGAATGTCATTACATGAAGAATAATAACCTTTCTTTCAGAGAACTGGAGTGATTGAGCTTTGTGAATTACTGGTTTTGCTTTCCAGCATTGTTTTGAGGCAGAATGATATTCCCTTAAAGAAAAAAGATGAAGTTTTATAGATTTAAATTGTAAAAATGGCTTATGACTTTTACATAACTGAGAATCTAACATGAAATAATTTTCACATTAATGTGACTTCATGATAGTCAGAGCCAAAGTATGTATGACTTAAGATATACGCGTTTAGCAGAATCCTTACTTGAAAACTCAGAAGAGGAGAAATAGAATCCCATATTGTTAAACTGATACATAAGAATTGAAGACATTATGACTTAGGCATTTTTGCAGGGAGAGGCAGAGCAGAGGGCGGAAGGAAGCTTTATAGGTCAGACTTGATTTTTGCAAGAATATTTGACAAGTTGAACATACATGAGCCACATATACTTGTTAGGGCTAAAGAAACTTTACTTCCTTTTAAGTCTAGATCCTCAGCTCTTGTGAGTTGGCATACTTCCATGAAAGGCAACGAAATTATACCAGCTTACACCAGAGGAAGATCTGGCCCCTAATCCTTCAAGTAACAAGCTCATTAAATGCTTAGGGCCAAATTCTTTCTTGGCATGAGTCCATTGCACTTAATGGAATTAAGCCAGCAAAGCATTTGGCCATTATTTAATACAGATAAAAATCTAAGGGGAACCATGTTTTTGTATTTGTTTTTCTTTTGTTATGTAGCATTAGCAAACCATATGTGATTTTTATAAGACATAATATATGAAATACTAGCTAAAAGAGTCTACACTGAGATCTTGCAGGTAGAGCCTCACATGTTCATGATATGCTACCTTATTTTGAACAAACAATACTGACTTGATCACAGGTTTAAACCTTTTACTGTCTTCTGTAAATGCACTGCCCAAACAGTCATCTCTGGTCCCTCTTTCTGTTTTTCATCATGTCGCAGTACAGTCGTCTCAGAAACTTAAGCAGGGTCAACCTTATTACAGAAGTTAAGACCATCTGAAAAATTACGCTGTTTTCATCCCAGGACCAAATAACTGATGTAAGTTTTCCAGAGTCACTACTGGTGTGATTTTTTTCCTTTTGAAGAGCGTACCAGGCACATTCTGTTTAAAAATTTTCATTGCATCATCTGGCAGCTAAAAGGCTTAAATGAGTAAGTATAGCATTGCTGTTATCAGAAATTGCTTTCCAGAGCCAATTTCATTTTTTAAAAGCTTGAAGTATTTGTCTAAGTTTTACCTTAATTTCATTTCTGCAGCCTTTTCACAGTTAGCTAGGCCTTATCCTTTTGGCTCAGTGTGTGGATGACTTACTTGAGCATGTTAATTCCTTATATGAAATGTGGCTGAGAGTCTGCCATGAGCACTCAAAAGTGGTCTGTTTTGGTTTTTTCCTTTTTTTTTTTTTATCCCAGTTACCACAAACTCTTTTTACCTTCTTTATTGTTGTGACATCTTTTTTTATGTGTTGCTCTGAGATGTTACGTACTGCTCTCAGCAGCAGTTAGGTCTAAACTTTTGAAGGAAAAAAGCTCTTTGCTATATTTTTAGAGGAGAAGTTTGGAAAGGTAAGGTATGTTGCTGCACACCCTACTGCATAATTGATATTTACTAAAGAAGAAAACCTTTTTTGAAATAAATTTTTACCATTGAAGGGCTTGAGGCCTTGATAGAGTGCTTTGCAGTTGAATTTAGACATAGCAGGAATCTTATCTCAAGAAAGATGAACTTCTTATATAAAGGTTATAAATCTAGTTCAGCAGTCGTTTTGTGACCCACGTGCAGTTTTATAGAAATCTGAGTAACCCAAACACAAAAATCCAAAACAGAATCACCAGCCCTTTCTACAGCATTCGTATTAAAGTTGGGCCAAGAGAAATCACTGCAAACCATTTGCAGTTGTGAATGATGTAACATGGCTCAAGGGCATTCAGTACCTGGCAAGCAGAACTTGAATGGACTCAGATGAGGGACCACCACGAAAACAAAGAATGAAAAGCAGTGGAAGGGAAATTCATTGCCAATTAGTACCCAAAACATTCAGATGAACAAGAAGAGCTCCTTAAGCAAACAAAGAGGGGGATGAAGAGTCTGGAAACCAGGTGGTAGGATAAAATGACTCATTTGAAGTTATGCATGAAAACATAATTGAATGTCAAGGAGTCAGTATAACTTCTGGCTTGCATAAGCAGGGCTAATGTTTTCACATATCTTTCATGTTTTGGAACTTGACCTAGAGCATGTAAAAGAAGCAGGTATCTTTCAATGGAAAGGGAAGGGCACTATTACTGTTCCAAATAATACCTTAGCAGCCCTGTTCAATGGAAGCCCCTGCCTTCTCTCTCTGCTCCCCTGTCCCGGTTTGGATTTCTCTAAATGAAAATCTAACTGAGTAATTTATGACAAGTAAATGTGTTAGAAGGAGAAGAAGCTGTATGACTGTTCTGATAACGCCAGCCTGCAGAGTTGTTTCCTTGTAGAAATGAGAGTTCCCCAAATCTCTGATGAAGTGATACAGTGGAAGCTACAGAGCAGAATAGCACCAGGAGTTCTTTTTGGGACTGGTGAGTGGCTTAATGGCACAGTCAGAATCTGTTTATTTGATTTTTCTTTTGTTTCAAAGAGAGCATCTGCACGTGAGCATGTTTTCAGTTATATTGAGCAGCTGAGTTGCAATCTTGCAGTAACTGTCAATGCATGTGCAGGGGATGATGTATGTTTGCAGTGAATCCTGTTTTTCCTGAAAAAAGCACGTGTGGAGATGTGTACCAAGTTTAAATTAATGCCTGTGCTTTAACACTGATTTTTTTTCTCTCTATGTGCCTGAGTTGAGGGTTACATTTCTATTCTTAAACATAACTTATGAGAAAAGTATTTATGTGAGATCACCCAAGTAATTAGCTGGTTTACTCATGCAAATAAATATTTTTTTATTCAACTTGGAACATCTTTTTGGCAGCATTGCCTTTAATTACAGAAACATTTAAAGGATGACAAGGATGTAGTGCATACTAAAAATGTTCTGTGCGAATAGTGAGAGGATTTAGGTGAGCAGCAGCAGCTCTGTAATTACCTTGCAGCCAGAAAGACCCTCACGTTGTTTGAAGGCTGTTAAAAATAAGGAAAGAAATAATTTTCTTCTCATGGGAAAGGAATTAATTAGCAGTGTGCTGAGAGCCTTGGGATTTGTTCTCATCCCAAGTAGATAAATAAACCAAGCATTACTTCAGACTACTCAGTGTGAGCAAACGATACACTGGGAGCGCTTCTTTGTAGGGTTGAACAGCAAATCTGGTCCATGAGGAAAATGGCTAAGGGAATTTTAAACCACCTCTGCACCTTTCCAGCATGGCTTGTTCCAGAGATCGCTGAGGCAGTTTACTAGAGACAGCCCTGAAGGCCTGTCTAAGTAACTCCAGCCCCTTGGCTGACCTGCTAACTGATCTGTTCTCTTTTTATCTGTGTCAGCTTGGACTTGCATTTGAATTGGCAGAAGGCAGCTTCAAAAATAAGTTTGTGAGACATTTACACTGAAGGAGACAGTTCTTAACCATACCATTAGCTCTAGAATTTGATTATGTTCCAGTGTTTTCAACTGACCTCAGAAGTCTAGATCCTAGGATCATAGATCTATTCCTAAATAGCAATATAAGTACTTCTCTTTGTGAATGATCTGAGATTTATTAATTGAAAAAAACTGCAAAACCTTTACCTACTGTAGATTAGCATGGCTTCAGAAGGAAGTAATGCTTATCCCTGCAAATATATGCTCTTCAGGGTTGACTTTTTAACTATTTGCCTAATTCCAACTGTGCTACTTGACAAAAAAGCTAGAGGCATCAAAGATGACAATTTTGTGCACATTGCTCCCAAAGCATAGGGAAAAAACCCTCTATTATATGGCTCTTCTGAAAAGAATTTATGTTGGGAGCATGTTTATTACCAAAAGTGAGAGAATCTATGCAGAAGGGACACATTACAAATGCCCTAACTACTGGAAAAACTGCAGTTGGAAGTCTCAACTTGTTAGACACTAGAAAATCCCAGTCATAAGACAGATTCCTGTGAGACCAGTCATTCTTCATTCCTCTGCTCATAGAACTTTAATTTGTGTGTGTATATATAAAAGACACATATATAATATATATAATATATATTATTATATATAAAATATTATATATTTTATATGTTATATATATTATTATATAAAATAGATTTTATATATATATATATAAAACATACATAAATATATGTTTCTCCCTTCCGTATACTAGAGCCTTACCTTTAGGCCTGCTTGCCTCTGTTAAAGAAAAGGTAATTCATCCTTATAATTTATTCTAGCAGTTTGTTTTATCTAGTGTTGGAGTTCTCAGGGGATCAGACCGTGGAAAAAATTTCATATGTAAGCTATGTTTTCCATTTGTTATCATTCATTGCTATTTGATTCTGGTACTGTAATAGCTGCTAATAGAGGAAATTATAGTGCCACTTTGTTAGATCCTCTGAAAACACAGCGCAGGAGTGTCAGATTTTCTGTCTTTAAGCCTGAAACTGATCTCACAGTTTCACTTTTTGTGAAGTAACTTCTGTTTTATAATTTACTAGCAAATCTCCAACAGTCCCTTTTTAGCATGAAGATTACTAAGGCAGGCATTTGAATAAAGCCTTATGCTTATTGTAGCTCTTTGGCTATCAAGTTCTACAAAAAGAAGAAAGAAAAGTTGGTGACAAGATTTTGGATTTATAAGACAGAAGTGTTACAGACTATCAGTTTTAAAGGAGGAGCCATTTTACAAAACTGGTTTTGATTATTTTCATTTTTCTTCAGTAGTGACTGCGGTTTTGGAAACTTTTGTGTAGCTCTGTGCTGCCTTCATTGCCGTCTAATTTGTGTAAATTGAGTTAATTTTGTATTTTGTTTAATGCAAAAGAAACATGCTGCATGTGTAACAGCAAACAGGAAATAGTTTTCAATGTCATTTCATAGAAGAAAAATGTCTGGAATTCTTGGAAAGACTTAGGACAGCTGATTTTCATGAAATATCAATGCTAAGATGCTGAACTACTGATACCATGCTCCTTGTCAATATTGTCTCTATAATGTGTATTTCTTGAGAATTTTTGCTATTAGGACTAGAAGATTCATTTAGTATTCCTGCTATGAAATATGCTTACAAGTATTTTGCAAAACAAATGAATTATTAACTTTGCTTATTAATATTTTTCTGCTGTGTTCATTTAAATTTTTTGTATGTGGAAGTTTGAGTATCTGATATCTATGCCCAGTCAATATTTAAGCTTGCATTGTATCAGAGAAAACACCAAGACAGAAGGAAAATAATATTTTGAGGATAACTTGCTTTCTTTTTGTTGAGAAACAATATGATTACTTGAAAATTTTGACCAATGGAAAAAAAAAAAGGACTTATTTCTACATAAATATATGGAAATATATGAAAATGTGAAAATATTAAGTATGGAGAAGAGATTATAAAGTTCAATAGGCATGTTAGCAGAAGATGAGATTTGTATAAATGCATTATGATGGATTTTAAGGATTTTTCAGCCATTAGGGCAATTTAGGTTTGGTGCAGTAGGAACAAGAAGCTTACTTATTTCTATATGAAATTCACAAAAAATAAGTATAAAAATGAGTTATTTAGCCCCAAAGGGCTTGATTTGGGTGAAAAAACAGGTCTCTGTCATTCACTTATTCCTAATTGTGTAAAATAAAAAATGTTTCCAACAGTACTTTGGTCAAATAGGTGATTGCAAATATTTGTCCAATGCTTTTTACTGGTTTTACTCCTGTTATAACAGTTTTCAAATACTTTGATTCCTATTAAGCTGCTTAGTGTCTTAAGGGGATGGAATATACTCAAAATGTCCTAGTTATTTTGGTGGGGCCAGATATTTCCACTATGGTAGATTTTTTTTTTTTTAAATTACTATTCTCTTAACCTTTTAAAATTAAAATTATTTTTATTTTTTCGCATGAGCATGAACAGATTCCTGGCCAACCTGATCCAAAGTCCACCAATAACAGGACTTCTGGTTGATTTTTGGACAGGATCAAACAAAAGAATTAGGGTTTTTTTTGCTGTCTTTGCAGGGGAAGGGTTACATTCAGGTAAAAGAGCCATCTCTCTTGTTTAATATTGTTTGTCCTGTTCTTCTCTTTGTTCATATATATTCCTGCTATTAGAAACTAAATGCTTGTTTGAAACAAAAATTCAAGGCCCCTCTTACTAACTTGCATTGTTTATTGTACCTCCAGGCTATAACTAGTATGCACAACAGAATTGATGCAGAACTATGAATCCAGAAGATCTATCACAGTGATGTGATTTTGGGAGCATCTTTGCACCAAATTACTTGGTATACATTTTCAGAGGCCCAAGAACCTAATATTCTCTCAGACTTCAACTCACTGGGTAAAGCTTCAACGTATAAAAATAAAACATATTTACTGTATGGGTGTACATATGTAAACGTGTAAGTCACTCTTCACTGAAGGCAATGGTGTTTTACCAGTGACTGCAGTGGGACCAAGGTTTTGTTCATATGCTTATACTGTGTGACAGCAAAAAATACACTCAGAAAAATCTCTCTAAATATATGAATAGATAATGTCTTTCAGTTATTTGTTGCATTCACCATATTAAACAACAATTGCAAATCCGTACTCCCACAATTATATACTTAATTATTTTCTGTAACTGCAAGTCTGTGGTATGTAGTATAATTACCAGGTGTTTACAATCTTCATTTCTTTTTCTAAATGGAAAAGCAAGAACCTGTTAAATATTTTAAAATTGTTTCTCCAATTGATATTAGTAACATCTTGCATTTTTAAGGCTTTTGTTTTTCCAGGACTTAAATTTTTAACACAATATAGCTCACAGCATTTTCTTTGCTTTGTAGATGACATTAAAAATGGTTTTTCCTTCTCTCTGCTTTCCTAAGATGCACACAGTATCTAATTTCACTGAAAACTAATTTTTTAACCTTAAGTTAAAAAGTGATTGGAGAATGGCTGGGGGGCTTCAGCAATAACACACAGTTCCTTTTGCCACTGAGATGATTCCAGACTGAGGAATGTAGATTAGTAGCAGGAATTGTGATAAGATTAGATGAACAAGGCAGGCTTAGGTAACTCTCTTGTGGAAGATATTGCCACACCTTAAAATAACCATGTTATGTGCAGCCCAGTTAGTGGCAGAATTCTCCCTGGATGACAAAATTAGGAAGGAGCATCCTGTTGCAGGCAGCTGAGCAGGATCTTCTTTTGATACTTTGCATGAGATCTAACCATATATTTCTGCACTGCTGGCCTGTTGTTCTGGGAATATTTGCCCTTCTTTGTGCTTTCCACAGTGCATTCTTACTAGTTATAGGTAATTGGGAGGGATATACATGTTCTGGAAGAATAGGGAAAGCAGTTTCAGAATTTCTTCCAAGTGCTCTGGAGCCCTCTTAGCTTTCACAAGGAGAGGAAGAGGTTCTCTTCTTGCTTATATGGTGAGAGCAGTTTTCAGTGCATATTCTCAACGTATATGACGTTCATGTGCAGGTTAATGAAACTGAATGGTCCCCGCCACTCAGAGAAATTTGCATTGACATTAACAGTGAATTTAGAATCTGGAATGACAGATTTGATTTTGAGATACTAAAAATGCCAGTGGTGATAAACTGAATAGGGTCTCCCATTGTTTGGGAGGTGAAAGGAAAATAAGAGTAAACCTTAACAAATTTCCAACGATTCGTTGGCTTGGAAAATTAATATGGGAGATTTGTTTATATTGGTTATATTTGGGTATATTACATACATCTATAATTCAGATTCCTGTCTCTCTGGTGGGATATGATAACTAAATTACTGGGAATTTCACCTAGAAAATATCATACCTAAAGCCACCTAGGATTTATCAATTTAGTTCTTCTCTCTTTTTTGAGTTATCATCTTGCAGAGCATCATCCCTCACAGTGTGATTTTAGTTCTGCTTGTTGATTCTTCTCAGGACTGATTTGCAATCAGGAATTCATGAACTTGCATTCTTTTTCTCTGGAATCTACTTTGACATCCTTTCAAATGCAGAGTGCTTGTGAGCCCTTTGGGGTTTAACCTTTTTTTACTTTCAATGCTGCCTCCTCTGGCAGTCAGGCTATGGCTTCTCTGATCTGAGGAAAAGATCTTCCATATTTGTTTCCTTTCTGGCCTTTCTGGATGGTCTTTTCTGCTGACAGGGATGGACATATTCATTCAGTGCAAGGTGTACTCCTTTCCTCAAGATAAAGTTTTCTGGTTCTTACAGTATTTCTGGTTCTCCTCTTCTTCTTGCACAGGCATTGAATAGAGCCAGGATAGGCTGCTCCATGCTGTGGCTGAGCCAGGAATTGTGGTTGATGGCAAGGCAAGCATAGCAGTACCCTCACTGTCTAGTGATGCAGTTCCACAGCCAGTAGTGCAAAGGAGGAAGCTGGTAGCAGCTGGGATCATCTAACGGTGCACTCACTGACTGTCACACACATCCTAGTGATGAGCTGGCGCTTAGGCCAAGCTGGGAAAGCAAGTCACGAGATTGGGACAGCAAGGTATAAGACTAGGCACAGGCACACCTGTCACATATTTCAGGTGAGGACTGAGGGAAAAGCCTCAGCTCTCGAAGACTCAGGGTGGGGAATCCCAACGAGGCTCCTCACAGCTCTGATGCAAGGTTGTAAGGCTACAACATATTGGATCAGACCTTAAGCACAGGCAATCAAAGCCCTTGGGGTGGGTTATCAGTCTTCTCCAGACCCTGGCAGGCAGGGTCCAAATGGGATTTATTCCTCAGTGCCCTACTTTGATTCAAGGAGGAGACCATTCACCCCCTTGTTAAGATCAACTCGGCTCAAGTGTTGGGTGTGCTAATTTGCAGCCAGTGCTTAGCTTTACAGAATGCAAAGTTTCATTCTAATTAGCCCAACATATAAATGATTCACTGTTCTTGCTTCATTGCTGGTTTGCAGCACCCAAACCTTGGTTTGTGTCATAGTTTTATGTCAGAGGCCACACAACTGAGATTCAGCGAAAGTTAAGTTTTGTATCAAATCATCAGAAAGTCTTGCCAGAGCTTTAGGAGTGAGTGCTGTGACATTTTCTTGTCTCTGTCACAGTCCTGGAGAGATAAGATATTTGTATATACCCGAATAGATTGCCAGAATCAATCCACTTTCCAGAGATGAGCGTGGACATGTCCTCTTTTCCACTGTAATGTGAATACTCAAATCTTTCCACATAAGAAACTCATATATTTGAGTTTCACAGCACTCCCTAATAAGGTTTTATAGCCATTAGTGTCAGTGCCATATATCACTGAGGCATTGAAAAAGTGGAGTTTCTTTCCCAAACCACCTTTCTAAGCATCCAAGATGAAGTGATTTTATAGCTTACACTTCCACAGATCTTTCAAATCCCACAGCACAACTTGTTTCACCTGAGCCTCAAAGATTTTTGTAAATGATTTCCCAGAAGCCCTTGAGGGGGTCTTTTCTCTCTTTCTTTATTTAAATTTAAGCATAAAATATGATTAGATTCTGTTCAAGACAAAATTGTTCTAGAATACATTGCAAGAAATGTGTGTAGAAAAGGTAATCTACATTATCTAATAAATAAAATCATGTAACAGTTTGAAATTTCAAATGTGATCATTTGCTTTAATATTGCGAAGTGTTTGTTAAACCTTTAAGCTTGTGACATTTTTCCACACTGACAGCTAAATAATGAATTAATGGCTTTAAAGACCATGGCAGCCTGAGGGTTTCAAATACATGTTTAGTCAAAATAATTGGTGCTTTAATCATTCTTTATGAACCAAAATTGTTCCTTAGTTATACAGGAGTAGTGTTAAAGCAAATATCTATGCTGTGAATGTTCTTTTATATTTCTAAAATTATCTGCTAAGTTGGAAAATGGTGTTTGGATGCATTTTCTTCTCTGGAGTTTCAGAAGGGTTTTTTTTACTCTCATAATGACCACCAACATGGCTACTGAATGTGCTGTCCCTTCAGTGACAGTGAGAAGCTTATTGTTGTTTTTGTACATATGTACATAGTTTTTAGAGCATATTGGAGGGTATATGGGGCGGTAAGGGGGAACCTTAGACCCTCAGACCCTCCACTGTCAGAGATAGTGTGTTGGACCCATTTGTAACTAACTAAATTAGGGGATCTGTTTGCAGCAAAGCTATATCTCAACCAAACTGTGACACAGTTAAGAGCTTCATCCTTAACTTCTGTTAATAGTTGGAATAAGAATCTTAGGTTAAACAAAGGGAAGAACCTGTGGTCCTAATTTTATGGTTGGCATCATGTGAGTAGATTACTGTGCCTGCACAGTGTTCTGCAGAGGTGCTTGTATTGACCTCAGCAATGTATCTGTGCCATATGAGCAGGAGATGCGAACGCAGTTAAGATTGATCAGAACTTGCTATATGGACATAGCAAGTGTAAGGAGCCTTCTGTGCCCGGTACAATTGGGACTTATGCAGGACCTACTTCATAGTATGAAGGTGATTTAACTTCTGGCTCAGAGAAAATTTGTAAGACCACAGATTACTATAATGTGTAAAGGTATACTGGAAAAACTGTTAGTATAGATTTGCCATTTCTTTCACAAAACAGCCACTAGTGACGTGTGTTTGACTAGGTACAGGCTCAGATGAACTGTTGCTGGGACTTTGTTCCTGTGTTACATGACTAACTTCTAGAAAACATTACTCATCACATAACAATTCTATTTAGAATAAACTTAGAGCATGCTCTTTGAGAATTGCTCCTAACTTGTATGATTTTGAAGACAATATGTTTTAGAAATAGCTTTCTGAGTATCAAAGACCTCTGGTATCAGTTCACCAGCTTTTGTCTACAAGCAGTAAATCCCCACAACATCTTTTGTTGTCACAGCTCTGTGTGGATTTTTTGTTGTCACAGCTCTGTGTGGAAATAGCCGTTCTCCAACAACTGTGTTGGACTTTTCCTCTGAACTCCTTGTGGGTTTTTTTAATAGCCTAAGCACAAAACACTTTAATACAGGAATGAGGGGCTGGCCACTCATTTCTTCCTCCCAGTGCTTGTTAGGATTGATCATATATGCAGTAGTTGAAGTGTAATTCTTTGAGACAAGTCTCTAAGCTGCAAAAAACCCCAAAACTAATAGTGTGAATAAATGCAAAATGCAATTATTTTTCTCTGACTATTAATGCAGGCTAATCTGTAGCAAATTTCTTCCTATTTGGATAGCATGACTGTATCTGATTAAAATGGAATGCTCTGCAGAAATTTTATTTCCTGACTTCTAGCTCAGGATACAGTCTAAGCTGGTACATCAAGTTGTTTCCTTTCTGTATGAGAAAGAGGAAGCATGGCAATGACGTTGGGTAAATCAGCCAGTACATGAGGGGTAAAGTGTCTTGGAAGGGGAGGAAAATATCCTAGCAAGATACAGCTGGCTCTTTTAAATATTAGATATTTTTGACAGACCGCCAAAATTTTTCTGCATTTCTTTGAAACGTTTCTTTAGCTTAGTAGTCTGTGGTAATTAAAGTGTAGAATTTCACCTGTACTTATTTTTTTCCCTGATACATTCTTGTTAAGGCAAATCCTGTATTTTTCCTTGTTCTCCACTCCATTCTTGTCTCAGCTTCAAAATGGTACAATAAAGATTTGCCTACATGTATGTTACATATTGACATACATTAATTTCTAATTATATTAGAACAATTGAAACAGTGAATCCTCTCTACCATGGGTGCAGCTGCTTCAAAATCATAGTGATGTTCTAGTGCAGTTACTAAAAGTAGATCAGCTAGTTTAAATGCAGTTACAGATCATGTATCCCTAGGTATATTAAAAGTTTCTGCTATCAGCTATACTAGGTGATGCTTTAGCCTTCCCTTTCCTGCTCCTCCAGGCACATGAAAGTGGCTAACTGGTATAAAGTAAGTTCAAAATAGACAAAACACTGTGTCTTTGTACAGACATGAGACATTAGGCATTCAAAGACAGAAATGTAGATTTTTTTTTTCTCAAGTAGGAATTAGATATGTTTATGGAAAACTGGTTGATTGACAGCTACTAAATATATGAGTCCAGATGTGACCCTGTCTGTTGGAAGTCACCATGTATAACCTGTGTCCTTGGCTCTTCCTGCTAGTGGTTACTGTCAGAGACATAGTGCTATGCTATTTTGGCCTTTAGTGTCACACAGGAGGGCAGTTCTTTAGGCATTGCCCATCCCTTGTTGGAATAAGCTAATGTCTAATTGTATATCTGCACCTATAGAAGAAACTGTGGTAGTAGCAATTTTTTTGACATACAGGCCTGAGATATTGGAAAAGTGTTAGGTCTTCATTTGTTGCAACAGGAACAAGTAAATGCTTAATATCAGGGTAGGCAGATGGCTTCCCTAAATCCAGTGTCTTGATTTAGATTTGGAGTAGAACATAATTACAAGCAAGGACAGTACCAAAAGAAAAAGAGAGGGTGAAAATTGGTTCTTTGAAGAGTAGGAAGTTACTGTGGCCAAATGAAGCAAAGAAGATTAAGAATGGCATTGCAGGATACCTGTCAAAAGAAAGAAACATTCTCTCTAAGCTATCAAGCTTTGGAAATGAATGTCGCCTTTCAGGTGCCTTTCCAAATATACATTGAACCTTCATTCATTCTCCAGTGTTGGCTCAGTTGTCTCATCTTTCCCTCTTAGAAGTTAACAAAACACATGTTCTTACACAAGAATTCCTAGAAAAATTTGATTTTTTGATGCTTTTCAGCCTTGAGTGAATCATGACCTGAAAGTGTAACAAGCTGCTAAAAGCTGTTATTATTTTACAAGTAGGTGTGCCAGTTATTTTTTGAATAAACAATCATGAAAATTTGAACTAGGAAAAAACTAGCGAACTTGCTCCATCTCTTGAGAAGGTGATGCTGCAGTTCACTATGTTAATTTCAAGACATACAGTTCAATGTTTTAATTTCTAGCACAGTTAAGTCTTTCAATATTTCAACTAATGAATTAAAACAATATATTTTATTTACTAATCGTGAGTCTGGATGAGATCTCCTGATACCATGATGATATATTCTTTCTTTGCTGTTTGACTGTTAACTGCCTCTTTGCATCCTATGTGCGTTTAAATACAGCTAACCAATCTCATCATGGTTGCTTTACTGTTGTATTTACTACTTAATTTCTTTTTTTTCCAAATTACCTTCAGTATTGATGAAAATATTAACAAGTTACCAGTAAGATCCTAGAAGATATTTACACCTTTTTTTTATTTTATTTTTGAGCTGAGAAGATAACCTTCCAAGCATTTCCTCCACAATTTCCTCTATGGAGTTTGTATGAATATGTCTGAATATTGTGTCTTCTGTTCTTTAATTGGAATCTATTTCTAATGCTATCTATACATTACAGCTGCTAAAGCCCTAACAAAAATATTGTGTGTTGTAGTATGTGAGATATATCAGAGACTTAGCAAACTGAGCCTTCCATTTTTGATCTGGAAATATGCTGAAGTTTGATTCCACTTTGATAGTAGGCCTAAGAAATATGTGAATTTTACAACTTGACTGAATGTGTATAAAACTCATAAAAATGCTGTCTGTTTTGATTGTGTCTTCAGCTTCAATACTGGGAGTCTACTTAAACATGAAACTCACAATGGAACCTATCTGAAAAATGTGATATGTGGATCAAAATGAGAGAAAACATTTATACTGAAATCTCTTAAGTTTCATCACTGTGTTTTCCCTAAAAATAAAGAAGTGTATTGCACCTTTTGAGTACCCTACTGTGAGTGTTCTAATAGAATCTGACTCCTTTGTCATAATCTCTTAATCTAATAATTCCTGTGTAGCACATTTCCTCCTTATCATTCACTGTGTGTTAGTTTACATTTAGATTTCTGTGTCCTTGACCCAAAACTGTCAGGCCAGGATCATACCATCGTCTACAACAGATTGTGAACTATTAATTCTCTCTTCCTTTATGTTCAGTAGCATGCCATATGCAGATGGGGCTCCTCCCTGGAAGCTTTCACTCTCTAGTCGTCAAAGGTCCTTGAGTTTGCCATGGATGTTCTGTTCTGAAATGGGATCTCAGGTGAATGGAGTGGGTTTGTCGGCAGTCCAGCCTCAGAGTTGGGAACAGAAGGTATCTCCATGCTGTGTCTCACTGATGATATGACTGGCCCCATATCCCCCTTTCATTGATGACTATTACCGCACATTCCAGAGGAAAGCTCAAGAAACTTCAAGTGGCTGTTTGGAAATTATCTACCCATGAAGGAATTTTCTTTTTAGTCACCATAATTTGCCAGACTATTTATTTGCAGAACCACACATCTTTTCTAGGTGTGTATTCATGTCTGGATTTGTATATAAAAGTTCATATAGACATTTTGTGCCCATGCCTACATGTATAGATGAAGTAATTTATAGTCTGAAGGACTGAAACTCAAATATGTGAGTGGGGAAAAGGAAGGAGTTGAATTTGGAAATTCAGTGAAAACCTAGTTCTGATTTATAACTTCAGTGATCAGGCCCAAATTCTTCCCTCTCCCTTAGCAATTAAAATATTTCTTAAAGACCAGATTATAACACAGCATCACTTAATAGGAATAAAGGATGGTGTAAAAGAGCAGACAGGCCAGAAGAAATACCTTTGCATCGAGTCTATAATGCTCCTTGAGTGGCCTTTACTGTGATATCTACCCACTCATTCAGCCAAGGCTGCATCTGTGTCTGGTCAGTTTTGGAGAACTCTGAAGGGAGAATGAGAGGGGTCATGTAGGTATGACATGGACATTGGTACCTAGCTGTCTTTCCCATTCAGTGCTTTGACTAGTGTCATGCATGTGGCTGTCAGCGTTGTCCTAATTCCTTTGAGGCCACTTTAACTCACTTCCCAAGTCTCTCTTTCCTGCAGCTGTTCCAAACACTCAGTTGCTTCATTAAGTAGCTCTGAGTAATATGTACCATCTCACCTTTTGAAGATGGCTTATTCAAATCTCACACCATCATGGCCTCAAGAGGATCTACTTCAGCAAAGCTACCTATCATTTGATAATGTACACCCAGAAAACATTACTGTGTAGCCCTGCTGCTTGAAAACATGCATTATTAATAGCAAATGCCAGATAGATTAACTGGTCATACTTTTGTACAACAACATGGGTCTTCCTTCTCTGTTTTGCAGTTAAAGGGTAGGATAATTAAGTAGACAGCATAGATTACTTAAGTAGTGCCATTAGAGATTGTTGCTGCATTCCAAGTAACCCGTTTTCTACTAATCTGCTGGAAGAGGAACTATCTACCTCAAAATTCAGTACTGAGGGCACTGTTTCTTATAAGATTGAAAACCACTGGGGTTCACCATCATTTTCAGGTAGCTGTTTTCTTTCCTCTGATCTCAGCTATTTTGTTGATGAAATCATAACATGAAAAGATTATATTCACACTTGTGTGTATCGGTGGTAGATGTCTCTGTGCATATTGTACTACATGCATATTGTAGTTACTGATAGATGGGGATCGAAACTGGTCTCAGAGTTCAAATTCTAATACAATTAAGTGACTGCATTTCTTTACAACATCATAATTTCACATATTTCTGGAAACTTTGTAATATCCCTGATGATGATCCTGAATGAACAGATGATAGAAACTCTGATCAGTTGTAGTTAACCATTTTTGGTGAAGTATTTTTCTTATTGAACATACAAACACTCAGTTTCCAACTGACTGGAAGTTTATGCTGCCTATAACTATTCAGAGTGGCAAATGTTTTGACTGAGATTGCAGATAATGGATTTTCACTACGCTTCTAATATGGTGGCCATGACAGAGATAACACAAGAGCATCAACAGCTTCTGAAAACAAAATTGACCCTATCTGTCATGAGAGTGCAGCCTTCCTGCTATTTGAGAAAATCACATTCTCCTAACCCATCAGATATTCAGTGATATTGATGATCTCTTGAATAACAAAGCATAGCAAGTACCGATTTTTTACTGCTATAAAAAAGAAACCAAACCCTCTCTTATATTATAATATATGTATCTTTCCCCTATCCTGTTCATGTAAAAATTGAACAACTTTTGTGGTTGATCCGTCCATCAGAAAAAGATCATTTGTCACATTAATTTATTGTTGGAAACTCATCTCTTATAACAAAAATAGAAGTAGCCACAAAATTTGATCATAGCTTTTCACTGGCTACCTTAAAGTTTAAATATGTATATAGAAGTAGTTTTGTACAGGGTTTGTGAAATCAGCTGTATTATTTCTTAACTTCCATGCTTCAATGAAAAAATTCAGCTTCACTAGAAGAAAGTCTTATAATCATCTTCACATTTGCTATGCATTACTCTCTTCTTCTCTCCCCCCCTTTCCTTTTCTTAAATAAATAGTACTTTGCAACAAATTGATTTTGCTAGATAGTGCATTGATCATTCACCTTGCCTGGGGACAGAATATAGCTTCAAAAACAATAATAACTAAGACAATCATCTAATTTTACTGAAATAAAACTGAAAATGTACACCCAATGAAATAATCTCTGAGACTACTTTAGGTGCATTTGTGCTTGTACTTTATCCTCAGTGACACAGTAATCTACTAAAGTTCTTCTCTCGATTTTTCTCTTTGCAATCTGGAAGAACAGATTCACCAGTGATTGTGCTCATTTATAAAAGCATCCAAAACAAAATTGAACCCCAAGGCTGATAAACTATAAAGATGCTGATCAGATCTGAGCAGAATGGACGGGATGCTTTGGGGCTTGCTCAGCTAAAGACGGCTCTACAAGACTGATGGCTTTATATACACAATTACAAACACCATAGCTTTGTAGAATGAATGGGAAATCATAAAATATGTTGCTTGCCCTTTATTAAGTAAAGAATTGTATTTTGTAAAATACTTGCAAAGATTTACTAAATTTCTGTAATTTAATTCCTGCTGCTGTATTTTCTTTTCTTTGTAGAAAACTTAAACAATCATTTGGAACGAACAATCTGATAGGCTAAACCTTTTAGTCCTGAAGAGCAAGTGGCTAATTGATTTTGCTTACCAATATATATCAAGCAGGTGCACAGTTTCTGCCTCATATAAAATTCATTCATTTATATTAGCTGTGTCATAATCAATAATGGTTTAAAAATTCATTCATTCTCACAAAAATTCTTCTCTATTCAGGGATGCTGAATGTAGGAGTCCTCTACAAATTAGGTATTTATTGGAAATCATAAGAAGACAAATGCAACAGGATAAAGATTAAAAACTCCCGTGGTTTTTCCAAGTGATATTTCCTGATAGCATAAACAAATTTTGGCTTTGTGATGACATGAAACAAAGCTGTGATGTAGTTATTTATCTAGGCTCTGTGGTGACTTTTGAAATAAAATCATGTAAGGCAGAACAACTTCAACATTTTAGTAATAGTTAAAAATAGTTTTTTAAAGCTCTTGGATTTCCTAAGGATTGTTCCATTTTCTTGCACTTGCAAGTGTACCATTCAATGAATATTTGAGTCCCTTGACAGTCACTGACATTTAGGGAAGAACCATATGCTATCATGAAGTCATGTTGTTTTAATCTAGAAAAATACACAGTGGGAGGGAGGATGTGGGGGCAGAGGGGAAAAAAAAAAGAAACAGGAAGTAGTTTTTAAAGGTTATCTATGTAGACTTTAAAAAGGAAGAGCATCTCCCAGATGCCTAGACATAGTAAAGTGAGAACTACTTGCTGATGCAAAGGCCTACCTGTTAGATCAAGTCAAAATTTGTTTTCAAGCCAGGATGAATATTGTGTTACCTTGATATTTAGTGCTTTTAATTAGTTGCAATTTTAAAATGAAATTCAATAGGAAGTCAAGTTTCAAAAACTCTCTCAGCTTGGTAATTTGAATGAAGCAGAACGAAATACTTTTTTTCTTTCTTTCTTTTTTAATTGACATTCCTGGGATCATATTGGTTCCTTATAATCTCTAGTCTGTGCCCATCTTATGCTCAAGGTATCACAGAATCACAGAATTGGTCAGGCTGGAAGTGACCACTGCGAGTCATCTGGTCCAACCTCCCTGCTCAAGCAGGGTCATCCTAAAGCATGTGGCACAGGAGTGCATCCAGACAGTACTTGAATATCTCCAGTGAGGGAGATACATACTCCACAACCTCTCTGGGCAATCTGTTACAGTGTGGGGTCACCTGCACAGTAAAGGAGTTCTTCGTCATATTCTGGTGGAACTTCCTGTGCATCAGTTTCTGCCTGTTTCCTCTTGTCTCATTGGTTGGCACTACCGAGAAGAGCCTGGCTGCATCCTCTTGACACCCATACTTTAGATATTTATAAACATTAATGAGGTCCCCTCTCAGTCACCTTTTTTCGAGGCTGGACAGGCCCAGCTCCCTCGTCCTTTTGTCGTAAGAGAGATTCTCCAGACCCTTGACCAACTTAGTAACTCTCCACTGGACCTGCTCCAGGAGCTTCATGTCTCTCTTGTACTGAGGAGCCCAGAACTGGACAGAGTACTCCAAAATGGGGCCTTGCCCAGGCTGAGTAGAGGGGCAGGACCACCTCTCTGGTGACAACACTCTTCCTAATGGAGCCCAGGATACCACTGGCCTTCTTGACCACAAGGGCACACTGCTGGCTCATGGACAGCTTGTTGTTCACCAGGACTCCTAGTTCCTTCTCTGCAGAGCTGCTTTCCGGCAGGTCAGCCCCCAACTTGTACTGGGGCCTGAGATTACTATTCCCTAAATGCAGGACCCTGCATTTGCTTTTATTGAATTTCAGAAGGTTCTACTCTGCCCATCTCTCCAACCTATCAAGGTCCCTCTGAAGGGCTACACAGCACTCTGGAGTATTGGCCACTCGTCCCAATTTTGAATCTTCAGTGAACTTGCTGAGGAGGCATCTATTTCCTTGTCCAAGTCATTGATGAACAAGTTTAACAATACTAGGCCCAGTATTGAACCCTGGGGGACATCACTAGTGACATACCTCCAACTAGACTCTGTACCACTGACTGTTACCCTCTGGGATCTTCCTCTCAGCTAGTTTTCAATCCATCCCACTGTCCAGTCATCCAACCCACACTTCTAGAGTTTGCCTATGAGGATGTAGTGAGAGACAGTGTTGAAAGCCTTGCTGAATTCAAGGTAGACAATATCCACTGCTCTCCACTCACCCGTCCAGGTAGTTGTTTCATCATAGAAGACAATCAGGTTGGTCAAACATGACTTACCTGTAGTGAAACCATGCTGAGTACTCCTGATCACCTTCTTGTCTTCCAAGTGGGCAGGGGTGGCCTACAGCATGAGGTGCTCCATCACCTTTCCAGGGACTGAGATGAGACTGACTGGCCGGTAGTTCCCTGAGTCCTCCTTCTTGCCCTTTTTGAAGACTGAGGTGACATTTGCTTTCTTCCAGTCCTTGGGCACCTCTCCTGATCTCCACAATCTCTCAAAGTTGATTGTGAGAGGCCAAGGTATGATGTCTGCCAGCACTCTCAGCACTCATGGATGCATCCCATCGGGGCGCACAGACTCGTGGATGTCAAGTTCGTTTTGGTGTTCTCTGACCCAAACATCCTTGATCAAGGAAAGGTCTTCCTCCCGACATTCATTTACCCTGGTCTTCTGGGTCAGACATTTCTGAGGGCTGGACTATGCCATAATCATTGGCATGATCATAGCAGTCAAGCAAAAAGGCTGAGAAGTAGGCTAAATTTCATGTAGCAGCCACAGCTGCTTGGACATGTTTGCTCCATAATTTTGTGATTTAAAGAGGATCCATCTTCTTAATCCAGCTCTGTGGTTCTCCAAATGCAAAACTGGAGCAAGGCTGTGACAAATATTCCTACATACTATGTAGGCATATAGTGTTGTGATTAGTAACAGTAAGGACCTCATGTTGTGGGAGAATCTTCATGCTTTAGTTTGCTCACATGCCTGTCTGGTATTAGGCGACACAGAAAGAAAAGCCCTCAGGTGATTCAGAGCAAGGAGGCTGGTCTGAATTATCTGCTGGGGGAGTTTCTCATTTTCCATCAAGTATGCAGGGAGATTAGCCTTATAATTTGTGCACTGGAACTGGATTGTATGAATGCTTCCCTCTTTCCCCTTCATGTCCTGGTTAAACTTTTAAATTGTGCTTTGCATCTTTTGGCTCTGACAGTGGAGGGCCTGTTGCTGATAGTGAAATCCAACTAAAAAGTCTTTCAAAGAAGTGATTTTCTGTGTGTGTATGTTGTGTATACGTGTGTGTGTGTGCAGAACTACTGCCTGGTGGGAGAGGAAAAGGATCTTTTTTGTTGGGTTTAGATTAGACTTTGTATATAAAATGCTATCCTCTTTATTTTCTTCCATGAAATACTACTTTAATTGCACTGTTAATGACTTCTTGTAGGATAAGAGATTTGAAACTTTTGAAGCATAAGCTAAACCCAGTATCTAGACAATGTACATGAGGTAAAAATGGATTTTGTAAGCTTTTTTTTTCAATGCCAGATACAATTTTGTCCTTCAGATTGGCTTACATTTTTCTTGCATAATGACAGTACACTGAGTAAAAGGAATAACAGACTAACCGGCAGTATACTTAATGCAGCGAAACAGATTATTTGGCTCTGATTTTTTTTTTCCCCTGCTTTTTCAGGTCTGTGATATCTTGTTTAAGGATAGTATACTTATTTGCTATGCAAAGCTAAATCTCTTATTAAAGCAGTAAGTAGTGGTAATTTTTTTCTACTGTCTGCTATGAAATCCTGTTGATCTAAAACTAAGATACCTTTATTTTTAAAAACATGAGCTAAAGGAAGCAGCTGGTCGTTGCTAATTTTACTCAGATATTTTTTTCTGAACCTTATAGGAGCAATCCCTTCCCTTCCCCTCCATTTTTTAAATGAAGAGAACTGGTTTTAAATTATATGAGCTAAAGAGTATCTTCATAATGTGTTTGTAATTTTTTTTTTACTGTTCTAGCTTTAATTCATAATTACAAGCTTATTCCAATCTCTGCATTATGGAACCACATTTTAGACCAACAGCTGTTATCTACTTTCACTTGTAGCCTTGGGGTATGCGTATTTTAATATTCATTTACTATGTGCCGATAAACTAAATACTTCCTACTGGAAGTCTATGAAATTAATCACAGTATCTTAGTTGCTGTTCTGTCTTCCATGTAGCTCATATTTTTTAAACTTACTATGTTATAGAAATTCTTCTCCTTCTCCTCCCCTGAATAAAGGGGAAGAGAAAGGTTATTCCAAAATATACAAACAGAACAAGTTGATTAAATGTGTGATAATTAGAAAATACAGAGGAATACAATTTAGTCATTCAAATGACACAACCTTCTCTCCTGTTCCTGTATCTTGCATAAAACTAGTATAAAACCTTGCCACATTGCCTCCAGCAATCTTTTAATAGCTGGTTTTGTATTTGAAGGTTGTAGGTTTACTGTTATTTAAATAGTATTAGGTCCTCATATGCATATAATATAGCCTAAAGATAGATATTTTCCAATCTTCCAGGTACAATCATAACTCCAAGTATCTTGGTGTTAAAAATGTAAAATATGTGGCAACTTTGGAGATGAAATGCAGTGAATAGGGAGGAAATAAAAGTCATGCAGCCCATTAAAGTTTAAGGCTGTTTGTTGTGCAACAATGGATAAGGGATTGGTGAAAAGCTGTAGAAGATCATGGAAATAGATTATTTCAAGGATGAGTTTGGTGATAAAAATTAAGGCTGGAGGTGTTTAGCAGATTTCTCATATCTTTATGTTTCTGGAGTGATATCCTCTTCCACGTGTTACAACTCAATGGCAGCACTTAGAGACAATAACAAACAATAGCTACCTGCTTCTGATCATCTTAGAAGCAATGGAGAATTTTGCTACAGAATTAGGTGGGAGCAGTGTTATCCAAAATCCCTATGGGACGTAACATGTACACCTTCGTTGTGAAGAGTTGAGATCTGAGATGTGCTATTGCTCACCCTGGTACCTGAATATTCCTCAAGAGTGACCACAAGCCCACTTCAGGCTAGATTCAGAAATTAATTCTAGGAGCATGAATAAGACATAGACATCTGAAATCACAGATTGTGTTCCGGGAAGTCCCTGTTCAGCTGTTGTTTAGGACCTCAGATGCCTAACTTCATAAGGTACCTCCCCACAATTTTTCTGCTTTCCCAAGTGCACTAATAGTTATCTTCCACACTTGCTGAGAACTAGGGACATTTTGATGAGGTCAGTGCATATCCCTTAGATTAAGTCCACTTGGGATGCCAAAACAAATTCTTCCTTCATTTAAGTCCCTGGAAGAGAAATTCTAATAGCTATATTATGAGCTGGATGGATGCACTGGGATTTTGCATTAAAAGGTGCTTGAGAGAATTCCTAGAATTCAGGTCCTCTCACCCTCACTTAGGTCCTTTAGTCAGCTACTGTCTCTGGAATCTAGGCTTCTATCACCTCAGTTCGATGGCTTCAAAAGGAAAGAGGGAGAAAACTCCTTATTCCAGAATACGATGTATTTCAGTATTGACAGTGCTCTCTGGAGTTGTGGGTTTGAACTCCCTAAAGCTGAAAAAGGGGCTTTTGAAATAGGCTTTTGCATTTCCCAAGGGAATCTGCTAATCACAAGGTTGCTAATCAAAGGGTGAATGAGATACCATGTTCCACTTGCTTCACTGGGAGGAGTGGTAAGTTCCTGTCTTCTTCATGGTACCCATGCCGGGAGAGCCAGGTGGACTGAGGCGCCTATGCTTTGAAAAGTAATGGAAGAGGAATTCAGATATACCCTCATTCTCAGTATATCTAAAGTACTAATCAGTTCCTTACTGAGTGTAGAAGTTCTCTTCCATGTAATTCTTAATTACTTGAACGTGAATTTATTGTTACTGTTCTGATCCTTGAAACCTTGAAAGGATGGCTGTGTTTAGTTATCTGTGATCAGGCAAATGAAACTGAATGAAAAAATGTGCTATATTATCTTGATATTAAATATCTTTAGAAGGAGCAGGTAATTTTATTTGCAATTACATTAAGATATAAACTTATATCTAATCTGAAATTTTTATCTCTTTTTAATTAACCTTATAAGATATGTAACGGCCTACAAACTGCAGTACACCTTCGCAAGCTCACTGATCCCCTTCATACCTCCTATGAAATGCCTAGTACACTTCTGAAGACCAAAAAAAATAGTAAAGAAAAGTAAATATCAATTGCATCTTTTCATGGTGGTGAAAAAAATTGTCCAGAGTCATTAAAACATTAAAAAAGATAGAATTATGTATGTCCTAAACATACGTATGTATGTCCTAAACATACATAGAATACAGTGAAAATGAAGTAAACTAAGCCACAACCTGGACCAAATTTTACTCAAGCTTCAGGAAATTGAACTGATGACAAGTCCTTGAAGCTTTGTCTTAGCAAAATCCTGAGGCTCTATAAAGCACAAATGCCACTAAAAAATTAATTGGAAGTTGGTAGTTTTTTTGTTTGCATAAATTGATACAAAGCATTCTTTTGGGCTGAATTATGACAAAAGTCTCTCTTTAGCCTCATATGGAGTTAAAAAGTGCACCACCAGTCCTATGGGACATTACATGTTGTTTAGAAGTGGTACAAAGGCAGCAAAATACTTGGAAGTGGAAAGGTCCACAGGGTTTGTTTTAGTGCTACACTGCATCTGCCCAAAATGCATGAGAGTTGTCATATGGCTGTTGTGTTCTATATTTACTTTTGCCCATCACTGCTGTTGGGTTTCCCATGACGGCTGATATTGTGTGATCAAAGCATCATAGGCCACCCTTCCACGGGAAATGTAGTCCCCGCTGAAGCAAATGGGAACAGCAGCCTGAATGTTGGACTGTGGGCTACAGCAGGTGCAGATTGATAACTAACAAAACCAGAACAGAATGTTGTGGTTCAGTTCAGCAAAACAAAATGTTTCAGTTTGCAATAACACTAACTTGAAATACAGTGCTTTGTTTTGCTTTCAAGATTGAAAATACCTGTGATAAAATTAAGATATTTCTAGAGCAAAGCGCAACCCCTTAAGAAAACCCTCTTTGCTAACAAATGTCTGACACAAGCAAGGAGCTTTACTTTGTATAATTGCATTTATTGCTTGATGAAATTCTGTGAAAGTTAGAGACTATTGAAGTCAATATTTGCGTGATTGCTACATGATATAAGTATAAACAAGAAATCAGATCAATAATGAAGTGAAATTTGCGTCAGGCTCTGATGTCATTGTCGTCTGTGTAATATTATATACTCCTCAAAGAGAGGAGACTTTGACCTGCTTTAAGAAATACTGATGTTGCTGCACAGTTTGTTTTTTAAGTTCCTTGATTTTCAGATCTCAAACATTTCTAAGTAAACATCCAAACCCTTTGTAACAAATTTATTATTGATGCTAACCCCTTTTCATGGTCACCTTAGAACTTGCCTATAGACCGTGTATAAAAACTATTGAATTGAAATGTTTCACTTCCATTAATGGAAAAGAAAAAAATTGGTGGACTTTTTAGGAGAAACTGTAGTGGAATATAACAAACACAATAACTGTTTCATGCTTTTACATGTGTTCCTTTTAAAAGAATTGTCCCTTAGACCATTTGTCCAAAGAAAGCAAGCACAAAATAAAGTTTCAGGTAACTATAGAAGCCTAGAAAAGAAATATGAAAGAGTGCTATGAATGAACAAAAACAGGTCACTAAAAATACCTACAGTTGCCAAAAAACCCAGCTGTATTAAATGTACATAATTATCAAATGTTGTGGGGTTTCATGTTTACTTCCCATCATTAGGTTTTAGGGTGCTGCAGTAAGTGGACTATTTTAAGATCAATGTATGTTTTTAAAATAAGAGTGAAAGATGTGGCACACAGTAAAGCTGTTGTATTACAGCTTTGAAGGTCAGGTGAAGCCTTTGCATATTAGTGTGTAGAATATACTTTCTTACGATGGCAATGTCCCCATGCTAAGTACCTTAAGTTCTTTTCATTGCAAAATAAATAAATATGTTTATATGATAATAATTTTGCACTATATATAATAAATGTCTTTACGTATCCTATACCTAATAATGCTATCTCATTTTTCTTATTATTTCACTCAGTGATTCATGAATGCTTTTTCAACTCTAACAATTCCCCTATGTGTTCCATTATTTTTACACTATTTCACTTGTTTCCGGTCTACCAAAGCTCTTTTCAGCAAAAATATTAAACTTCATTTCTATTTAAACCAGAAAGGCTTTTTTTTCCCTCTGCGGTTGGCATTCCTACTTTTCTCGCTGTCTTTCAGTATCTTATGCTTCAAGCCCATGCCAGTGAGGCTAGATAATTCTTGAAAGTCAATTTTATCTCATTTTAAGATTGATGGTTAAGTGGACTCTTTAATTCATTTAGGCAATTGCTTGTGTCATCAAACCTTAACCATATCGATTGCTTGACAAATGAAATTTGTCATTTGGTGTTTGTGATTTTTCTCAGGAGCTGGGTCATCAAAGTTACAGTCTGTTTTTTTATTTCTTGGGTAAATGATTGAGAGTTATACAAAAGAAGACTTCTTTTTAATCTTTGAAAGCATTTCACAATGTAGTTGTTTATCTCCTCCAGTGTAGTAGTGGTGGTAGTAGTAGTAGTACTACTAACAGCCACAACATTATTATTATTATTTTTAGCAGTAGTAGTAGTAGTACTAGTAGTATTTGGGCAAGCCT
Organism: Cephalopterus ornatus; assembly: GCA_013396775.1. NCBI lineage: Eukaryota > Metazoa > Chordata > Aves > Passeriformes > Cotingidae > Cephalopterus > Cephalopterus ornatus. The sequence continues at coordinate 148,545 of VZRE01014814.1, forward strand.
TTGCTATTCTTAAACTTTCTGGAAACATTCGTGTGAATGAAATGTCAGTCAGATGAATTAGCCTAAATGAGCAAATGACATTAATAAAAGCATTGAAACTGACCAGAAAGCTTTATTTAGGAGATTGTTTGCTATTTGGAAGTTTGTAATGGGATTTTTGTATTCATCTGCATGCATCTTTCTGATTTTCTACCTGTTTTTTTTTCCTGAATTTTTTCCTCCCTCCTTTCCTAGTTTTGTTACCAAAAAACAAGGAAGGCAGAGAAAACAAAGGAGGAGGAATAAATTTCCCTCAATGAAATCTATTACCAATTATATCTTGAGGTCATATTTCAGGATAATGTGGAGTGACAAGAGGAATGATGTTTTCCAGTTTCACAAAGATGGAGCATCCTTATTATATGTTAACCATATCCAGTTCTCAATTGTGATGAAACACAAAGGAATTAAGGAGACCAATCTTTTGTATCACAAGGATCTGCAGGAAAACTAGGGAAGTTCACACCTCTATATTCCTTCTTCAGAGTGATGGTTTCAGGTAGTAAAATTAACTTTGTTTGGAAGTTCTGAATTCTAGCAATTTTTGAGATTTTCAGGTTGAAATCCTCTTAACAGTCTTTATTCTCTGATGCATGGTCTTTTTCATGAGACTTGGCTTATTTCAACTGAAAAGCATTCCTACAGGAAAACAGTATGAGCGGCATGTTATTAAAAAAAAATTGTAGATTTTTTTTGTCTGTGTGAAGTGATACGGTTCTAAACTTTCTGTCTAGATTTCATTAACACTACAGTGAAGATCCAGAAAAGTATGTGCAGAAAAATAATAAATAATTATATTTTCAAGAAATTATTCTAGGCAGAAATGGAAAATCAGAGAAGAAATGTATACAGAATAACACAAGTGAAATGGTCAGATAAAATGAGGTTTAAGAGATCACAGAGATAATCTTCATGTTATTATAGAAGTTTAAAAAGAAAAAGAGTAGATAAATAAGCATTCAAAATTACTTTTGCTGTCATTGCAGATATGGTCACAGCAGGTTCCAGGAGCATTCATAAAAAGCACATGCAAAAAGAGGAGACAGAAAAAGTAAAATAATTAAAAAGCCCAGCTCTCCTTCCAGAAGGTCAGAACAAGAATTTAGTTTACGTGCTGTGAGAATTGTCTCTAGACAAAGTCACTAGAAAGTGCCTTCTGAATTAATCTCCCGTCTTTCACTTATAGAGGAAACTTGAGAGGATAAACTTCTAACATGGGTTCTAAGACTGTCTCCCTACTCTCACTGTTGCAACTAATTTATAGTTCAAATGAACTTGACTCAGGAATGCTGGTTTCTATTCATATTTAAGTTCTTAATTCTGCTGAGTTAGTATAGACCTAGTTTTGTTTTCTGACTAAATACAGTAAGAGGTATTAAGCTTATAGCCAGAAAAGTTCCATGCATCTAACATGTTCTTCATGCACACAAGGACTTTTTAACAGCGTAAAATTGCAAATGTGCTCAAGCTTCTTTCTGATTCCAAATTCAAGATTAGCTAAGTTTTCACAGCAACCTCCTTTATTTGTTTTCAATTTTCTGTTTTAGATATTTGCGCTTTCCTAGGTTAGAATATTGGTTTTTTCCACAAAAGCATAAATTTCTATTTGTGACATGGCAATAATTTCCATGGCAACAAATCATAATATTATGAAGGTGAGCAAAATCCAGCTACAGAAGGCTGCCAATGGTGTGGATGAAAGCTTGGGAAAAAATCATAGGCAAAGTAAGAAGTGTTTTGTTTAAATGCTCTCTATTTTCATGTTTCCTCAAGGATAAAAATGTTTTTAAGAGGGGTGTTTCAAGTTGTCTAAATTGACTTTGCTAAGACTTGGACTAGCTCCTAACAGATACCTAGTAAAACTAGCTCCTGCATATCTCTGGGAGGTTCTGAATACCTTGTTCAGGCAATATTTTTACTGAATTCTGTAGGAGTTTTTCATTGATACAGATTCCTATATCCTAAGTTGGGTATAGCTACATAAGTTTAACCTATAATGTAAGTGTATAACCTGTATAAATATACCAAATGCTTGCTCAAGATTTCCAGAATGCTTCATCAAGCGTATCTTATACCCAGGACTGGTGTTCATGATTTTGCCTGTGATGCTTTAAAAAAATTTGCAATAACTGGTTTAAGTATAGTAATGAAGTGTTTCATCTGTACAATGGGACCTTATACACATTAGCTTCAAAAGAAACAAGTATTATTATGGTATTTTAAAGATTGTTATATCTGCATTTAAGTACTGCAGCACTGTTTATTTTCTTTCATATTGATTTTTAATTATGCTGACTCTGTACATTATTTAAGAGAGGGAAGAGGAAGTTAAATCCTAATCTTATTAGCACTGGTATAAAAAGCATCAAGTTCAATGACATTTCAGCTTGTCCTGGGTCTGATGTGACTGAGAACAGATGTGAGCTCTCTTGGATTAGTTTTTCGTTCTTATGACATAGTCATTTCGTTCTGGATTAGATTTTTCATTCATATGACATGGATTTGGCGCATGTTGAATTAATCAAAGCGTAGACAAGGCCAAGTCTATCTGATTATGTAATTGCTTCATCTGTTGTACTGTAGTTGCATAGGGCCAAAACCTGAAATCTCTAGTCATTTTGAGTCAGTCCTTTTTTAAAACAGGCCTCAGCTGTCTCCTAGGTTTGTTGTGCAATGGCATTGAAAACTGCAAATTTGCCTAATAAATGAGGATGGTTTAAATAGAGAGGTGTAAATATGTGAGTTCCTTTCATCTGGTTGATTTGTACCCAGGTAATTAAAACCAGAAGCTGACCATAACCAGAAGAGGCAGGTTTCAGCCTTTTGGCTCAATGTTCAGCTTTTCTAATGATTTCTGTGTAACTTTACTCAAGGTATGTTGTTGCTTTGTGCCAATTTGCCACATAAATATCCTCTTTACTTTCCAACTTTGCTGTAATCTTTTTTTGGAAAACAAAACCAAAACACCCCCCACCACCAACCACCTCATCAAAACAAACTGTATTTCATTCCCATTAGGAAGTGCTCAGTAGAGCAGAAACATAATCTTAGGGTTACCATGGGATTTGACCCCAGTTCAACTGCAGTGGCCTAAGAGTAGTGTATGGCAAGTGTTTTCAGTGTGCCTATGTCTGTACCAGTACTTTAGGGGGAAAAGCCATACTGTGGCTTCTATACCTCCCTTTCAGTAATGGAATGTTAGTATGTTGCCTTGGTACGTGAGGTTTATATGACCTTTAGATGGCATAAAACCATCTGTTAAAGTCAAAAGTCTCCTTGGACTAAAAGATAAGTGTTTGGCTCAGTTGCTAATTTTCTAAGACTTTCTGAAATTGTTCTTGTGGGCTAGCTCCTTTCTTGTTGGTGCATAAAATAATTACAGAGTCACCACAGAAGCTATTGTGCATATTGCTTGAGAAAATGTCTTTCATTCTTCATTTATTCTGAAAAAAGCAACAGCACTAGAGAGCCCTCATCCCTGTCTGTAATAATCACGTTGTTTCACTCACTCGTAGCTGGTGACTTTTCTAAATATTTTTGATCAATAGAAAGAAATGTAAAAAATCAGTAGATTGCAGCTTGTAGCTGGAATTGATAGATAGTTTAGGTGGCAGGCTTTGAACTCCCTTGGCAATCAGTAGTTGAAAGAAATTACCTTACTTCCATAGCTAGGATCTTCTGCCAAATTTACCCTGTTCACGTCTAAATCTCTTACATATTTTAAAGGATTAAAGTTAAAGATGAGATTAAAAACTTTCCTCTTGGCTTCAAAAAGAGAACAGAATTCTCTATACGAGCATAATTGACAACTTACCATGAGAAAAAAAAGTAAAATCCTAAAGATGTTTCCCCATCTCCTTAACCATTTATCTTCCTTTTTTTTTTTTTTTTGCATAGATGTCTCACTGAGATGCCTCTTTACAATATGGTGTTGTTAGACCTTATACAAAGGTTATACTTTATGATTTGACATACACTATTTTTCTTCCTTTGAACTCTTCTTTGAATCCTTAATTCTTAACAGTGTAGTTAATTTTGCGTGTTGTGGCAGAATTAATTGTGTTGCCATAACATCACTTTCCCCTAATAAATTTTCCACTGTGGGGATTTCAGCACTTCAAAGACGATACAACATACCTTTTGCTAACCAGATGATAAGGTTTCATCTATGCAATGGAGCCAATGATTATTTTTGAACCAACATATAATTATGAAGACACAGTGAAAGAACTTTCAACATGCTCACAAGTGGCAGAACGAAACGCAAGTAGAAATGTCATGTTGGGGTGGAGGTTCAAAGTTAGCATCCAGTCTTCGACTCTGCAGCTGCTATAATTACACAACTCTGTAAATGGGAATCATTTATCCTCTGCCAACTGCAGTAATTAATTTTCTCTTCAGTCTGTGAAGGGGGATTGATCTTTCCTTTATGAAAATCTTTCTCACGCAAATACCACTTTGCTCTTCTATGTTTCCATAGTTCTGGAAATTTGTCCTTCTATACAACAGCTATTAAAGACTGGGGTTGCAGCTTCCTTACCTGTGTGTTCTTGTCCGTGTAGCGGTGATGAAAATGAAGATCTGAAGTATGGCGTTTCATTATGGTACTTAATTACTACCTGATAGTGGCAAATATGCAGACCTTTAGCTGATTATAATAGTCACTAGAAAATGGATATTCCTTCTGTCTAAAGGCCTCTTGAAAATCTATGAAAATTATTTATGATTTGTATCTCATTCATAGTGTGTGTCTCTGTTCTTGCACTGCCCTTATTTTCTAAATAAGTGTCAATTTAGGAAGAAATCTTGGATAAAAAAGCCATACTCTGAAAGTCAGAGATTTATCCTTAGAGGTCAATTTTCATTTGGTTGCTGCAAGAGCTATTACCACAAAATTAATGCCTCATGGACATTGCGTAGAAGAGAAGTCTACCCCACTATAACCTTTATGTAATATTACTGTGCCAACTGCTTTGGAGTTAAACGTGGAGGCTCTGTGTAGTTGCGAACGACAACATGCTGTGCCTCTGCAGGACCTTCAGTGTTCCTGATAGCCTGAATGCACCTCCAGCCATTAATAGTGAATATATGATGGAGTTTCTGTTGCTTATTATTAAATTGCTCTCTCATAGACCACAGAATTAAATCATCAAGAATAGAGCCTCACTAACTTTCCAAAAGGTTGCTGGTTACAAATGTGTGATGGGGCAGGAGTCAGGAGTTCCAGCCATGGAGGACAGGACCTGACTTTTACAGAGCCTTCACTGTTATTCTTCCAATTCAGGAAGAGGTATTTCAGTGATATGGTGTAGGAGACCCTTTTGTTATCATTGCCCACACTATGATTGTCCACAGAGTATGGAGGACTTCTGTCTCATGACTGTGCACAGAACCCTTCTCCTAAACAGCTTTCTCAAGTTTAGTTTATCTTAAATACTGTATTCATTTGGCTTTTTCACATACTACCTCATATTTTCTGGGCCAGATCTTCCATTGCAGTGAAGTTGTTGGCATTTCTTGGATCATTTTTTGGGTTCTGGTGAGTGCTGAGGTGTAAGGTGCTCTCAACTACTCTGAAGCTACTTCATCATCCCTGGTGCCATGCTAGTGGACTAAACCAGCCTCCAGCTGCCACAGATTGCTCACCTGAGACGGTAGGTGAAAAGCCAAGGGAAATATTTTATCCCTTCCTGGTGGGTAAAGTTCTATTTTATATAGGCTAGTGATCCCCCAGTCCTCTAGGACCTGATTTGTTGTTGTTTAGTGTGATTCTGAGTGTAGACACAGTGCAGGAAGGATCAGGGGTGAAGCAGAATTCTCCATTGTGTTATCTGTATGAGGATGGGTCATTTAAAAGATTTGTCTTTCCCTCTTTGCTAGTGCCTGATTTAACCTTTTCTGTGATCCTCTGCAAATGATCTGGTGTTTCTGAAAGACTGTTTTGTGTCAAGTACAAGTAAATGAAACTAAAGGAGTTAGAACACTCATAATGTAAGAAGTAAAAGAAACATTCTTTTTGCTTTTTCTCCTTTAGCCTCTATGTATCAGATATTTATATGTTAGTGAAACTACTGTATATACAGTAAAAATGAATGCCATTTGAGTAGAAATAAAATTTTGTTTACTTTTTGATCATAAAGCAGAAGTGAGGAATTTCTCTCCAAAAAGAAACTCACTATATTCCAGTTTGAGATATTTGATAATCCTTCGCTCTATCGGAGTTTAACACAGTTAAAACACATCAAACATGATCAAGCTACATTTATCAGCAGAAAACAGCTCAAGTAAAATTATTAAAAATCCTTTGAATTTCAAAGGTAGGAATACAGCATGCTCCTTTGGTGTTTAACTTCATATGGTGATTCAGAATAATCTGCTTCCAGGCCTTGATCTTTGCATATTTATACTTGCTTTATTGGTGCTGGGGGTTTTGTTTGTATTTAATAATTATGCAGCTCAGAGTGGTTGTTGAATTAATTTCTGGAAGTTTTGTAAAAATCAGTATTGGTTTGGACAGGAAAAGCCTGCCTATTGTGACAGTAGACATGCATTTGAAATCAATACGTTACTTGTATTTATGAAGCCTGGAGCAAAATCCTCAGGTGGGGTAAATCACCATAACTCCTTTGACTTCCATGAGATAAAGCTGATTTTCACCAGCTGGGAATCTAGACTTTGTTTTGGTTCCCATTTGATTAAACTGAGACAAAAGCAAAGAAAATGTTTTATAGATACATAGTTTTCCTGAAAAAGAAATTAAAAGGGAAAAAAATGTCTGAGTAGGGATCGCAGTAAATGAGCATCTCTGACTGGAACAAAGAAATAGAAGAGGGGGCTAATTGTTTAATTAGTAAATGTCTGCTTGGTTAATGACATATTAATGAGTTTTTAAGACAGTCATATCATTTACCATAAAAGACCCATGTGCGTATCCCTGGATGTACTGTATAATTAAGTAATGTGACCCATAGGAGTTCATAATTTAAAAACCTGTCAGCTGTCTCATGTTTGGTAGCAGATGAGTAAGCTCAGGAGGGGCTCACCAGGAAGACTCAGTTAGGTGTTTAGGTCCATAATGTCTTGCTGTAAAAAAATCTGTTAATCTGTCAGCAGTCTCGTATCTGTGCATAAAGACAGAATGGATTAGGATTTGTCCAGCAGTTTATCAAGTTCTTTGTTAACAGAATTGTTTCTATGAGGTGGTGGGTCTCACAGGCTTCTCCTCCTTAGCTCAATTCCATCTTCTATAGGAACTGAGCAAGTGAGGTGTTTCTTCAGTGTGTTAGCCCTGGGTTGAAATGTGAATTTTACACAGCACTGATGGAATTCATGCTATTCTCTAACTATTTTATCTCTGCTAATAAGGCCTTATCCCTGGTTGTAGATGTAGTAATGAAATGTACTGTCATCCTAAAGAATTTTTGAGGCTATTCCAACAATGTACATCCATTTAAAATTTTTCCTCCTTCGTTTTCCTGCACCCTACTATAGGGCAACAGTAGACATAGGGGTGTTTTAATTAAAGAATGTATTCTTCACCCTTTTCTTATCTGAATACTGCTTTGTGGAATACTGCAAACTCCTTGTTGCTTATGTTCCTTTAGCTTTTAAGATGAATATGTGCATTAGGAAAGGTGTAACTATTGGAAACTACTTGTCTTCACCTTCAAAGAGAGGTGTGTCTCAACCTGTGCATATATATACATGTATATAATTTCATATGTATATATATATATTTCATATATATTTCATAGCCGGGATCCATATTTTAAGGTTATCAAAATTTGAGGGGAGCTTCAGGTGGCAGGGTGTGTGGGTCTAAAGTTTATGCTTTCTCTCATAACTGTCTTAAACCATTAAAAGGGCATGGGCAAAGAACTGCATGATATCCAGAGAACTCTAATTGCACACCTATCTGATCTGAACTTGCAGATCCAGTGCCGATCAATTACGCAGCATGTGCAGTAAATCTGATACATTTGGTGTTATACTTCTGGGCACAGGTGATGAAAGCCCTCTTAACTCTTGGATTTCAGGGTTCATGATACAGTGACAGAGCGCTCTCGTTATTTCTGCTTCCTTTTCTCAGAAGTTTTTGGAGGGGTTACAGGAGCACTATCTCCAGACTTCCAGGCTTTAATACAGAGAATCCAAATACAACATGCAGAGAGATGGATAGGTCTGGCCCTAAAGAGATTATGGGCACATTGGGAAAGGTCTTTGGGTTCCATAATACAAGCTTAGCAAGTTTAAAAAATATCTGTGTGGGGAAAATCATTGGGAAAGATTGAAACTCTTTTAAATTTCTCCCTGTTGAATTTTCATGATTTTTTTCCCAGGCTATTTTTTTTTCCAACTGGCCACCTGTGACAAAATATTGTTGGAATGGTGTAAGAAAATAGTATAATTCCAGAAGCAGGTTTTTGTCAAAATTGCTGGAAATTTTTTTCTATTTTCCATAAAAAAAAGTACATGTGTGTGACAGAAAAGTAACTCCAGGAGTTGTAAAATGAAAACTGTTAGTTGTCGTGGGAAGTGGATGTGTTTTGAGGGTTTCATTTCTAGGGCACCCCTTCTAGTCTCTTCGGGTTTGGTAATGAAATAGAAGCAGGCAAAAGAGCTAAGCTGTATGCTTCTTCATAAAATATGTAAACACAACCAAAAAAAATGCTACCTTAGCAGTACGGATGACTGACAAGACATCAGAAGAAGCTAAATTGATCATTTATCTGAGTCACTACTGACTACCATAATATAACTACTGTCATAGTTGTATTCTAGTATTTCCTTCTGGATTGTACTTCCAGAAAGGCATTTCTTCATCTTAATTTTTTTTCTCAAATATTTTGCATGCAGATAGCAGGCTGTTTGAGAGAGAATATTTAGAGTATAGGCCTTTTCCTGAAGTTGGGCATCGAGTACGTACATAGAACTCTTGGATTGTATCTATGCACAAGCAGAAATAGGAGAGCACTCACTATAATACCTGTCCGAAATATATGGTGTAGAGGTCACAGAGAGAAATCATATAGATCTTATGAATTTTTAATTTTTTTCCAATTTATTTTTTGGCAATGGTAAGTGAAGTACCATTGCTCCTGACAGATGAAGTTTGAGAACAAATACTACACGCAGACTAAGGGCTTAATTCTGATCTTCTCTCTGTGGGTGTATATCATTAACGATTCTTTGAATATTTTGAATAATAAGCTGTCTGCATAGCACAGGGCAGAACTCAGTCCTAAGAGACTATTGCATGTGTGATGCACTAAGAATGATATTGAGAATGCGTAGCTTATTAAAGTAGCTGAATTGGGTTAAGTCACTTTTGGGTGTATGTATGTATATTTATCTGAAAATTAGGGGAAATTAAAAAGTGATCTTACAGAAGGGAAAGAGACTGCAGAAATACAACTTTAAAGGAAAGCTATTTTTTTAAAGGACATGAAGCATGACCTTCCCCTCCTGAGTTAATAGCATTCAAGCAAAACTGACAAAATGTATTTGTCTGTTCTAGTTAGTTTAGATCATTCTATCTGTTTAAACTGTAATCTCCATATTTTAAAAAGAATGTGAAAATTAAGTGACTTCAGCAACATTCTGTTTTCCTGGAGGGATAACTATAATAAAAAATGAATAATATTTTATTTGCCTATAAAATTAATTCCTTTGTAAGAGAACAAGCAGAACATTGGGAAGTTGCTACGTGAATGACCTGTACACAGACATGTTCCCACTCAGTATTCCATATATATGTGTGTGTAATTTGCACGCACATCAGACTGTCAAAATATGTTTGTCCTTTTATTGTTAAGAAGGTATAGTTATAGTAAAGTAAAATTAAAACAACCTCCCCCAAATTCTCCTTCTTTGTTTTGCCGTCTCTCTTTCAACATAGCTAAGTATAGCTGGCTTTATAGCTTTGGGTTGAGTTACAGAGATCTGCCCCAGATGAGGATCTGCCTCATCATACATTCAACATACATTTAACACTGTATGTAACTTGTTAAAAGAGCATAATAATGCAATGTTATTCTCCATTCTATTGTATCTTTAATATATTTAATCATACTATGATTATGCATATTATATTATGACAATGACACCTATTATGATGATGCAATACAAAGCTTCAGAATGTAATCCTAGCATGGCTGAGGCCAATTCACACTTTCAATTCAGGAAATTAAAAAATTACAGCTCTTAAAACATTATTCATTTCCTATACCTACGCTTACAAGAAAATCCTTTTTTTCTAAGAAATAGCTTTCATTTTTCAACTCTTTCTGTAATAACACCTTGTCAGCTTACTTTAGGAATGCAGCAGGTCTGTCATGTCCAGATTGGAAAGTGAAGGTTTTTCTGCTTTCTCCATGCCATTCATTCACTGGGAATGAAGAAAAACAGAAGGGAGAATGAAAGAGAAGTGCAAAATACTATGGCTGTTTTCCTTTTACCCAAAAGTCCATGACTCCCATTCTCTAACCTCTTTTCAAGCACTGGCAGCAATATGTTATTTATAAACATAATTTAGGCATGCAGAAAATTGGGTTTGATCCAACAATGCACATGTACCTTGAAGACCGTGGCTAGCCAGGGGTAGTAGTATTGTAGTTATATTATGCAATTCTAGTAATTGCTTGAAGAATACATGTGAGGAAATGTTTTGCTTGAAGAAAGTCATGGAACCAGGCTTTGGCATTCTTCCTGATAGGATGAAACCATGAAAGAAGTAGTTTGTCTGTAGCTGAGCAGGTAGCTGGTCTGTTTTTCTAATTCAGTTTCTTTAATGGGAATATTTGGGGGTAAATAGTAGCCACACATTGGTATGTGTGGATTTATTATATTTACTTATAGTGTATCTCATTGTCTGTTATGTGTACAATATACATGGATAATAAGAGAGGAGTAAAAAGAAATACAATTGTGTATATACTGGAGTAGATAGTGTTGTCTGTGCTGGGAGGAAGGAAGGAGGGTATTTGATCTGGGTTTTAAGAGAGAGTGATACTGTGAAGTTTTCTAACTTTGTAAGCTTTTCCTTTGAGGGAGATATGTGTGCAATCTGCATGCCTGGCTAGCTCTTTGATGATAAATTTGGACTCAGTTTTTAGTCAACTACAAGAATGTGCCAAAAGCATTGGCATCTGTTTTAGAAAATTGGCAGAGTTTCCTTGGCTGCAAATTTCTTTATCCCGTCTCATTACTTTGCTCCTATCAGCTTTTACCTGCATGAAGAAAGACCAAAAGAAAAAGGCAAGAAAACCCTTTAAAACTTAAGTAGCTATTACAACAACAGAGCCTAAACCACTCAGGGTGAAGATTCCATAATTTCCACTTTTTACACATACTAGGTGCAATCAAACAACTTGAAGCAATAACACAGGGGGAAATATGTTTTACATAACTTGACTTCCAAATAGTGATTATCCCTTCAAGGCTATTTGTTTTCCCAAGAATCCTGCTGATTATAGGCTGTATGTTAAACCTGTTTCAGATGATAACCTAGCTAAACCCTGGCATCCATTACACTAACCGATTTGTGGGTGTTACGAATGAACAGGAATTATATTTCTTCTGCATGCAGAAATGTTGTGTTAAACAGACCAGCGTGGTGATACCAGGCACTAATTCCAGGAGATCACAAAAGAAGAGGTGAAACCCCAGTAGCTTAAGATCAGTAGCAGAAACCTTGTTGACTTCAGTGCAGCAAAGCTGTTGCTTCTAGTATTTGCAAGTGATTATTATAGTTGGCTGTATGTGACTTAGGATCCTAAGAATGATACTGTTTTTGTTTTATGACCAACAGATTTATAGTTAGTTGGGCTTGTTGTGTTTTTTGTCTCCTTTTTTTTTTTTAAATTTGTTTGGTTTTGTTTGTTTGTTTGGGTTTTTGTTTGTTTGTTTTACTTTTTTGCTTTTCTCCCCAAGATTTCCTTTGATTGTTTTGAGAATATGAGGTAATGTTCTGATTTGAATTAGCTGACTAAATAAATGGGGGATACTGTTCTTAAAATATAATTCATCTGAGGAGAGCTGAAACCATCTAAGCAGATCTGAAGTTATGAGATCCTAGAATCTAACCTCTGTCTTTTGTGACATTATGTGGTCCCAAGGGAAATTTCATGCCCCTTTCTTTGTCCTGGGCTGGAAGAGACCAGATGTTTCTAGGACACGAAACATCTTAGTTTTACTTGTTAGATTTTCTTGTAGGGCTATCACCTCAAAACAACTCAAGTGCATAGTGCAAATACCAACAACTCTTACTGAGCCTAAATGAATGAGGGTTCTTGTCTGGATCTCATTTAGTTGAGAGTCCAAATCTCTCTTTAACTGGGTTTCTGAAGTCTGTGTTGCATTGAATTTATGATGTTTGATGGAAGATATCTTCAGCACCAATGTCTCAGGTATGAGGTTTTTATCCTAGTCCCTCCTCATTCCACACTCTCCCTCTTGCTGTTCCTATAATGGAAACTGATTCCACCCAATCTCTAGCACACATAGCACCTGTAAAGTAGATGAATCCACAGATGGTTAATGCTAAATTAATGGTAGAGAGTAAATCACATTTGAATCAACACAATAAAAATAACGAAAATTATAGCCTTTTACTATACATATTTCAAGGAATATGTTATTTGAAAACAGTTTCTGCAATTATTTAGATATTTTCAATTATAATTTGGATATTAACAACTATATGAAAGGAAAATCATTGCTATTTCATAAGTATATTTCTAGTATAAACAAGGGCTTTTTTTCTATTAAGATGCTGTGTCAGTACTAAGATATCTCTGTAGCTTTAGCTTTCAATATTGCCAATTTATGTCCTTTTGTTAAATTAATTTTCTTTCATAATAGGAAAGCTGAGAAAAAATTTCTAAAGAATCATGTTATGTATTTTCTTCCTCACACTTTATAACACTCTTAGTGTTTTTTGCAGTCATTTAAGAATCACTACTAGATTCACCCCCCACTGCAAATGCTGTAGAACATCCATCTTGTGGTAGTGCTCGAGATATAACTCATTAAAGCAGCTCCACAGTAAGGAAGAAAACTTAAGGAGTCACAAAGAATCATAATTCACACCTTCTCCAGTATAAATGGCCTGCTAGGTAATTTAAGAACTTAGAGCTGTATAGTTTAACTTGGTCAGGGTAGTAAGGTTGAACCCCGACTTCTGCTCATTTGCTGGCATTTGCTGTCACTGATTTCATAAGCGATATCGGACATGCTTAATATTATGTGACAAGTTGTGTATTCACCTTTATTGCACCAAAATATCATTGGCTTTCTCAACAGTTTGGCTTGATCAAGGATTGAATGAGTTGGTCTACTGTGTCTCTTTGCCTGTTAGTAAAGCTGGTAGTGTATTTGTGTCCTTCTTGGGTATGCTCATGAATTTGTAATTGAAGAATTTCAACATTTTGAAATACACATGTGGGAAATACTACTGTCTAAATGTAATTGCTAACCACTTAAGTGACTTTATGTCTCATCCAGCTTCTACAGGAAATAGAGCTGAGGGACTAGAATAAGAAAGAAAATATATTTGTAGACATGTATATATATACATAGAGAGAGAGGTTAAAAGGTTAATTCTCCTTATTGAATTTTATTTCTTGGTTGGAATTTCTTTATGTTTAAATATATAATAATTTGTAATATCTTGAAACTAGGTAGTTATCGGGACTCTACTTCTAAAAGGGATAAAATCATTAAGAGACTGTTTCCTGTTGTGCATACAGACATCACTTGTGAGTGTAGCATTGAGAATGATGCCCCTTAGAGGGCACAAAAATCCTTGACTTGCATATTTTTAAAAATATTTGGAAGAGAGCGGAGGAAAATTTTTTGATGCAAGAGTATGTGGGGCATTGCCAGTATGTCAGTCTATTAGTTTTGTTGTGGTTTTTTTTTGGTTAACTGGTTTTCTACAGATATAATTTGTCTTTCTGCAACCCTTTTAAGCACTACTGAAGGTTTATTGATGGGCTGAATGATCTGCAGAAGTGTTCAGAGACTTTTTATATAGTATTTTTAAAGCCATAAATGTATGCACAGCTCTGGATTGCAGAGCGAAGTCCTAATAGGTGGTGGGGTTTTTTTGTTTTTTTTTGTTTGTTTGTTTGGGTTTTTTTTCGGTGGGAGGAGTGGAATGTGAGAAGGGAGGAAGAGCGTGAGAGGATTAGTTTGTTTGTTTCTGGGAGATTTTTTCCCAGGTTTTTTTTTTTTTTTTGCTTATTTTTAGGGGTAACCACCTAAGTGGATTGAATACCACCTTTACAGACAGTGTTGGCAGGCAGCAACCAAGAACCTAGTGCTCAAGAGGGTGGTGTGTCTTCGTATTTGCTTATTTCAGCTACAAATGCAGGCTTGAGGAGAGAAATGGAAACTTTAAACTTTTTCCCCAGACTCAATAAAGTGACATTTGATGCTTAGTGCTCAATTCCCTCCCCCTTCTTGTTTTTTTGACTGGTCTCTTTCATCTGTGTGTTTCTTAAGACAGAATTACTAAGAAGTGAGTTTTCTTTCAGGGAGGTCAAGGTGTTGAACTTTAAGGGGTATCAATTGCAATTGGATGGCAGCCCAGTAGGAGGATCTTTTAATGGAGTGGAATAAGAAGCTTACTTTTTAGTCTGCTTAAAGGTAATACCTTAAAATGCGTGCTCCAAGGAATTGATCTTTGATTTAGCATACTTTGTTTCCTGCTTTTCTTAACATGCAGACCTTAGATCTTTTTATGATTATTTTTAGCAGATTCCTCTGAATTTGATTACAGTTTCTTTCACATTTAATCTCAGCTGAAGAGGGGTGCAGCTGGGAATTTTTCTTCCATTGTTTTTTTGGTGTGTTTGCTGGATCTGTATCACTTTCTCCTTTGTTTCTAGATATCAGCAAGTATGAAATAATCTCTGAAAGTTGTAAGCATGGAAATGGTTCTTCTTCACTTGATTTGCAAGTCTGGGTAGCTGTTGAGGCATGAACTCCTTTGTCACAGCTGAACTGACCAATAGGAAAGTGAAACTGTTTTTCACTTGTAAGAAAAAAACCCCTAAGTTTTCTTCTGAAAATTTTCTCCATTGTTTTCTTCTCTCATAGAGAGACATTTCCATAGTTTAGCTTCATCTTTAATTGTTATCTGATCATATGGACACTAATATTCTCTTATAGAAGCTTGTCTGTTGTTGCCCCTAAAGCCCCACAAAGCTCTGAAATAAAAAGGAGCTTAGATCAAGTGAAGGAATATAGCCAATATAAAATGTAGTGTCTTTAGACAAGGACTAATTTGTATTTTGTATATAACTAAGTTGGTGAATTGAAGCTGGTACCCTTACTACCCTAAGGAAAGATGAACAGCTCAGCAGTGGATGTATCTTCTGCTCAGCTCTAGACTTTACTGCACAATCACGCTTTTATGCCTAAAGCTCTGGGGAGAGATATCATTGCTGTTTTTATATGTTAGGAAGTAAAAGCCAGAAAGAAAAAATGAGTAACACTGGCATAAGAATAAGTAGATATAAACCAACCATAAATTCATTAGAATGGAAATTATAAGGAAGTTTGTTCTATTTGAGAAACGAGGTTCTGGAACATCTCTCTGATGGAAAGAATGGGAGCGAAAAAAAAAATCCTGCACCAACAAAACCAAAACCCTCTAACTCAGTTAGGGATTGAACATTAAAAATTTATGATAGTAGTTGTGGCCTGGGTCCATGCCTGAGCTTCAGTTGGCTGGCTTAGCAGCTGGGGTTGGCCTTGGTGGCCTAGAAAATGCCATCCAATCCAGAGCTCCTATGATTCATTCCAGGGAAATCACTGACACTGTTGACATTCACTGAATCTCCATGTTGTCAGTGAGAGGTAAGCAATGTACAGCATCTAGAAGCTGCTCTGTTGAAAATAATTATTTAGACTGAATGATAAAAATAAATGAAAGAAAATTTCCAATTTCAAGCCTTGCAAATCACAGGGTGCTTTTTTTTCACTTTTTCGCCAGACCTTAGAACAGTACAGGTGGGAGGGAAGGGGGGGTAACACAAATACTGAAGTTGTGACCTGCATATATGTGTGACTGTTAATACAACACTAGATATCAGTCATGAAATGGTTATTATCTTAACATCTATTCGTTTAAAAGAATACAAAATGCTGTCAACTGAGTGGCAGCTTTTATCCATAAAGCATTATTCTTGCTCTTAAGCTTTGATTAGATACATCATGTGCCATTAGATTGCACTACATTACATTTAATTTCTCTTCTACGAAGTAATAATGCCATACATTAAAGTTAAACCTTAAAAACATTAAAAAGAAGCTACTTTAACCTGCATTAAGAGTGTATTTAGCTTTCCATAAGGCTTTTCCCTCGCCTTAAGATAAATGCTCAAGCACTTAAATAGGCACAATAGTTATGTTAAAACAAATAGATTTCTATAATGGAATACATCTTTTTTTTTTTTTTTTCCTGATTGAATGCCAGGCTTGATACAATTATACTGTAAAGAAATTCTGTTGCTATAGGAAAACACACCCCTGTCATCTGACAATTCCCAGGAACCTCTCTTCTGCTCTTAAGTCTTTTTCTCTTTGGACAACTGCCAAAATTCACTTTAATCCAAAGTAGTTTAAAGACTTACGGGTTTGATACAAAGTCCATTGAAGTCAGTGGAGATTTTCAGTGTCTTCAATGGGTTGAACAGGCTGTTGAAACAAGCTGAAGGCTGACATCTCATTTACTTCGGGGATACTGTTATCTTATTTATGTTGGTTAAGAGTAATTATAGGTAACATAGTGGGAAAAACCCTGCAATCCTTAGATAATTCCTACTTAGGCTCAACTACTGTTTAAGTCATGGATAAAGATGAAAATATTCTAGTTTGTTCTTTAATTAGCAACAATAACCAAAGGCATAGATCTTTAATTTCTCATTAACTCATGGTATATTAGGCCAGGTAAAAAGCAGATATGGAAGAAATGTGTTTTGGTTTTAAATGTTTGTTCCTAAGAACCAGTGTTTAGAGGATTACGGCATTCATTTTCTTGCCTAATAAGGTTTTATGCCACACCCTTAAGCACATTTCTGAAGTATCTTTAGGAACAGTTCATAACAACAACAACAATAGCCTAATTTTCCTCTTTCCTCCTCGAGGCAGTTGGTGCTTTTGCGGTTTTTTTTTATTTGTTTTCTTGCTTACCTACTTCTCGGTAAGGAAGTTGACACACTGAAGCTGGTGTGTTGTTGCCCTCACTGCACTTTTGACAGCAGGGAAGGTAGGACGATGTCCAAGGGTCCTGGGCCAGGATGTACAGGAAGGGCTGTCTTTTATTTTCACTTCTGAAACAGTGCACTTTTCTCAAGTTCCCAAATCACTCCAGTGCTTTATCCCTTTCAGTCCCTCACTGTGAAAGGAAAATTCACAAATTACTTTTTTTTTTTTAAATAAAAAGGTCTATAAAGAAATTAAAACCTTCCCTTCAAAGAAGCTTATGTTTTTACAATTTGCCTTTTTGAAAAGAAGTTTAAAAAAAATTGTACTGGGAAACTTCTGATCAGATTCTAACTGAAATCCTTGTGCCTCCTAAATTGTTTTCACCTACTCTACTAATGAGTGTTCACCCTAACAGTTTTGGATTGATAGTCTGTCTAAACTATTCTGTCAATCTGCTGGAACTTGCCAGCAAGTGTTATCAGGTTTTTGTAATTTTGTCATATTTAAAAACCACATATTTGAACCTGTCTTACCAGCAGCTCTGTAACTTTCCAAAACCCATCAGAGACTTAACTATTATTGACTGATTCTGTTCTTCCATTTAAAGACAGCACTTTTAATTGCGCAGAAGCATCTGAAATGAGATGCGTTGGTCAATTTAATGCTGACTTTTCTGGTTATGGCATACAAGAGTCTTCAACAGTTTCTTATAATTTAAAAAACAACCTTTAAGTCTTGCATGTTTAGTTTCTGCTCTAGATGGTAATATCAATACTACCATTCTTGTCACTAAAATCAGTATCAAAGACATAAATTATGAGGATACAAGTAAAGGGAGCTTTCCATGGAGATTCCTAATTGTATTGTCTTCTGAAACAGATGTAACAGTGTCGGTACATCTATACGTGCAATTTTAAAAAAGGGCTGCCATTTTTTTAAACTGTTGTTCTTTATATTTTGTGGCCATGATTAAAATGACATTTTCTGATACTTACCAATCAATTTACAGATTGGCCAGGTTAAAAAGGGCAAAGAAAAGGACAATAACTGCTGTCATGACCACCGAGTATTTTTCAAATAAGGCCCTTGTCAAAAAGATATGGGCAAAAGTATTTAATGTTTTGTGAATTGCTTTTGCTTTGTGTCTACTGGTGACTTTGTGACATTTTTTTTGGCAAATGTTAGCTCTTTTATGTTTGCCACTGTTGCAGTGATGTCAATAGGAGAGAATTACTTTAACAAAGCCAGTGTCAGTAGCAGCTGGAAAAATGCTACTTTGATAGATAATGCATTATATCACCTCTGCTGCATCGTGGCTGCTCATAACATTGTGCAGTGTAGCACTAGGGATGATTTGCGATTTGATGACTTCAGCCATCATTTTGTGCCATCAGTATAACTATGGAAAGATAGTCTGACCAAAAATGGTATCTATCTTCCTCAAAGAGAGATAGTCCCCAAGAATTAGCTGCTCTTAATACTGGTTTTGTAGACATTCCACAGTGTGGATCTATATAGTTCCATGTGCAACTGTATTCTGAGAGACTTAATGGCTAACAGAGCTTACCAAGCTGTTTAAGAAGTTAAAGTTCATATGGGTTGATCAAACACTTAACACTGATGTAATGAAGGAGAACATCTGTATCATTTGTTAGTTTAATGTAAGATTCATCAGCATCAAGCATGAGTTCAGCAATACGTGTTGTTGTTGACTGTATAGAAATATTTTGCCAGTTATAGAAATGCTGGTGTCTGAATGAATCCTTGTATGTAGGTTATGGGATTTTGGCCTATCTTAGACCTCTTCCTGAGCACATTAAACCAGACCATAAAAGGTGATACTTGTTCTCAGAGTAAGTGTGTTGGACTAATCTGGTGTGAAACCTAAATGTTTACTTTGTTCTGAATCCGTGCTTTGGCTTTTTATGTAGAAGAGGTATCAGGAACAAGCAGAGGCAAAATTTACCAGAGTAGACTTACCAGTAGCAGCCAGATGATAGAGCACTGAATTGGAGTGGTGATTGAAGAAATCCTTTTTTCCTCGTCTTCTAGCATACTAACAGAATGCTATTTGGTGATGTTTGTTCAACATATGTTCCTCAAGAGGATACATGTCTCTAGAGATCTCATTGGGGTATTTTTTTATTACAGTACCAAAAAAAAAAGTTAGTTTATTTCTAGAGTGTCCATCAAAGTCTTGCTGCTACAGTTTTAGGAAATTTTCCATTGCTGAACAATTACTCGAGTGACTTCTCTAATTTTTTGGGAGCAGAATGGCAAAGAGGAAGCTATCATTATCTAGTCTGACCTTACTTAGAGAAGTTTCTGCAATACTGGGGAAAATCTGAGACTATGTGCTGCTGCCAGATACCAGGATGAGGAGCATTTATCCAAAACAGTCAGCTCCATGGAAGGCTTTTTCAAGTAGGAAGACCAGATACTGGTCTTCACCAACTACACTAGTGGAAACAAAAATGGGGAAAAAAACAACCCTACTCTTGAAATAAACTCTTTCCTTTGACTAATAACATTTTATCTCGACAAATGACAAAGAGAATTGTAAACCTAACCACAAAGGATGCAGAGATTACTTCACACATTGAAGTATATTCTGTCTCAGACGCAAAAACTAGTAGTGGCTTAAGAACATACAGTGATGCTGTACAGGAATTTCTTTTTGATACAGTTCTAGCTCCTAGTTTTCCCACTATCAAGTTCAATGATGGTGATGAAACTAATGTAGATATTCTTAATATAAATGTGCCAGAAGGCTCTTTGATAAACCAAAATATTCTGGGCATCTTGACTATATCTTCAAATTGAACGAATCTCTCTTCAGCGAGGGTGGTTTCTGTAGAGTTCACTGGGGCTAGGTGGATATAGATAAACTATATTGGCCTATGATATCTGTGCCAGTACTGTAAGAGATTACTTTGCCTCTTTATAGCTGCCCAGATAATTCAAATCAGCAAGTACTTAATTAGTGATGTTTTCTTTGCAGTAAGACTATGTTCCTGTGATGGCCAAGTATTGATTCACTTGAGACAGGAGAGAAATAAATCCAAACAAAGTATAATAGCTGAGATTTTGGTGGGTTTATAGGTGTTGAACTGGGGAAGGTTGTGGTGTTCCATGCACTGTAGTTTGGAATGAGGGGTTAGAGTTCTCTAGGACCTAGTGTGCACTTGGTGTACAGTGATATGGGTAGCAAAAGATAAAATGCTGTAAGAGAAAAATAAAAAAACCTGTGATGACCCTAGTAAAAAATGAATCCCACAAAAATTTTGGAGTATTCACTTAATATATTCCATGTGTTGTAACTATGGCAAAACTTTTTGAATCATGAACTAACATTCCCAAGTAATTCCCCAAACTGGACTAACTGGCAGGGATATTTTTTTTTCAGTCAACGTAACTGTACTTATAATGTTTGACAAACTAACTGTAGTTTACTTCAGGCTGTTATATCTGGTTTCTTATGGTATGTTTCACCAGTTCACTTGATAGCTCTGTTTCACAGAACTAGCCAAATCTAATTTAAATACTGGAGGCTCTGTGGTCAACTGGAATTACGTCTTTGCCTTCTAATTCTGTGAACCTGGATTCATATGGGATAGGAGTTCAATAGAATAATGTGTTTGGTGGTCTCAATTACCAGCATGTCACCAGAAGAAATTTGTCCATGTTACACAAACTACTCTGATGTGATGGAGTCCAGGGCAATTTGCATCCTCTGATCCAGAGAAGTCAAGTAGGGGAAGAAAATTGCAGGCGTTCAAAATGGATTAACTATGATCTGAGTATCTAATGTTCACAACTGCTACTTGTACAGTAGACACTGCAAGCTTTGTTGACCTTAACAATATTGTGAGGCTAATATTTTTGTAAGAAAGGACAGTTGCTTAAAGTGTTTAATATGCACATCAGGGGTTCTTTTTCCATCTTCTAGATTTAATGAATATCCATCTCCTTAGCTGCTGTGATTGTCTTTTCGAAGGTACAGAGCAATATCCTTTCCAAGGCCAATGTAGTTTCCTTCTAGCTCTGCATCAAGACATAATTACTCTACACCAGACAGCAGAAATCATTTACTGTCTCAAAGGTCTGTCATTTGCTCTTTATTGCTGACTTTCTTCAATGTTCTCAATGAAAGTAGACCTTTTGTACTCTGTACCAGTGACAGTACCCAGTAATCTTTGTACCAGTGACTGTAGAGCCTGTAACCACATACCCCTGCTATTACCCTTCCTCCAAGAGTGTGTAGACATGGCATAGAAGAATCATAGAAAAAATTAGATTGGAGGATATTTCTGAGGTCATCTAGTCTTGCCTGCTCAAGGTTGCTCAGCTGACCTGTTCAATTTTGGATAAAAATGTTCAAGTACTTACATGATAATTTGGAAATCCTTGAGGCACAAAGTTCTCTGCCTCTCTGGGCAATTGTTCCAGTGCTTACCATGTTTATTGTGTGGAATATTTTTTCTTATATACAATTGGAATTTCCCTTGTTAATATTTGTAACTGTTTCTTTTTGTTCTTTCATTGTGCTTTCTTCATTTTTTTTTTTTTTACCCTTATCATGGAATTTCTTTAGATAAAGGATGCCAAATTCCTTATCTCTGCCTGTCCCTTGTCAAAATTATTCAAGAGATGGAGAAGTGCACTAGGCAAGTGTTTCTAGGAGATCCACAAAGATGAATGAAGCCGTGAATCAAATTCCCACTGCTGGACAGCTCAAGGTAGGGGAGGCAACTGCACATTGTTGGGGTGAGAATGTGGAGCCAATTTTGCTCTGGTACCAGTGCAAACCTCATACTAAAGTTTTTGAAAGTCTTCCATTTAAGAAAACATTTTAAAGTCGCATGGAGACTGATTGGATGTTCTTTTATATATTCAGGGTAAATCTTGATTTGTAATGCAATTAAAATGCTTTTGTATGTAAGTGTAATCACAAAAAACTGTAGAAAGCTAAGTTATGTTTTTACATACTCATCTGTAGGCTGAGAGTCTTTTTATCTATGTGATTGTTAATATACTCAGACACAGAATCATATTATGAGATCAACAGCAGATTATCATGTGCAGAGATTCCATTAAATGCCCTGGAAGGAGCGCTCTCTTGTGCCAAATGACTGTAGAGGCTAAGTGGATTTTGATCACAGATGCATGGAATTTTACAATTTACAGAACTTCCCTGTTTTGCTGTTTGTCTGGGGGGGAAGGGTGAGGGATTTTGGGGGGGAGGGGTGGAATGGGAGAGATACCATTATATGGGGGAGAATCTGAGTGTCCGTGTAGAGGCTCCTTACAGTACCTTCTCTGTCCTGAGGAAGAGGGAGCGTGGCCTGGGCACGTTGAGCGTAGTGGTTTCAGCTGTGCTATGTGTACTCCTCTGGCAGGGCTGTGGAGACTCCTGTGTTCTTCTCCCTTCCCAGAGGCTAGCAGGATGGTCCAGGTGCAAGGCTGTAGGGTTCCCTCCCCAGAGATATTGTGGGTGAGTAGTGGGTTACAGCAGTACTCCTAGGTGTCCTTAGTTAAAGGATTGGGTAGAAAATACCTCACTAATGAGTAGTCTTCATAAACTGTGCTCTTATTTTCTGATTTATTGTTCTATTGGTTGTGCTCACAGTCTGCTTGTTCCAGACAACTCTGGACATTTTTGTACTTCTTGATGATCAAGGGGCTGTTGCATATTTTGGCTATCTATTTCCTTGAGCACACCAAAACTGTTTCTTTTCTTGGGACAGGTAGGTGGTCATATTTCATTTATTTTTGTAATACCAAAAAGTAGGTTAAAATTCACAGACTTGTGCTAAGAGCCATGCTAGCTGCTACATGAAGTCACCGTGTTCATTTGCTGACCCAGTCTGTGTGTGATCTCAGAACTCTGCTATGGTTGTCCTTTTCTATAGAATGATGAGGATACTTGTCCTAGTAATGTTTCTCATATTAGTATTTCCATGTGCAATAGAGCTGACAAATATTTCTGACTCGTGTTGGACAAAACTGATTCCTATTTTTGATGAAAATGGGTGAGCATCACCTGTTCACAAAATGCATGTTATCTGGACCAGGTCTCATTTTAAGAATATATCAAAAGGGCAAAGATTGAAAATTCTAACTGAAGTTATATGAAAAAAGTTAATTAGTTAAAAGGAAATAGAGCAAACAAACAAAAACCCCCAAACAAACAAAGAAAACACACCAAAAAACCACCACCAGCAAACACTCCAAGAAACAAGCCCACTCAAAAGTCAAACTGGAAATATTGAAAATTACAGAAGAGTCCCCATATAGAGATTGGAGCCCTGCAGTAGTGGCCTCACTATGGTAAACTAAATCATCTGTACAAGCTGGTTCCAATAAACCATTCAAAGTGATAAAGGGGTGCTATTATATTACAAAGCCCAGAAGGCTTGGTACTTCCACTGTCATGAACTGAATAGGTTAAAAGTATTTTAATGCAACTGGCATAGCTTTCTTCAGTGAAAAGAGAGCTATAGGCAGAAAAAAAAAATCCCTTTATTAATGCATACAGTAGGTCACTAGGACAAATTAGAATGAAGTAATCTGGCTTGTTCTGATCATTCAATACTGTGAAAACAGTTTAAGAAACTATCTTAAACAGCTGAGAAGCAAATGATTTTTGTAAGAAGTCTTGTAATAAAAAGTTTCTCTTGAAAAATGAGTTGTATGTTGTTGTTGAAGGGGGCCTTTCAAGGTGCAGTCATTCTTTTTACTGGAGGGAAAGTTAGCCCAGAATCAGTCTCTGGAAGGAAGACTTACCACCTTGCCACCTTGCAGTTATTATTTTATTCTTTCTTTCTTGATTTCAGTACTAGTGGTGTGAGAGAGGAGAGAGACAGTTGCCTGCGAACAATAAATCCTGGTCTGAAATATCCACTGTTCTTGGAGTTTTGTATTGCTTCTGTGGTCATCTGACATTCAGTAAAATAGGATAAAGACAAAGCAAAGTCTGTGAGCCAAATGCCAGCATGCTTACTCAGGCTCCATTCTGTGCTTGCTGATGAAAAATGTGTGAGAATGGACTGCAAGGGAGAGGAAATCATTGTGAATTTCAACTCCTCACAGTTCCCTCTTGAATTCTCTAGTCAGAATGTTTTTTAAGTCCTGGAAACCTCAGGCCTTAAAATGTGAAATGCACATTTTAGGGGATCTGAAGGCATCAATCAATCAAATATGCATGATATAGCATTTGATGATAGCTCTGCGGCAGCACAGTTCTACTGAATTTGCCTGATAGTGTTTGTGTATGATGTATGTATGCATAGAGGGACTGATGGGCTGGGCAAGTTCCTTGGGAGCATGGCTCAAGTGGATGAGGTGATAGATGTTCTCTGTATAAGGACCAGCAAGGCATGATTTGTACCTCAGTTCATGTGGGCAAAAATCCCAGCATGCCAAAAACCTTGAACTTTTCGTTGTTTTCTCTTGACAGTCGTTTTTGCAAACTAGATGGGATGGGAGAGAGAATGAGTTACAGAGACAGGATGTCTTAGCCATGTTAGGTTTCCTGAGGGATCAAGCTGCGCTTACCAGTAAAGCCTTTGAAATCTATTATATCAGTTGTTGAAGTCACAGGATGCTTGGAAGGAAAGGCTGTGAAGACAAGTGAGGGAAACACTCTATGCAAAGGGGAGCTCTGAATTTCGGTAGCTCTGCTGTCAGTGCAGCTAGAGTCTCAGGAGGTGTGAAAGGACACAACTCCAAAAGCCCTCCCAGCTTTGCCTGGCTACCTTGGTTGAGGATCAAGCCTTTAAACACCATGAGACTTCATGGAGTACATGTGATTTGGGTCAGGTCTTCAGGAGGTAAAAAGTCAGTATAGCCCAACACATTTCTAGGGATTCGCTCCAACACACATAGGCTGCATGTTTAGTTCTTGGATTTTACTCTGATTCACAGAATCAGAGCCACAAATAGAGTCCTAAAGGTGCACCATTGTGTCAGTTATATATGCTCACATTTAGACATCACTAGACACCACTACAAATCTCCTACCACAACCATGGCAATTAGTAAGTATGTTATATTTTCTCATGTTAATGATGAAATAAGGACTATCTCCCACACCTGTCCTTCCCACAGACCCTTGATCCTGCAATATTTGAGAAGGAAAAACAAATTCAAATATTAAGCAAAACTTCTTGTCCCAACAAATATGGAATAATAAAAAAATGATTTGAAACACTCTGTATCATTTACGATGTAATCTCCTGGCAATAGGAAGCTGGCAATATGCTACAGTCATGCTTTCAATTACATTACTAAGTAATCACACATTAAAGTCTAATGGCAAATGATTCTTTATTCCCAGGGTGCCCTGTCCAATTGTTTTCTAAATTGGTTTCAGGAATAAGGATGCAAGCATGACTGCAAAAATATTATTTATGGTTTGGAAGTCATCTTTTGTATCCTTTTTTTTTTTTTTTTTCTCCTGTGTACTTTCTGGCAGATATTTCAGAATGCAGTTTATTATTTCTCGGTTCGTGTTTTAGTTTGACAGTTAAGAAATGTTTAAACATCACGACAGACTTGGTTGGATTGATAGATAGAGTTGTCATATTTTCACTGCCACTAAATATGTTGTATGTCCTGTAGGAAATTAATAATCTCCCAGGAAAGGCCTGTGCCGGAATTCAGTGTTTTTACCTTTCTCATACACTTGCATAGCCCCTTCTCAGTGCCTGCAGCCACTGGTATAGAGTGAAAAGAACGTACCGTCTTTATGTCTTGACAATACTAGAGTCTTCAAATATGACAAAGTGTAGGACTTTGTGTGGTGCTTCACTTTATAATATATACTAAATAAAAAAAAAAAGAAATCATTTAAATGAACTCCCTGAACAACAGAGAACATCTAAGTGCAAGATAATTCTTGAAGTTTTAGGAAGATAAGAACTCAAATTGTGGTGGAAATCCATACTAAATGTTTGAAGTTTGCCTTTATATTGCACTTTGCATGTTGGAAACTTAGATTTATACAGCAGATACTTTACTTTTTTCAATATCATTGTATTTAAACATCTTGTAAGTATTTAAATTCATGGTAGTTCTTAATGAACATGTTTTATACATTCAACTGCATTTTTGCATATGGCAGAAAAATAAAGCACTTCATAAAGTCTAATTAATCAAGCCATCACACATTACTGTCAGTGAAAGGATGCAGTGTCTCTGGTGGTTACCTGAGTATTACTTGATAACTTGCCAATCCAGTACAAGGAAGGAAGAAATGCAAAGCAGGCTTGTGTGAAGAGTAAATGCTATGAGGTCATGAAAAAAAATAAGAGAGTATAGTTGCACAGGTCTTCCCTAGACCTGGCTGAAGCAACCAAGACTGTGAGTAGCAAATGTCTGTCCATCAGAATGCTCTATGCCCTGAGCACAGAACTTAGGTCTTGAAAAATCTAGATATTTTGGATGGCCCAAATCAAAGTCTCTGTTTCCCTATTGACACAACTCCTAATTATGGAAAAATTCCATGGTCTGTGGTACCTTCAGAGAAACAGAGCTTTACAGTGCTTTTATTATTACTGTATATATATATAAAGAGGGAAAAATACATTCAGAACTTGTATTGCACAGAAAAGTATTTAACAAAGAGAAAAGTATTGTTGGGTTACAATTTATGGAGCAAACATACAAGGGCAATATACGTTTCTGTTGGCTCCTGCTGCTCCCAGGATTTCTGCTTCCTGTTCTCCTTGTACTCCCTGTGCTGTGTGATGTGTTGCATGATGTGGAAATACTGTGAAACTGATTTTTTCAGTTTCGTTTCTTCCTTTGCTTTAACACCAAGTATGTCATCTAGTGGAATAACGCTGCTACCGGATACATGGACCCAGCAGGAGCCCAATGTGAGCACCGCCAAGCTGCCCCAGAGCCCAGTATGAGCCCTGCAAGGTTTGATGAATTCTAAATGTTAATTAAGTCAGATGGCTAGTTTTAGTTAAGACCATAAGTGGGTCTGATCCCTGTGAGATTTTGCTATAGCGAAAACGCAAGTGCTAGAAATTACATTACCGTAATGACTTTTGCAGGGTCTATACGCTGAGACTGGTTAACTGAGCTAGTGAAAGAGGTTGCTTGCTGTGTAGGAGGTGTATTACAAAGACAGCACTAGAGCATAGTAAAGATAATGTTTAATATAGAAGTGGAATTGAAATTAGTGGTGTTGTGGTAGATGGATCTGATTGTTTGATTTGACCACCTCAGTTTCTGCTTTGTACTGCAGCAGTCTATATAATTGTGGATGTCAGGGCAAGTTTTGTGAAGGAACCTTCCACAATCACTTCTGGGAGAAAGGTTTGTCTTGGTGGTGTTTTTCTTGATATTACCTAAAAATTAAATGAGGTCATTTTTCAGAAGGCACCTGGCACTGCCCTTTAGTTCTCAAATCTGCAAATAGTGCAGGTCACTTAAGAAAACTGTCATGTGAGGCTCACAGCTGGACAACACTGGACTTACTCCCTGTAGCTCTGTGAAAGATGTCTTGCCAACATGTTTTGAACTACACAATGTGGACTTTGAATGGGGCTCTTACTGAGACACTTTACAGACCTAAGTAGGATTGTGACTCAGTGCAAGTAGATAGTCTGAAATAGTCCTGCATTATTTATTTGATTAGTTTGCTTGCAATGTAACATTTTACAGGTATAGTGGATTTTTATGCAATGAAGTGTTCATTTTAAGGGTAATGCTACAAATACTAATGTAAACAAGTATATGGATAATTTCTTAAAATGTTTCTCTCTCTCTGTCTCATAAGTGCTCTTAAGAGACTTTACCATTAATGTGCCTTGTATTGAGCTATACTTGAGAAGGAAGTCTAGAGTATCTGCTTCTTGCGTTTATTTATCGGGTCAATTCTTCACCTGAAACAAGATCAGCTGAGGACAAACCCTAAGCGTGAAAGAATTAAGGCTTATAAAAATGGCAATTGCTTCAAGTGTTCTTTAAAGAAATATTTCTGTTGTGCAACTTTAACTGTATCTGCCTCTTGTAGTGAAAGAAGAGGAAGCGGAGAAGAAAATGAGGTTGGAAGTGTTCCAAATACTCTAAAAATAATTTACTGATGCTTGGTTTGTGCAACAAATGTTCAGAAATTAATTAGAAAACTGTCCAAATTCCCTGGGAGTACATTGACATGTTGTCTTTCACCAAAGGTTGTTTGCTAATGGTAAGAAATGGTTCTGGTACAGTGTGTGAAGTGTGTGCTAAGTACTTACTGTTATATCACTTTATTTAATGGTCCCCGGGCCTTATAGTAATCTTGGGGTTTTGTGCTAGGTGATGTACAAAGAAAGTGGGGGAAAAGGGAATCAGTATGGGCCTTTAAAACGTGGAAAATGCAAGGAGGAAAATGTGGATGCAGGATGCCTTTATTCCCATTTTATGCTGTAATACTGGAGACAGTAAGATTTGCACTGACGAGGAAAGTGCTTTAAGAACCTGCTTAACATAAGCATCTAATTAATCTCTTGTGAATACGTATTTTAGTATCTAAATGAACTAAGATTACAGTGATTCATCTAAAATCAGATTGTATATATGACTCAGGCAGCAATAAAACCCAGATCTCCTGAATCCCAGTCCTGTGGTTTAGCAGCAGCAACAACCCAAATAAATAGGAATCCACTGCCATGTATTAAAACACCTCTATCTCCCTGTCTCACTCTACCTCTCAAGTTCTGAAGAGTTCAACAAGTCTTAACTTTCTTATAGCTAATATCAGGGGTTTTTTAAAAACCTTTTACTTTCATTTATTTTCTGTGATGGTATGAGCAAGGTATGATCTAGTTCCAGTCCAAACCAGTGTGATTAGGGCCAGCTTGCACACCACAACCTGGCTGTGTTTTGCAACTCAGTTCAGGTCAATAATTTAACCTCATTGCTGCAGAAATGCTTTGAGTCACAGAACTTTGAGTCAGTTTGAGCTACAGGAATGTTTTCATGGGTGTTTGGGAGGCGTGAGTTTACAGCTTTTGCACTAAAATACCTACCAACTTTTTAGTCAACATTTATTCTTCCAGTCTAAGCAAGTCCTAATTCCTCCTTTGGATTGCATTTAGAGATGTTAAGACATTGATTTGGCTTCATTATATATTAGGAGTTTTAATTGATTTTGCATTATTACAACTTCTAAAGTCATTTAAAGAAATATCAATACAACACATTAAGATGAACTATGTTTGAGACCTAATTTTCCTGTGGTTGTTGTTCTGGAAAAGATTTTTTTTTTTCCCTTTCAAAATGGAATTTTGAGAAGAAAGTCATAGCAAATGAATGAACTCATGATCTTGGAATAGTATAACTTACGATGGTCTTTCGCCTGGGTAGACTGTAGACTACTCTATATGCATCTTGTTGTTTGGATTATAGGATTCTTCTTGTGATTACTGTGTACTGTACTTGAAGTAAGAGAGATACTCTTATGTTCAGCTCTATGTTGGATTTCAGCTCCATAAAAGTTAACATCTATGACACTGAAAAATGGTAAAAGCCTCTAGGGATAGTTCAGATATAAGAAAGCGCAGTGAGCCTGTCTATATAACTGATCACACCTTGACTTAGAAGCTTATTCTGAAATCAATGCCACACAACTATGCACAACATGAGGGGAAGTCTTCGGATGAAAATATAATCAGTGTTCAAAATCATAAATGCATGATCCTTTCTTGAGCTGAAAAGCCAGTTGTGGAATAATATTTTTTTCTTTTAATTTAAGGAACATGAACAAAGATAACTAGAAATTGATTCAGTTGAATTGCTTCCAAGGAATCAAATAACTTATTTCTATGGAGCTGCAGTTTAAGCCTATGGATAGGGGAACTTAGCTGGTCAACAAATGCTTTCATATGAAACATAAGCTGCTATCAAAAGGGGGTTTATGCACTCAAAATTCTCATGAACAACTTCTATTCCTTTCTAAATTCAGTTCAATATATCTTTTTTTTAATTCCTATTCTCCAGATTGTAAGTTGAAGCACTGTAGAAAAAGGGAGAGAATTAAAAAAGACAGACTATCTAGTCCTGTTTTAGAGGAAATTCTGAAGCCTGGAGGCTCATTATAGATGCCTTTTCCAGTTTTGAGGCTCAGACACTGAGGCTGTGCGTTCAGACTTCTGAGCTGAACTACATTTTCTTGAACTTGACCTTTTACAGCTGCAGACAACAAAAAATTTATTGATACCATGTGCATATATATATATATGTACAAACATTCTGATGAAGCCATAACCGAGACTTGGGTACTGGAAATTCAAAGGATGGCAAGGAACACGTGAAATAGTTTATCAAAGGATCTGAAAATGCTTGCCTACCAGTAGTTCAGGGAATTAGTCCTGAAAATGCTCTTATGATAAACTTTTAATTAAAAAAAAGAAAAATATTATAAGATAAAAAGTGCAACCATTTTAACTTATTCCTAAATTCAGAAGAATTTGTTTCTTATTCCCAAATGCATTCAAGCTAATGCTGAAATTACATGGGCAACAATGCATAATTAATTTTTAAGGGCTCTTGCTGAAGAGGTTTGCTTTTCTGATTCAGCTCCAACTGTGGAAAGCCATGATGCATTTTTATTCCACAATGAGTATCAATCTCATAAATTCATCAGAAACCATTGCCTTTTTAAAATTTTTAATAATGTGGACTAGCTCTTTCATTTAGGTTCTGATTCTACTGTCTGCTTATATGTTGCTGTAAACCTGAAGTAACCTGAGCGAGTTACAACATTAGATCATTCATAAAACTATCAAAAAGATTATGCTGACTTCATCCTATGTCCTGATGCATGTGAGCTTTTCCTTGATGTATGTGAGCTGCATTAATTGATCAATTACTGTATGTTTATACCTAGGGATTGAAGTAGTTATCATGCTTTCGTAGTAACCTGTTCCTCTTCTTCCTGATTCTTTTACTCTAGACAATAAAAGAAATTAAAAGTAAAAGCCAATGATTGTATATCCTGTGCATTAAGGTTGCCATTTGGTGCTCTAATTAAAAAATTCTGCCAATTAGTAACATAATTTAAAAAAAAATTGATGGAGACCACTAAAAAGGCATTGTCCTAAAGGATGAAGACAGAGATCATGTTCAGAAACAATCCCTTTTGTCTGTGAATGAGTACATTTTTCATTCTTTGGAAATCTGACAAAGATACTTCTTGCTGACATTTACATTTCTGTTGAGCTGTATGAAAATATTCAACATAATTGCATACCACACAGGCAGACCTCTCAGCATCCTGGAGTCCCAGTGTAAGCAACGGCCTGTCCTGCATCACAAGAAGGGAGGAAGGGCATGCAGGCATTTGATCCCACAGTGAGCACAGATCTATATGATGGTGTAACAATAGGGAGACCCTCCCTATGTACCCAGGTGATACAGAAGAGGAGCTCAGCTGGTGCTATTTGGGAATTTTGGGGTGCAGGACTGTTTTTAAAGGCAAGTCTCTACTATAAGGCATGGGTGACTTAGCTCCTGTATGGCACCTTTATCGTTCTTGCACACAGGACCCCGGGCAGCTGATGATTGGCAGGTGACATCTGGTGCATGGTATCTGGGGAGAGGCAGAATGCTGTTGTACTAATCTGTGAAACACTGTCATCGTGATGAGACCAAATGAGTAACAAGAGTACTTGAGATGTGATGCTCTTTGTGCATGGTTTTTAAGCCTGGGAGCACCCTTCAGTCATTTAAGTTCTTCCTCAAAGGCACAACATTCTGTTCTTTTGCAAAAAAAAAAAAAAAAAAGCTTAGGACCCATTACACATTTGTACTGTCTCAAGTCCCTTAATGCACTAATGTCTTAATAGCCCTGACCAGCCTCATCTGGGGTTTCATGCCATACCCTCTACCTGGAGTTCTGTTTAAAGTCAGCCCTGGATCTTCAGTGTTTGCTTGAGCTATGACTGTGGCTGTCCTCAGATCAGCTACACCTATGTCTGTGCCAGGCCAATGGCCCCATTGATCTGAACCCATGGACTGATTTCTTGATTTGACCTGGGACCTGCCTTGTCACCATGG
>VZRE01014815.1:267-26995 GCA_013396775.1 Cephalopterus ornatus
CGGCGGGATGCGCTGCGGGGGTCGCCGGCCCTGCCAGCGCCTCTCTCGGGGCAAAACCCGACTGGATGGGCGATCGCCCGGCTGCTGGCCCGCGGGAATCCCAGCGGAAAGCCCGGCGGGAATCCCGGCGCGCCGCGATCCCCGCGGCTGGAAAAGCGGGGAGCTCGGGAGGGCACGTCGGTAAGCCCACCGCGCGATTCCGAGCGTCGTGCTTGCGATGTAGTCTTTGGGAAAAGCCGAAGAGCCTGAGCAAAGGGGAGGAGAGCGAGGTTAACGGAGGGCAGGGGTCCGTAACAAAACGACGGCTCCTAACGATTGGGATAGTAGCCAAATGTCTGCAAACGTGTCCCGGGTTGATTTTGCTGTTATGTGGTTGGTTTGATGAACTGCAGGTCTCCCTGACTTAGTCCCGGATCCCTATTACATCCAGGCGTCCACATATGTCCAGAGGATGTCCATGTATAACTTGAGATGTGCTGCCGAGGAGAACTGCTTGGCAAGGTAGGCATCACCCCAGGCTATTGCCCATCCACTGTGAGTTCTTGTGCTCCTGTGTCCACTGTGGAGTACCTGTGAACACGGTGAAGAGTGGAGAAGAGTGAGGCTGGAGGCCCAAGGAAACACAACCCGGTGTGAAACCTTCTTCCAAGCTTGTGGCAGATGGTGGGGTATGCACATCAGAAAGCAATACTGCCATACTAGAGAGACAAGCTACAGATCTTTTGAAGAACCTACACGTTATATTACACATTTCTGTTGTCAAGCCCATTTGAACATATCTGAATTTTGAAATGGAGGCACTTAAAAAACCTATTTGAATCCGATGGTTTTCATCTCCCTCCTCTAATCCCATAAGATCATATGCAACTCCACTAAAAAAGACAAAACAAATATTTATTCTTAACCAGCACAAGTTACTATTAAAATTATAATAAGCTAATTGTTTCTGGGCCTATGCCTTGTAATGTCTCTTAAAACTAAAGTCTCCCTGAAAAGTGTTTCAAAGTCTCTTAAGGGGTTGAAATAACAGCTTTGCTATGAAGTTTGGTCTTGTCCAGTTGGCAGAGAGGGTTTTTTTTCCTGTTTTGTTTGGAAAGAAATCAACATAGCTGTTTTTAACCATTTTAACGTGATACCTTATCATTTAAAACAGATTTATGTATTTACCAGCATCATTAATTGATATCAGACTGTTTCCAGGGACATGCTCTTTGTTCACTTGCTGGAAAAAGAAAATATGACATAGGAAGCAGTATTTTTATGCTAGAATCACAGTAAATAGTAATTGAAATGTTCTTGCTAGCTATAAGTTGATTAAAATATTGCAGTATTTAAAAGACTGCAGATAATAGCTATGTGAAATAGGATAATATAGCCTGCTCATATATACATATACACATACATATATATATATCTTTTTTTTTTTTACACAGAATCAAACAACTGTTGTGTGATCTTACATACACAGGCAGTTATTTTTGTTAACAGCAATTAACGACATTGTAATTTTGGTACCAGAGTAATTTTACAGCTTAGCAGTGATCTGCTTTGTATATGGAGTCAGTCAGTGGTCAAACTTCCATTTAGAATCTTAGAAGTAAATTTGAATCTTACTCAGGTCTTGGTCAGACACCAGGCATTTCCACACCATATGGAATTCCTGTGAACCTCCAATGCATGAAGTTTAAGGGGGCTGAAAAGATCTCTGCTCAGTTACTTCTGAGACAATATGAAGTGTTTTTTGAAGTGTTTCTTGCATATACTCACACATTTTTTTCTTTTTTTCCATTATTGCAGTTCAGCTTATCGAGCAGATGTCAGAGACTATGACAATCGGGTGCTCCTGAGATTCCCCCAAAGAGTGAAAAATCAAGGCACATCAGATTTTCTGCCCAGCAGACCCCGTTATTCATGGGAGTGGCATAGCTGTCACCAGTGAGTAAACTGCTCAGTATGAAATCTTCTAACTATGTTTTTCACTAACAAATTGTCACTTACAAGGTGACATTTTCTAAAACTGCAGTGAAGCAGAGAGAAGCCATGAGGAAACTTCAGCCTTTTACTGTCTGGTACATTTTATGTAGTGGTAATTACTCTTTTTATAGACACATAAAACCAAAATGGATATGAAGATTAGCTACATGTAGGGAACTTGTACAAAATCTAAATTATTTATAAATACAAGTCTCAAACCAGTTTTGATGTAGATTATAGTCCAGTTACATGTAAGTGTAACCAGTAAATAAAAGTTCCAATCATGTTAAAATAAATGGAAACCCTAAAATGTACATCTACTAGCATGTTCCCTATGATACACCATTGTAAGCAGTGACCCATATCTCTTGACCTGAATTTCGTGAGTTAGTTCTTGACAAGGAATGCTCTGATCAATATGGAATTGAAAAGCTACTGAGTTGATTGATCCTATTATCAATAATATCCTTATCATATGATGATACTTTGACACATCATCAAAGCTCTAGAAATAGCATAATTGCTGGAAACATGTAAAGGCAAATGAAGTAGGACATTTTCAACATTTTGGGATCAAGTAACACTGCAAACTTTTTTCAGAAAACTCAGTTTTCAGGTTCCATTTTTTGCTATTTCACAGCAGAACCAGTTGTAAAATACTAAAACTACTTACTCAGAATAGTTACTTCCACCTTATTTAAAATACAACTCTTCTGCTACCGGTACATAAATGATAACTTAATATTATTCTTTTAAAAAAGTGGTATGCAATGTGGGCTTGGTATGAAGGCCTCTGAGTCTTCAGAGGCTTTAAGCACTGAAAGAAAAATCAGTATTGTTAGAACAAATGCTTTCCAAAAAAATATAGTATTATCAGTTTATAAATCTTGTAAGGATAAAAAAAGCTAAAAATAAATCAAACCAAACAACAAAGCCTCCACAAATTAGGTAACCTCCATTCCTGAAAAAAAAATCAATCACCAATAACAAAAATACCCCAACCCTAGTGCTTAAAAAGCTGATAAACAAATGAAATGGAGAGAGAATCTTCCATTTGTAGTAGAGCAGTTTCTTACTCTGCCACAACAGCCCAGCTATTGCTGTCCAGATGTAAAGTGTCTCCGAAGTTGATTCAGTTCTTGGACAGAACATACATTGCCACAAAAAAATGCATCTCTTGTGATCATTTCCATAACAGTGAAACAAGCTCATTTGGAAATGAACTACAACTGCCAATTAGTTTGGCTAGCCATCAGACTTCAGTGTTAGTCATCATCATCTGTGGACTGGTTTTAGTGTTCTAAAATGTACATTTTTGTGAGATTTGTGTGCTGTTTTGTTTCACCAATACATTTGAATTCTGTTTAATTAGACCATTTTCATATACCTCTTGTGCTGAAGGCATTTGTAAGTAACAGCAGCCAAAGACACAGTGGAGGTAGATAAGACAAGTGTAATTTAGAAAAAGAGGAATTACAAGAATAATAGATGTTGAACTCTACAGTAAGGGCCTGAACTCACTTTCTGTGAGAGCAAGAAAAATGCATCACTCTGCCCAGATCAAAAGCATACACACTTTTGAAATAGAGACGACATTAAGTACAGACTGCAAAAAGAGCAGACATGGAGTGAAATCTGCATTGCCAGTACACAGAAGCTGATTTCTTTATGCAGATTTTGTTTTCACCAATGTTATGAATGTGTTATATTGATTGAGAGCCACTGAAATGTGAAAGCAAATTGTTGGGGTTTTGCTAGCAAGTAACAAACTTCCCTGGAATTTACAGTATGTAAGGTAAGCATTCCTAATGAAATTCTGGCTAAAGGCAGTTATAAGATGTACAATTCAAATATGAACTACTTAATACTTGCTATTGTTATTGTAAAAGAGCTGAAACAGGAAATTTTGGAAAAACAGTGCTGCTATGGAATCTTCCCCATAACAAATTAAAATCTATTATTTGTTTACAGAAGATGGCATGTAGTAATTGAAAATCAGAGTAATAAAAATAATTGAGTAGCCAGTAATAGGAAATCATAATAACACACAGATTTTGTTTAATAAAGCACATTTGGCCACATTTAACAGGAGGTAGATCAAAAAAGAATATGTTAAACTGTTATTGATAAGATCTGATCCATCTGTAATAATGTATCTGTGGTTTAATAGACATTATCACAGCATGGATGAATTCAGCCACTATGACTTGCTGGATGCGAGCTCACACAGAAAAGTTGCTGAAGGACACAAAGCAAGTTTCTGTCTTGAAGATACCTCCTGTGACTATGGATATTACAGGCGGTATGCATGTACAGCACATACACAGGTAAGAGCTCGTTTGGAGATAAGATTTTTTTCCCCCCTCTAGTCTATATTTGGGTAACTTTACTGCCAGTCATCTGATGCCCCAAATTAACTGATGACCTAACTAACTTCTGAAATTCCTCTGTCAGAGGCCAGGATACCATCTTGGAGACTTATAATTTAGCCAGGTGCTGCTAACTGGGTTTCTCAGTAAAATGCAGTGACACTCATTAGCTTAGCACCACTAGTAAATGAACTCTACTAAAACACACCACAAGTTCTCATGGTTATAGGACCGGTCAAGTGAGCTAAAGGGAACTCAAGACAGCCAGTAAAGAAGTTGTTTCCAAAGTTCATCCCCCCACAACTGCTCAGTTATATCCTTGGCTGGTCTCAGAGTTCAGAGCCAGTATTTTCACCCTTGCAGAGTCTGAAGCTGTAAGGTTCTGGATTCCCTTAATACCTATTGCTACTGGCTGGCAGTCTGACACAGAAATCTTATAGCATTATTTTATGCCTGTATTTAAAGCATAAAAGATATAAAGAGAATGGCAGCCATGTGAACATTATGATGGGTCATGTACAAATGTAAAGCCAGGTGCTAGGGCTTATGAAAGGAACAGATGAAAAATGGAATGTAACATTATGATAAAAAAAAATCCATGAAAGACTCCTACCTTGAATATTGCATCGCCACCTTTCAAAACTGCTAAAGAAAAGCATAAAAAATTCAAACCAGCCAACCTCAGGATAACAACGATGATCAGCAATGTAGTATGGCTAAGAGATTTCATTGACTATTCCATTTGGAAAACCTGGAATAAGAAAGAAACTTGAGGGGTCCTGGATTGAAAGAGGAAATTGTTGATCTTTACTCTTTCTCACAATACAAGAATTTAAGACCCACTAGATAACAGTTCTAAAACAGAGAGGAGTGCTCTTTTGACCCATGAATGAAGTATTAAATGCCTTGCCATAGGATGTTGCAGAGATCAAAAATATTTACATGTGTTCAAAAAAAATTCAGACAAAGTAATGGTCACTATTAAACACAAAAAAAATTTGATGGTATCCCATGTCTTAAATACAGTTAAATGCCTGGTGGAAGGAATTTGCCTGACATTACACATCCCATTTCTTAGGTTCTTTTGTCCTCAAGCGTCTGCTGCTGACCATTGTCAGAGACATGACACTGACCTTGATGGATCTGTGGTTTAACTCAATGTGGCCATACTTACACGTACAGTTGTATCCCTTATTCTGCAGCTTTTAATCTAGGAGGTAGTTATTTTATCACAGATAAATAACAGGTATGCTTCACTGGCTGACGTGTCCACATTCGAGTTTTAGCTATAATGAATGATCTGCAATACATAAAGGCTTTGAAGAGGTTTTATAAATATCTTTTCTCCTTCGTAGACTATGACATCTAACTAAGCAACACACATATTTTACAGCTGGAGTATTTGTGTCACTAGAATCATGGCTGTGTCAGCATTTCCACTGGAAGCCCATGTTTCAAGGGTTTGTAATTGGACTGTAAAACTTTCCTCCAGCCTCAGACTTGGCATATGCATGTGAGAGTCTGAGCTGATCACCAGCTGGGTCAAGAGGGATTTCTACAGGACTTGAGTTTTCTGCACTCTCTGTGTTGCCAGAACAGATCAGGTTTGCCTAGAGCAATCTGTGTTGGACATAGTTAAAGACACCAGATTTGAACTACTGATACATTCATAGTTAGGGATTCTTACTGATGTTCCTAACAACAAAGAATTTTTCAGAGAAGATTCATCTGGAAGAAAGGCTACATTTTCAGTTCCCTCAGATTCTTGTGCCACTGTATGCCTGAAGAGACACCATTTCCATGCAAAACTCAATGTGAAAATAGCTCTTGAGTCTACTGTTCAGAGATGGCACTTTGGCAGAGTACATTCACAGCAAGAAGTTGCATCATTCCTAAGAGTAGAGAGAGGCTCCAGCATGGTGGTTGGGTTTGTACTCAAGGACCCCAGAAATGATTTACTAGATTTACAGATACTTAGGTCCAGTCATTGGTCAGTTTTTATTGTATTCTCATCTTATGTAAAGAACAGGAAATAGTAACAGCACCAGTCTTCACTTAAAAGGAGTATTGTAACAAGTGATAATAAAATACAGATATCTCACATATGAACAACTGTAAATCTTATAGATGTTTCCTCTTCGGTAATAAAGTGCAGTCTATCAAAGTGGTATGTTTGACTTATGTATTCCAGTTTAGATACACAAATAAAATGCCAAGAAACAATAAGACGAATTTTCTGAGTTAATTTTCTTCATGAAGTGTGATGGTTAAATGAACTTCAGTCTGAGTGTCCCTAATGTCTAGAATGTTACTATTCCTAATGATTAATTTTTTTTTACACTCACCTTTAACTTCATTTTTAAGGGTCTGAGCCCTGGCTGTTACGACACTTACAATGCTGACATAGATTGCCAGTGGATTGATATTACAGATGTAAAACCTGGAAATTACATTCTGAAGGTAAGTGTATTGGGAGTAGAGAGGTGTGGGTTTTTTTGTTGTTTGGTTTTTAAAGAAGCAAAGCATAAGCATACATCCTTTTGAATGTATGTGAGCAGCTGAAACCTGGAAACAGATAAACACTGTGCTTTCTCCCCTTAAGGTGAGTGTAAACCCCAGCTATTTGGTGCCTGAATCTGACTACTCCAACAATATAGTGCGCTGTGATATACGCTATACAGGCCACCATGCATATGCCTCTGGCTGCACAATTTCACCGTAAGTATTTCCTTTGTTTTCTGTCACTGTTTTAGATTCATGGTAGTGAAGCTGACAAACAGATTTTATAAAGATGAGAGATTTACTTTATCTTGAAGAAAATAACTTCCACTTTTGGTTCTACTGATAGCAATTTCTTCAGTATTTTGTTTTTTGGGTTTCAGGAATTTAAAAGTTTGTGGGAATTTTGCTCTTGCACTTGTGCCATCAGAATATATAGCATTTTTGAAACTGCTCCCGCTGTCTGGGCTGCTAGGTAACTACCTCTGGCTCACACCTTTGTATTTGCACTAGAACCTTTCTGTGATCATTCAGTACCCATTTACGGCATCCACACAGAACTGTTCAGCAGTTACAGAGCTCTTAAGACACTCTGTAAAATCCCACACATGTTACTTTGCTGCTGCTGCTGCTTACACAGCAGCCATACTCCCTGAAACAGTTCTTTTACACACACACCACCTACAGTTTAGTTCTTCAAAAGTTTAAACGAGGCCAAATGTACACCTCTTTAAAATTTTTCCTCCAAAAAAGAAAATTCATTTAATAAATGACCTCATGGTAGATGTACCGTACCTTAGTATCTGTGAAATACGCATGCGCACAAAGCAGTCTTCTGTAACATAGAGGTAAGCGGTTCTCAGGATAATATATTAATTGCTCATACAAAATACTCATCAAGTGATTTCATTTGGATTGCATAAGAGTATTAACATTTTATAGAGGTTTATATGAAATAAATTCCAGGGCAGTAAATGAAAAGTAAAATAGATGACCAGTGTAGTCTTATACAACAGCATCAGTGAAACAAATACACTGAATTAATGTGACTAGCTTAATTAGCTTGTAAAATATTCATTCCTTAATTTTCATTAGGAAATCGGTAGTCAA
Source organism: Cephalopterus ornatus (assembly GCA_013396775.1). Lineage (NCBI taxonomy): Eukaryota > Metazoa > Chordata > Aves > Passeriformes > Cotingidae > Cephalopterus > Cephalopterus ornatus. The sequence continues at coordinate 8,220 of VZRE01014815.1, forward strand.
ATGACGCTAAAGGGAGGAATGCTTTTTCATGCCAGTGTAGAGATTTCTATTTGTAATTACACTTTGATCACACTCATGACAAGTAAAATGGCTTCAGCAAAGTTCTCTATTCTTGTGTGTTGGTCAGCCTTCATGAAAAGCAGGAAAAAAGAACAGGTGTTCTGCAGGTCATGAGAGATTATTTTTGGTGGACCTGAGGCAGGAGCTTTTAAAGCATTTCTATGTAACAGGACTGATTTCTCCTTCTTGGAATACTGCTCATATTCATGTGGAAGGGAAACTTATGCTTCATGCTTTTAACTCCTGGTCTCCCATCTTACGTCTGAAAATGTTATGGAGTACACAGAGTAAAAGAATTATTAAGGTTGGAAAAAACCTTTAAGATCATAAAGTCCAACCATCAACCTATGACCACCATGTTCACTGTTAAACCATGTCCTCAAGTGCCATATTCACATGTTTTTTTGAATGCTTCAAGTGATGATGACTACACCACTTCCCTGGGCAGCCTGTTCCAACGTTTTACAACCTTTTAGGTGAAATATTTTTCCTAATATCTAATCTAAGCCGCTGCTGACACAACTTGAGGCCATTTCCTCTTGTCCTCTGACTTGTTATCTGAGAGAAGAGACCAACACCCACTTCCCTACAGCCTCCTTTCAGGTAGTTGTAGGGAGTAGTAAGGTCTCCCCTGAGTGTCCTTTTCTCCAGGATAAACAACTCTGTCTGTCTGTCTGTCTGTCTGTCTGTCTGTCTCTCTCTCTCTCTCTCTCTCTCTCTCTCTCTCTCTAATGTACATATATTCATGCAGGGTGAGGAAACAAAGTTTCTGTTACTGTTTGCTGACCTGTGCCTTCAAGCTGACAAATGAGTACTTAGCAAATACTCTTTTTGTACCTACTTGGTCACCTGCACAAAATTATTTCTTTTCTTTTGACAGATACTGAGAAAGGTGCAAGAAAATGGATGAGATGGTGCCAAACGTTTTGAACTGAAGTATCATTATATAAACTTCAATAGGATGCAAACACTATAGAAACAAAATTACAGAACATACATACACCCACACACCTTATGTGATTTTGAAGCACTCCAGCTGCTTCTCAAACAAAACTTAACTGGATTTTAAGAATTTAAATTGGCATTACTTGTATTACTATCGAAATGTGTGGAAATGGTGATTCATGCACAGATATTTTACATTTTGAAAATCTAACTCGTTCATAAAAACCTCACCATGTCTTAGCTCCTTGAAATTTGGAGTTTAGATGGTAATAGACTTCAGTGGTAATATAACTGGTGAATGAGCTGAACGTATTTTAAAATGTAGAAAAAAAGTATGAAAAAAGAATCAAATAAAATGCAAGAGAAAGTACTAATGTCAGCTATCTCAGAAAATACCATAATGAAAACCAGCTTAAGAGTAATGATACAATACCATTTAAAATACTTGCTAGAACACATTGATATGAATGAGAGAAGTATGTTCAGTTTTCAAGGAATATTAACATATAGCAGAGAAATACATATATTATATATATATCAGTTATACCCCCACAAGAAAAGTTACGTTTACATTTTTAATACATTTTAAGTTTTTCCATTTTCTTAAGTGAAAAAGAGATGGGGTTTTGAAATACACCTTTCATCTGTGAAAATGAATTAAAAAACTTACCTACCTTTCTATGTTCAAGAGATTTTTCAAGGTGGGGCTTTTAAAAGACTTCCGCAAAATTAATGCGGATAAAAATAATACCTGTCAAGAAAAGGGCTCTTGAAGATGAAGAGTCCCTGATGTGGTCATCTGTGAAAAACATTCAACTTGAACAGATTAACCATCAAAATAATACTGGCAATTAACTCAGGTGGCACCACAAACAGAAGTAGGTTAAAATCTCTAATGAAGTATTTTTAGTGTGAAAAAGCCTACTACCTGCTTCCCCCTTAAGTACTGTAGTTGACTTTAAAAATGTGTATCTCAGTATTCAAAATAACGAAGTTGAAAATATACTATACAGAGAGGGAGTTCAAAAGTCAGTGTATTAACATCCTACTTCAGGCTGTTCAGGAACCAAATACAACATTGTTAAGGGGAAAAACTTCGAGCCCAAATTAATGATTTTGCTGAACTGCTTAACTGGTGCTGAGTACACTACTCCTCCTCCTCCCATCCCAAAATTATTTTGCTTTTGCAATGCACCCTGCTGTAAGCTACAGTAGCTGTGATTTTTGTTTTAAACTGTGAAATGACATATCACAAGGGGATCTGGCGTTTTTTTCAGAAGATTTCTGATCATGTAAAACGAAGGATCTACTTTTGAAACAATGGAACCTAGAAATATTGATTGGCATTGGTTTCATGTGATCAGTTCAAAACATCTAACGAAACATGGAAAGCTTTTTCAAAAAAATTGAAGAATAGCTGTGCTATTGAAAATAGTTAAAAATTTAAAAATCTGAGGAGTATGGAGTATTTTTTGTTATCACTATCACTGAGAATACTTCAGGCAGTATTTGGAAAATTTTTATGCATTAGAACCCTATAGATTTAATTTGGATGTTTGATGAATTGCCATAATATCCTTTAAGGATCAGCTGTTCTTTAGTACATATATTTATTTCCTGATTATAAAGTATTTCCATCTTAATCATAACTTGGTTACAAATTTGCACAACTACAACTTAAACAGGACCTAAGAACCAGCAACCTGGTGATTACTACCCACCAGTGGGAGAGGGTGTAGAATGAATACCATTTATACCTGCAGGACTCTTTTTGTTTGGGGTAAGATCCATTTTGGCAATCAGTAACCAGTACGGGCAATGAACAGAAGCAAAATTCGGAAACTCGATTTATTAGAAAGCCATTTGTTACATATGTCTGCAAAAATGAGGGCGTGTTTAAAGTCTAGGCTTCTGAAATCTCAGCCCAAAGAGTTTTTAAGTTTAAGAGGTGTTGAAGGACGCAAGCGCATTCACCTTTCTATGGCCTTAGGTCAAAACTGGGGTGACAGTCCTGAGAGCAGCTTGGGCAATGGACACAAAAGCTACTGAATGGAAGCTAGGCTGTGGGCACGAGCTGCTTCCTGGCAAGAGGTTGTGTGCTTGTACCTCATTGTGCCTGATGCTGAATGTGGGATATGAGAGCACTAACTGGAAACAGAGCAGTCGCAGAAAGCGAGGTTATCCTCTGGCTCATGAGACAGGAACCTGCTCACATGTCTATACCCAAACTACTTGCAGAACTCCACTGAAGTCAACAAGCAACCAGAAGGCCTTGGGCATCTGTGTAGGTTGAGCAAGTGGGAATGGCCTGGTTCAGAAAGGTGTTGAACGCTGTAACTTTGAATCTTGGGGATATTGTAGCTACAAAAATGTAGCTTTTTTTTCCGTAGCAAAATATTGTATTTGTTTTGAAATGTGTGTTAAGCAACATTACATTGAAGTACAATAGCACAAAAACTGCCTAAGATAACATGAACAGTCTATTTAGAAAAACAAGGGATTTTAGGATTAAAAAAAAAAAAAAGGAATGTGACTTTAACCCTGTCTATGGTAAATCACAATGCAGCAGAAGAGTTTATTACATAGCATGTGTAGAAATAGGTCTAAATAGGGGAGCGCCAACCAGAATTTTCAGTATCTTGGCTCTGCAGATTTGACCCATACACCTTAATTTACTTTTTTCATGCTGGAAAATATTTATGGGATTATTTGCATTTTTGTTGACAAAAACGTTTATAGAACTGTTTAGATAAAAGCTTTTATTCTTACAGCAAATTATATTTGGATTTCATTTTACAAGATATTGTGTTGATTCCCATCATCTCTGAAAGGCATCTTGCCATTGGTCTCAGTAGGAGAAAAATTAGATCTAAATTTTGTGAGATTTCTAGTAAAAATTCGCTGTCTTGTAGTCTCAAATTTCTTCCGAAAAGCCAGATTGTAAAAATGTGTGTGAAGCAATTACCTCCCACATTTCAAATCTTTACATAAAAATTGCACATAAGGAATATGTTGTATGTCAGGTTCATTACAGGAGGGGTTTGTTATATATTTTTTTTTTAATCCTGAAATACATTTGATATTTGCATATTTCTAGACAAAAGTGTAACAAAAATGACAGATTGGTCACCAATGGAACCAACATATTGTGTAGATTATGTTTTTGTGTTACTAAAGTCTACTCATTTTCTCTCTGCTCCAGAGTTTACTGTGCAGTGTTGAATGAGTGCAAACACCAAATGTACCTTCTTATTGTCATTCATGCATTGTTTGCAGTGTGCTCACTCAAAAGCAGCGGGGTGAGTTTCAGAAATGAGACATTGAAAGGTGGTTTATCCTGTGTCTCACATTTATGCCGACAAGGCATTTTCATTTTCTCCAAATCCTAAAAGGTGCTGAAAGATTTTAACTTGAATTAAAACCAAAGAGTATGTTATTGGGAGGTTTTTATTATGCAACTAATGCTACAGATACAGTGAAATGCCACTTGTTTTTGCAACTTTTGAGAAGGTTTTTCGTTATTTCCTTCACCTTTCTTCCAAGAGTCTTAATTTCAGTAACTTTGCATCTTTACCTGAAGAGCTCTAATTTATAATATTCAGGCACTAGCTTTGTATTCTTCATTGCACTTTCATATTCTTGTGTTACATGCCCGTATTATGGTTGCAAGTTTATGTGAAAATGACTTGAATAAAATGTTTCAAGCGTTCTACTTGTCAAAGTATTATACTTACTGTATAGGCCAGATCCATCTCTCTATGAGATTTAAGGATGTTATATCTATAGGAAAATGAGGAAGATTTTGTCATGCTGACATGGTCTAAGAACAAAGTCACAAGTTAGAAATCAGAAAGAAAAATTAGTAAGACACGATAAATTACCCCTCAAACTACACAAAGGATTAACATGTGAAGGCTAAACAGGACAAGGCATTTGGTTCATCTGGATACAGGATTTCCTTACCATATTGTCTGTCTCTGTAAAAGCAGGAACTCAGAAATCACTTTCAGAATTTCTGCTCCAAAAATTATACTTTCATGGGAAGAACATTTGAACAGCACATAGTAGAAAGTCTACATACTCTAGGAAATTGACTAACACATTAAATACACAGTTACTCCTAAAACATTTTATCCTGTTATTTATATTCTCTTGAGTATAGACTGATGTCCTGCTGCCTCTTCACTCTCTATGCTAAACTGATGAAGTGGTCTGAGTTGTGAAGCACCTCTTGTCCCTTCACTGAGGGACTCATACAGAAGAGCATGGTTAAAAACTGGAGAGTTGCTCTAGTAAGACATTGTTAAACATTTAAATATCAACTAATGGCACTCTTGGTTTTGAGTAAATGGAGACAAAACCAATGTAATATCTTTTAAGATTCATAAAATAAATGTAGAAATATTTCAGATATGAACCACTTTGTGTAATGTTTCTATAATTTATTTAACAAAATTGTTCCTATTCTAGTACTTATTAGACCTGAGAGCTTCAAACAGAATTTCTCCAAGTAGTATCCCTAGAACACAGAATTTGGTGTGGATCAAAATCTGTGCAAATACAAAAATGTAGTAAAAAATGCATACAATTATTGCAGAAAGTATATTCAAATGTGTTGAAACAAAAAGAATGTCCTAGTTCCCAAGTATCTTCTATGTACTATTCTACTATCTCATTTTCACATTAGATCACCTGTATAGTATCACAAAATGATCTATCACCAGTACACATTTACAAAGCAGTTCAACACATTTGGTTGAGAAAGTATAGCTGTAACTGAATTTTCAATCAAGCCCTCTTTCTCCTGATCTGATGTAAGAAATATTTATGCCTGTTCAGAAGCCTTCAAACTGCTGCTATCAACAGTACACCTGTTTTTGTAATAGACCACCACATTTAAACTAGTAATGACTGTCTTAAAAGACACTGAAAAATCTGAGATTGTTTTGCTGGTAATTCTGAAGGGAAAAATTGTGCACCTGAAGCACAGTATCCAATTGGATAGTAGGTACCTGGCTGAAGACGTTTCTTCTGTGGTATGGTACTGAACTGGAAAGCATGGTTCAACATTTTTAAATCTAATCATTGCAGAATGAAATAACTTTTCACATCACTATAAAAGTTACTTGGTAGTACTTTGTGAGAAGTCTCTGTCTAAACAGTACTACAGATAAATGAGTTATGTTAAAGTCACTTATATATTCAACTTGTTATGTTGTTATAATGAAGAGAAAATGTTCTACACTTTATCAACAACCTCCAGGCAAGTTCATTGGGTTTATCAGTTCACAGATAAATTGCCCAGTTACATGTAAAAAATATTATCAAGTCTCCACTATCACTACTCCTTTGTATAGTGTATTAAGGCTGTGATCCAGGTGAGTCACTAAGTACTAGCTAAAAGTAGCAGTTACCCATTAAAATATGAAGCAATGCCAGTAACCTAATCTCTCTTCTCTCATTCATGTTTAGTGTATGTTATCTTTTTTCTTTTCTTAAAAGTAAGAGCTCAGAAGTGTTTTTGAAGACAAGAAAAAAAAAGAGATGTTTTGATAAGTCAGGCTTCCTTCAGGAAGAATTCTGTGGCCACAAATTACAGCTGCAATAATGCAGTAAGAAACTTGCTCAAATGCCAAGATAAACTAATGTTCCTAGATCTCTAAGCACGTGCAAAAAAGCATTTTAGAACATAAGCTTTTTAGCGTATTGGAGTTTTTTCAAACTGCAATCCTTAACTTTTTGATCTTTAATGTGAATAACTCTTAAAATAGGGTCCATCTGCTAAAAGAAAGGTAAGCTGTCCTTGAAAAATTGTGTTATAGCTGAAAACATCCACCAAAAGTACTTTTCCTTCCCTTTGACTGGAACCAGAGAAGTATATGGCATTCAGCTAGGATTTATTTACTTGTTTTATGAAAAGCATTAAGGATTAACATTTGCATCTGGAAATCTTGAAGTTTGTATATAACAGGTAAATGCATGGCTTTTTCTATGGAATACAATCCTTCACTACAAAACCACAGTAAACATGCTTCTGTGTTTTATATTGATGCCTTTAATATTGTTCCATATGGTATAGTAAGAATAACAGCAACAAAACCCACTGGAAAATGGAAGGTTATTTGAATTTCACACTCCTCTGAGAGGCAATGCCATTCAAGAAGATAGTATCACATACACTGACATTTGTTCAGGATCCAGAAAAGAAAGCCTAACTAAGCGGGGCAAAACATGCCTAGATACTCATACAAAAACGGACCAACTGAGATGTTTAGTCTTCAAGAACTTAACATAGGATGGGAGAATGGGTCTGTTTTTATACCAACCTATTTGAGACTAGATCACGCTCAGCATTTTATCTTTCTACCTGCATTTAGCAAAATAAACCACTCTAGATAAGTCCATCTATAATTCCATTCCTAAAATAATTCCATTCCTCCTTGTAGCCTATTTATTCCATTCTTCCTTGTAGCCTGTTTTATACTTGGAAATCTGGGCTCATTGTCTGGAAGTTGTTGCCTATCTACATATTTGGAGACCAGAGAAGACCACTGTGATATTTGCTGGGACTTTAGGAAAAAAAATCCCCATACGCCCATTAAGACACAGTGTCTGCAGCAGAGGGAGACAGGGAAACATAACATAACATACCAGTAACACAGTAATATAACATTAAAAAAACTGAAGTTGTTCCTGTCATTTGACTCTAATACCATCCCAAGTGGAATACTCTGAGGTATTAAACAATGACTACACGTTTTAGACAATTATGGTCAGGAGTAGATGTGGTAGGAAGAGACTTCTAAACATAATTTAGTTCAAACCCACTGACCAAGCAGCCACCTTGAAACGGTTGCCCAGGAATAACTCAATAAGTTCTGCACGTCTCCAAGGATAGAGACTCCACAATCTTTCTGGGCTCCTGTGTACTGGGGAGCCCAGAACTAGATCCAACACTTCAGATGCAGCCTCATCTGTGCTTATTACACGTCAAAGATCACATCTCTCATGCTGTTGGCAACGCTCTTTCTAATGCAGCCCAGGAGGCTGTTGGGCTTCTTTGACAAGATATAGGAAAAGATTGTTTTTCATAAGACTGTAATATGTAGGAAGGCCTTCAACACTTTAGGGATTACATATTCTGCAAGTTTGCATGGATTTAAGAGCAGAAAATCTGCAGAAATGAAATTCATAGGGGATTATTAAACACAATAATTTACAATATCACAAAATGTCCTGGAGCTCTAAAACTGGAAGCTTGAAGATATGGATGCTGCATGATGTATGACTGTGTGCTCCCTCTATCCTATGCTTAAAACATCCCTTTTTGACTGCTTTCCAAGATACTAGGCTAGATGGTCCTTTGGTCTGATGCAGGACTTTCCTTAGGCATTACAAAATTCTATATGAATAGTACAGTATATTATCTTATACCCAGTAGAGTAATTTACCAAGTTTCTGAATTAACTTGATTATGAAAGATAACTATATTTAAATGAAAACAGCTAAAAATTAATTACAAGTTCAGAACTCGTTTCAATTAAGTAGTAAGAAAAGCATCTGAAGAAAAATTCAATTAACCTTTCATGTCATAGCCCAACCAAATGAACTCCCAATGTCAGACAGGAACTTAAAAGTCAAATGATTCTCAACGTACAAAGACCCTTTAGTTCTTCATATACTCTCACAAAGTGCAAGCCACACGTGTTGAAGGACCCGGCTATAACTACCAGAACAAAGTATTAAAGACATTCTTTTGGTTCTTCAAATTGGCAGTATACTCAGAGGACAGAGATCACAGTTTAAAAGGACAATATTTAATCGATCTCCAGAAATTTTTGTATCATGCTTACAGGTGATCAGCTTTTCCAGCTACTCGATACATTCATGAATTTGTGAGGTCTGTTCAAGTTCAAGAACCTCTTACTTTTCCTCAGTTGGGATGTATTTGACAATCCAAATCCACATATAAAATACATTTTTACATAAAAAAAAAGCTCCAAAGAATCTGTACTATTCCTACAGGGCAAAAATATTGTTCCTAAAAACCATCAATTTGTTAGGGTGTGTTTCATAAATGGAGGCACTATGCAATGGAACTTATGAACCAACACTAGATGGCCATTACATTAATCCACAGACAGCACACAGAATAAATGAAGCAATCTTGATTATTTTAAGATGGTAAGATCTAGGCAGTTGCAGTTTGATAGGTTGCAAAGGATATGGACAGTAAAACAAAAATGTTCAAACAGCAGTTGCAAAAAAATTTTTTTTTAAACCTTAATTTACATATAATCTAGTCATCAAATTTAATCTTTTTCCCCTGGAATGCTGTAATTTGAGACACTTGTTCTTTGCGTCTCCTGCTTGCTTCCCATGAAGGATGAAGAGGCTGCTCCAAACATGCTTTCTTATTGTCACATTTAATACCTGAGGCTTTTGCAAATGGTTGCTTCTTGAGCTGTGGTTCACTTTTAAGAAAACCTGTGCAAGTACAAAACAGAGCATTAAATACATCATGAACCTTCATAAATATATGCAAACTACTCTGGGATTGCAGATATTTTCAAAAACTTAATCATGACCCATGGGGAACACAGTCATCTGAATATTCACAGCAAGATATCCTCATCTTGCCACCCAATAAATTGCCATTCAGTGGACTGCAGATAGTTAAGATTTATTATTACTGACTACACTCAAAATTTGTGTAGACAAATATTCAGCACAGTCTAAACTTTTTTCTTCACAATAAACCAATGAGATATCACACAATATAACTCAATATGACTGAAATTATACCCTCGATCAAATGAATTCCAAAATAGTATAATATAGTACAAATGGAATAAAACACTACATTTTCAGCAGCTATTGGAGGACTTAAGAGACAAGGTACTAGGTACATATCAAAATCCGTACCTTTACCTGTGCACAAGTAAAACCAACTGCTTGAGAGATGGAAAAGCCCTTTCCTGTATAAACCCTACATTAAGTATTTCTAACACTAAAAAGAGAAAAAATAGCAGATAATATCCACCAATTTGACCATTTTAACAACAAATGGTAAAATATGTTCCACAAATTTGAAAAGAAGCAAAGTACAGCTTATCACGACTAGACTGCAGAGGCAACAAAATCTCAAGATGATTCTACTCTTGTAATTTTACTGGGTTAAGTAATAGATACCTGTTCTTCCATTTTTGAGCGGCTGGTCTTTAGGATTTCTAAAAATAAAAAGACAATTTAGGATTTTTCAAGAAACTTGTAAGATTACAAACACCTGTGAATAAAGAATCTTTACCACCAAAACACTCATGCAATAACTTTTCAAGCTTATCATGCAAGCCCCTTAAATACTATTTCACCTCTGTTAATAAAGAAGTAGAAATAGAACTATATAGAAGTGACTGAATTTGGATGCAGGTCTAGTTAGGAATCCTATGTATACATCAGTGTTAATGTTAATCTGAAAAATACGTAATGTCAAGAAAACGCAAGAAGACTGACAGTTTCTGTGAACATGTTCTAAGCTTTAATGGGCTCAAATTCTCTTTGTTCGGTAAGGACTACTAAAAATCACAACGATTTCCATTACTGTGAAGGAGAGAAGGAATGGAGAACATAACATGGGGAAAAGGTTTACCTTTTTCTAGTTTGGGATTTCTGATTAGAGGTCGACAAAGAACTGCAGAACACTGATTCTAGCCTGATTGCTTTTGCAGGTGGCTTTCTTTCTCCCATGGTCAAATCTTGTGCTGTCCCAGGCACTGTGCTCTTTTCTTTCTTCACTACATTTTTCTGAAGTCTATCCTTTTCTTTTGTTGAAGAAGGATTAGTAAGTGCTGCTGACTTTTTCTTTCTTTTTACTTTGCCAATGAAGAAATCATCATTGCTGTCACTGTCAGAATCTGATGACTCATTATAAAACCTCTCTTCAGTACTATCATCAAAGTATTCCTTTTCACTAGGATGCTCCTGGTCATTACCACCAATTTCCTCTATTATTGCATTTAATTTGTTCACACTTACATTTTCTTTCCTTTTTTGATAGCCATGTTTCTTTTCCGTTTTGTTCTCAGTGACTATTTGCATTTCTACTGCCTGAAATGAAGATTCTTCTGGAGCGTATACTCTCTCCATTTCCAAGGTTTTCTGCTCAGATGCACTCTCACAAAGTTCTTCAGCCACCCTATCAATCTCTATCTTCATACCAAGTTTTGTTTTGTGTCCACACCCTTGCTGTTTTTGATCTAGTTTAGGAGCTTCATCATCCAAGTTGCTATTGAAATGTTGTGCTGCTTTAGGCTGTTCTTCTGACTTAGCCATTTTTGAAGGAGTAGCTTTGTCTGGGTTCTTTCTTGCATCCTTAAAAGCTTTTACAGCAGCTGTGCAAGGGGCAGAAAAAATATTTTGCTGCAGCTACATGTCAATTTACATACGTTATTTTTATATAATAAAACATTTTTGCAAGTTAAATATGTTGTTTTGAGTAAGCATATTTTGAATGTCCTTATCAATCACCTACTGAACACATGGGGCAAGACCATAGAGTACAGTATCAACAGAAGCGAGGAAAATAAATTATTATCAATGAAATACAACATGAAACGGGTTTAATTATGAACTTTAAGCAAATAATCTGCAGCTGATAATCACGTTCACTTAGGGCATTACTTTGAGTGTAAAATTGCAAACTAATAATAAATTGACCATATATAATTAAATGGGTATTTGATATTCTCTGTTATTAATCAAGTAACTTTGTGACAATATTACTAGGACTTGACTCTTCTTAGCATCAAATTTAGGTAGAAAATTTCAGTTTCAAGAGAACAAGGGAGAACCTAAAACACCAGGAAAGATACCCTAAGGATTCTGGGGACAGTTTTCACGGAAGATTTAGAAAGTAATTTGTAAAACCTTTTAGTTGCCTTTGGAAACCCAGTTGTAATGATCCTTTTACATTCCCATTTAATTAAAAAATACTCCATTACATCCATTTGATTTTTAGAGGTCCCATTACAAACCCCATTTGTTCAACACCCTATATCTTAAATGTCATATTGCATACAGTCACATATAAGCCCATTTCAACCAATGTAAATGATTACAAGTTTGTGGCACTTGGTTCACTGCAGCTAGTTAGGGTAAGTACAGAAGCTTTTAGTTTTGGGTTTTTTTTTTTACTTTAGTTGGTGCCAGAAATATACAAGAACAAAGTACTACACTAGTAAGCTACTGAAGTAATAAACAAGTTAAAATATTTCATACCTTTAAGTTCAACAAATCTGGGCTTCAAGGTTGAGTGTGTTGCAAGTCGTGCCATAGCTCGCTCAGTTGCAGTACAATTTGGCTATTCAAGAAAAATTCAAGGGCATGAAGTCAATAGAATTGTGATTACTTAGAGGAGTCTGCGTCAGTTATGCTACAATGCATACTAATGTGATTCTGCACCATGATCTGAACAAGAAGAAAGCTTATGACACTGTAATAATTTTTTTATTTTAGCTGTATTATCATCATTCTAAATGTAGAAAGATCTGACTGTCTAAACATGATAGAAACGTAACAGACATGTAGAACATATGATATTTCTCAGGTACTGAATAGGGATAACATGATTTTTTAGATCATACCAGACGCATCTTTCAGTGCTAGCACACTGATCGTACATTTACTATTTCTTACACATGCAAAGCAAATTCATGAACCCACTGGAAAAGACATCATATTGCTTGAAGAAATACAGCAGATTGCAAGAAGTGCAGTATGGATGCCATAAAAGTTGGCAAAATGTCATAGGAGGAAGGAATGTGATCTTCTTGCTTTAATTTTTAAAAAAAAAAAGGAGAGAAAAGAAGGAATTCCTTCCTTTCTGACTTTCCCTTTTAAATATTGGAAATAATGTATGACACTTTGTAAAAGCTCTCATTTTCAGGTTCTTGTCTTCTTGTTAGCTCTCTGCTTGAAGAGCAAAATGAGAGATACCTAAGACTTTTCCAAAGGCAGCTTTGTCTTCTGGGTTTTTGTTTGTTTATTTGTGGGGGGGTTTTTGTTCCTTTGTTTTTAAAGGAGGAAAATGAGGTGTAATATATTTGTAAACCACAGATTTAGCAGGAAGATTTCTCAAAGCCTGCTTTGGGAGCGAGTAGATGAGACATACGTTTCTGCCTTCCTCCTAGTGGCTCTGTAATGGATACAATTTAAATTGTTGCTATCTGTGTGGTTCGAGCTATATGCCACAGGAAGTATCATAGCAGAAGTCACCTGAACCAATAAATGATGATACTCATAAAGAACCTNATACTCATAAAGAACCTGGCAAGTGCCCTGTGACCCAATCTGTACTGATTTTGGTGCCCATCAACTCAACAAAATCTGTGGCCTCTCCTGTCCTGAGCAACCACCGCAACAGATGGAGCACAATCCCCAGGTGTGTAACTAGTAGAGAATAAGGGATGGAGATACTGGCTCTGCCCTAGGATGGAGTTAATGTTCTCCATAGCAGGGAAGATGGTGCTGTGTTTTGGATCTGTGACAAAAAACATTCATAGAGTTGGTAACACACCAATGTTTTAGTTACTGATGGGCAGTGCTTGCATTGCATCAAGGCCTTCTCTGGTTCTGGCTCTGCCGTCCCAACAGGCAGGCAGGGAGTGGACAAGAGGTTGGAAAGGAAACACACCTGGTACAGCTGATCCATGTGGACCAAAAGGACACTCCATTCCATATCAAGCTGTGTTTAGCAATAAAATTTTTAGGTAAGGAAAAGGAAATGGGGGGATGCTTGTGGTTATGGCATTTGTCTTCCCGAGTAACCTTTTAGTGGAATGAAACCCTGCTGTCTGGGTTGTGGCTAAACGTTTGCCTGCTGAAGGGAAATAACTAATAAAATCCTTATTCCATTTTGCTTGCACATAGAACTTTGATTCACTTATTGAACAGTCTTTATCTCAAGATAGAGTTTTTCTCACCATGGTGGTGCTATCCCCGTCTTGAGGGGGCGGTGAGCAAGCGGTTGCTGGGTGCTTAGCTGCTGGCTGGTGTCAAACCACCACAAAACAAACCATGCCTAATACATCAGCAATGCACATTTAACATAACTGATTGGATTCACATAAGAGTGCTCAGTGGCAAATGCTACTTGTTTGCATGTACATTCTCTTCCAACAGAATCATGTGACACAGAGTATAAACATTTCTATATTCATGGCTTAAAGATAGATGGACACTTCCCACCAACTACTAGTGCAAGGAGAGGCTTTTTCAGTGCTTTGGTCTGAAGGAAACAGAGCACAAGAAGGCACTGCAACTACAGCAGAGTCACTACTTCTAAATGCAGAAATATTGAATTGGTTTGCAAAATGTAAAACTTATTTCTCAACCAAGGCAAAGCAAATCCCATTTTGTATTTCTTTTGCCATAGATCTATACAAAATATACTTTGGGTACGTCAGAGCATATTTCATGTTTGAAGTGCAGAGTATCTGGAAATTCTACCACTTTACTTTTCCCCTGAAGTCTCTGTTACTACATTACTTCTCCAGGCCAAGAAAAAACTGGAAAATATTTTCTCTGAACACTGTCTCTATAGAACTATGAACACAGGTCAGAGGAGACAGGTCAAAAGATGGGTCCATTTCCAAGGGCCACAGACTGGCTTACTTTCAGGTTAGCCTAGGTCTGAGAACTTGAAATCTGAATTCTAATCCCCATGTGACAGTGCTGCATGCTGCCACCAGATTCTTGGGACAGAGAGCTCACATTTCTGAAGATCACATGCTATTTTCTTTGGAGATTTTTCTATAGCTGGAAAATCTATTTCTGAACTTAATTAATACACTTTTTCCCTCAGTTACTTCCTGTCGGTTTTGAAAGAATATACCATGAAGTTCAGAAAGCAGCAGCAGCTTCTGTGCAACATCTGGTGTCCTTTAATTCAAATATTTATAGAAAGGGTTTAAGCATGTACCGGCCAATCCATATGGAATAACCACATTTTTTCCTTATAGCAAAATACTTCACAAACACTATTTTCACACTGATAGACAGTAGCTAACAAACAATATAGCATTCACATTCTTTAATATTTCTCATTTTTCCGTGTAGTTTGTTTTGGGGTTTTTTTGGCATAGTCAATGCTCAATTTATTTTTCCTCAAGTATTTTCCATTATATAAAACCTTACAGAAACATAGAGAATAGAGAAAATAAAAGAAAAATGTCAACTACCTTTACAAGCAAGAATACCCTCTCCTCACCTCTGCCACCCTCTTTATGCTTAATTAGATACTAGAATTGTACACTTTTATTCTGACATATTCCTGCTACTTCTTTTACTATTTTTCACTATGTAATTTTTTATGCAAGAATGTACTAATACTTTCTATATGAACACTCTCCCTCCTTCAGTGTGCCACTGAGGCGCTGCAAAGTGAACAAAGAAATGGAGCAGAACATAGTCACACTTCTTGGTGAGTAGCTGTAAGTTACTGTCCTGATTTTGGCTGGGGTAGAGTTAATTTTCTTCACAGTGGGTTGTATGGGGCTATGTTTTGGATTTATGCTGAACACAGGGTTGATAGTATGGAGATGTTTTTGTTATTGCTGAGCAGGGCTTACACAGAGCCAAGGCCTTTTCTGCTTTTCCTATTGCCACGCTGGCGAGGAAGTTGGGGGTGCCTGGGAGGTTGAGAGGAGAGACAGCTGGGATAGGTGACCCAAATTGACCAAAGGGATATTCCAGACCATATAACATCATGGTCAGTGTATAAATCTGTGGGGAAGAAAGGCAGATGTTTGGAGTGATGATGTTTGTCTTCCCAAATAACTGTTACATGTGATGGGGCCCTGCTCTCCTGGAGAAGCAGAACACCTGCCTGCCCATGGGAAGCAGTGAATCAATTCCTTGGTTTTTTTTGCTTGTGTGCACAGGAAAGGCTTTTGCTTTCCCCACTAAACTGTCTTTGTCTCAACCCATGAGTTTTATGGCTTTCACCCTTCCAATTCTCTCCCCAAGTGGTGGGGGAGTGAACGAGCAGCTGCCTGGGGCTTGGCTCTGGCTGGGATGAAACCACAACATTTAAACACAGAATCACTTGAAAGTTAGTCTCCCCAATCTTTTTATCTTGGCAAGTATTTCCACATATAATATTGAAAACATCTATCATCACTGACATCATGCATGCCCCATACAAAGGAGACAAACTTCGCACCAAGTGGCAATGACTGGGCATAGAATGGACATTACAAGCTTGCTAAGATAAAAGCAGATTCACAACAAACAGCAAGTTTTGGGATGTGCTGGAACAGGGGTCAGAAGTATGGAATGGCTCCAAAAAACTGGCACCACAGGATAAAAAAACCCCAAAACAACACTATAATGTAAACATCAGGCAGAAGCTGTGTGGATAGAACCTGCTTCATACAACGCAGGTAATAAAGTGAGAATGAGAAACTGAGTGTCTCACGGTCTCAGGGCAGATGGGATTTCAGGGGCTGAAAAGCATGCCTTGGTAGTACACCTGAAACAGTAGACCTTCAGGATGAATTAAAGGGCAGAAACCTGTGCTTAACTCAGGAATATGAAATGGAGACTTCTGACTATCGCTTCATTCTGATTAATCTTCCTGTTTCAAGACTAATTTTGTTTGTACCCTTGCTGCTATAGTTATAATCAATAACGGGAAAGAAAGAGCTCATACTTCTAATTCTTCATCTGCACTTTGTGCAAAAGGGAATTGCCTTGTGACAGGTCTCATCAGAAACAAGACTGCTACTAGAAGAGTATACTACTACAAGGATGACTATTAGAATTTCAGGTAGGTGACAGTGCTACCAAACTGATAATGTTTAGTGGTGCTGCATCTCTCATTTTAGATCATCTGTTATTTAAAATAATGACACTCAAATGGAGACAGTCAGAAACACACTAACAAGTATGCAGTACATGGCAAAAACCATGACACAAAAAGCAATCTCAAAGCATATCACACTAGTTTCTAAACTATATAGAAGTGCAGTTTAATGTCAAATGTTAACAACCTGATTTTAAGCAAAAAATGGCAGAGACAATGCTAACTAGAGTAAGCATAAAAAAAGTAAGACCTAATTCTGGGCCAAAACAAGATGCCATCGCAATAGCCTTTGCAGCAGATTAGGGGAAGAGCTCTCTACTGAAAAAAAAAACCAAAAAACCAAAACCCCAAACAACTAGAAAACCTGTTAACCCACACATTCTTTGCAGAGCTCTAACTAGTTACAGCTGTCCTTCATAACAGTAGATGTGATTAATGTGAAGTCACAGTGTTTGAAGATGCCAAATCATGGCTGCCACCAAAGTCTATGGACTTATACTACTCATATCCTCATACTACTTTGGAATAAGATGCTTGAGAGGAGTTACTTTCTGACTGTGAAATGCAGCTAGTTCTCCCTCCTCCTTTATGTCTGTAAGAAACACAGGTATGTGATCTGTGACCATCAAGCATGATGAAAATTTTGGCATGAGAGGCAACTGGTTAATGGTATCATTCATGGCAGCATTACTGTCTCTCAGCTCCTGACAACACAACGTTGTTTACTGACTGTGTCTCAGCTTAATAATGGGACGACGAGTCAACTAACCGATGTAGAAAAAAGGTTACGTGTGGCAAGACTTTATAAGAGTGGTTCTCCAAATACAGAAGTATCAGGAAGTAATCCCATTATATTCAAAGAGAAACAGCAGCATTAAATATTTTGGACTCTTCACTGGAAATGGATAGCCAAAATTCATCAGATCTATAATAATCTATTACTTCATTTTCACTCAAGCTTTACCAATGTTCCATGTAACACCAAAATGATGGTACAGGTGTTAGGAAGTAGCATTTATATCAGCTTAATAATAAGAGAGGTAAGAAGTTCTTACAGAAATCAACTCTGTATGGATCTCAGGAAATCATCCAAGTTTCAGCAGATTTTTTTTTTAATTGGATGATATATGATTTTTAAAATAGGCTGATGAAAAATTTCCAATTGAAGTTAAAATACATGTCTTAATAGTCTAAAACCTTTGCAAAAACTCACCACGAGAATGTCTTGTGGCAGAAAAACAGTAGAAAAACTGATACAAAACATCAAGATACACAAGTAAACTTGTTTATTATTGTTTTCAATGCTTGCCACAGTTCATATTAATTTACATGTTTTTCTCTTATCATCATAATTCAACCATGAAAATATTTGGATATTTACTTTATTTATCTTGCAAGCTGTGGTAGGTTGATCTTGACTGGATGCCAGCTGCCCAGTGAAGCTGCTTCATCACTCCCCTCCCCAGCAGAACAAGTGAGAGAAAATACAACAAAAGGTTCATGAGTCGAGATAAAGACAGGAAGAAACCATTCAACAATTAATGTGATGGGCAAAACAGACCTGACTTGGGGAAATATTAATATAATTTGTTGCCAATCATATTAGACTAGGGTAATGAGAGCTAAAAACAAAATCTGAAAACACCTTCCCTCCACCCCTTCCTTCTTCCCAGGTTCAACTTCACTCCCAGTTTTTTCCTCCCTCCAGCCCAAAGGTACAGGGGGACAGAAAATGGGGGGTGTGGTCAACTTGTCACATGTTGTCCTTGTTACTCCTTCCTCCTCAGGAGNCAGTTTTTTCCTCCCTCCAGCCCAAAGGTACAGGGGGACAGAAAATGGGGGGTGTGGTCAACTTGTCACATGTTGTCCTTGTTACTCCTTCCTCCTCAGGAGGAGGACTCCTTACACT
>VZRE01014816.1:3704-14177 GCA_013396775.1 Cephalopterus ornatus
TGACCAATGCATTTTCTCACTTTTGTCTTCTTATTCCCATTCCACTAGGGGAGATGGAGTGAGTGAGCAGCTGGGAGTGACCTTGGCTGGCAGCCAGGATCAACTCACCACAGCCTAATCTGCATTTAACAAGCCCAAATTTCCTTTACACCTGATCAGAGA
Organism: Cephalopterus ornatus; assembly: GCA_013396775.1. Classification (NCBI taxonomy): domain Eukaryota; kingdom Metazoa; phylum Chordata; class Aves; order Passeriformes; family Cotingidae; genus Cephalopterus; species Cephalopterus ornatus. The sequence goes on from VZRE01014816.1 coordinate 3,867, forward strand.
GTCCTATAGCCACATAAAAAATTTAAAGTAAGACAAATGCAAAACCAGGGAAATTAGAAAGTTAAATAGATTCTCATATTTTAATCAAGATTTTTTTAATCTTTGGATAAATGTAGGAAAAAATACAGGAAACCTACCAATGGAACTGAAAGAAGAAACTACAAACTTGAGGTCATAAAATGAATAGATCTGATGGCAGATTAATTAGCTAATATGTTGAAATGGCTGTAAGGTAAGTAGTTTCTAAATTAATTGGGTAAACAGGGCAGCTGTAATATCTCTCAGAATGCACATACATCTACACTTAAAAAGTGTTAAGATATAGAATTTCAGTAAGTATTTTCCATAATATGCCAAGATCCTTGAAAAACAACCCTTTAAAAGTAAAAGAAAATGTTAGGGGAATATCTAGAAATAATGAGTTACTTTCTGACAGTCCTTGGAAGGAACTTTTGGGTCCCGGCACAGTCGCCACTGTATGAACTGATTGTCAGAGCATTCGTGGCTCATCCCAGGTCAACGAAGGGCCATCCGCTGCAAACACTTACAAAGGAAACCAGTCAGGAGTAATATTCCTCCCCAAAACATGTTTGCTTCTACCTTGTTCATGAGACAGAATGGATATTCTGACCAAAATATGTATTTTCCACTTTATTGGAGTTTAATGACACCTGATATCATCTCTTAGATGATCTGTTAGACAGGTGAGAAATAATTGTTGACTTTCTATACAAGGATGGTCTCTCTCCATTCCTACTCTACCCAATGAGCCTCCTTCCACATCAGGTGTCTCTCTCCATGGAATTTTATATTATATTTTAATATTTTAAAATTTTTTTCAAGTTTTGCAGTTATGAATCAAATATAGTGGAAAACTATCTTCCTTTATTTTGGACAATAACTGATAATTATTTTATACACCTCACATAAGCACTGCAAAAATCATGATTAGGAACCTAGTACTTTAGTTTTAAAAACTATTTTCATAAAGATGTATGTTTTATGATGATAATAGAAAGGACATTATTTGAATTCCTTCTCATAGATCATCTTGCAGTTAGGAATGGAGAAAGAAAGGCTTTCCTATTAGTCAGCAGTATTGATAAATCTTATAAAATCTTACTGTTTTGTTTTTTATTAAAAAAACTTTTTCTTTTTTTATTAAAAGCACAAATATAAAACAGACATTACTGGATTACTAAATTCTGTTAATAGTAGTTCTCTTCATAATCCCCTTGCTTCCCACCCTATATCGTCGAAGAGGACTGCTTTAAATTTGGCCTAAAAAAGTAATTTTAATGACATTTTTTAGATAAAGCTTGTTAAAAAAAATTGCCCCCACCAGGAGAAAATATATTGCAAAATGTCCTTCTGACTTTTTCAAGTACCATCCCAGTGACTAGAAAGTTTTTAGCAATTACAGCTTGCTATGCAAACTTTCTGTTACTTTTTAGAGAATCTGCTGTTATAGCAAAAATTATAACTAAGGTAATCTTTTATTTAATCTGTATATTGCCTCTACTAAGGCCAGATCCTCAGTGTTCACTGTTCATTTGTGCTGACAAGGCACACATTTGCATCTGCTGGGAATCTCAATTTATTTAATTTAAAACAAAATTAAGGTTGCAATACTAATATTAACAAAATGTCAATTTTAAAATGACACATCAGCTCAGAACTCCCTAAATTGCAACGTAAAACTGTCTCGCTAGATCAGGCTTTAAACTCAGCCAAGGGTAGATGTTTTTAAATTCTTCTATACATATATTTCTGCAGAATCTTATTGGTAGGAGTATTATCTTTTGTATTTTTTAAAAGTGTTGCAATTTCTGTATAAAGACAGATGAAAAGACCATCTTAAAGTTAAAATTTTCTTGTCCCTTCAGGTCTTCCTCCTGGACTTTTGGAAAAGAATTAATGAGAAAGTTTAGGTCTCTTCTAACAAGGATATATGTGTAATTTTAGCAGACTAGTTTTAGATTCTGAGGTTATAATAACCCAAATTTAAGTATCAGCAGTAAATTTGTTTTGAAGTACTAGAGCAATGGGTTTTGTCTTGTAGTATCCCACATTAAAAAAAATGTTTAGAGTCATTGATTATCTGGAAAAAGGAAGATGAAATACTAAAAAAGACCAAAAGATGAGGGGAAAAAATCAGAAATAGGTTCTCAACTCAGTCTTTATTAATGTCAGTAAGACCTCTTCACTCTGCCTTCACGGCACTGTGGAAGAAATACCTTATCAACCCAAGAAATTTAGGTTAAAGATTAGATAAAAGATGCTTTTCCCAGAGAGAATTGAGAACTTTACAACAGAGGACTGTAATACAGTTTAGAATACTTAAATTTTCAGTAAATGCAGAAACTTTGAAGCTTTCATCAACAAAGGAAGTTATTAAAACTTTACTATAGATATGTAATATTGGAAGCAGATTTTTGCAGGTTAGCCTATTTATCCAAGACTCCTACTGAGATCTGTATTTTTTTACAGAGCAATTGTTAGTTCGATACCAAAACAATACAAAATTACTGCATGAATTTGATGTGTATTTTTACTACCCAGACATGGAACCTATCAGTTAGTCTAGTACAAAAAATGTTCACAACCTATACTTTTTTTAATCATAAATATATATATGAAAATATTTAAATGCAATTTCTTAATTCATGACCAAACTGTTTGACAAAGCATTTTGCTTTAGCTTGAGCAATTTTCTCTTTAATATTCCCAATGTTCTTAAATCTTTTTACTCAAATTTTCAAGCCATTTAAGCAAGCATTTCACCTGCCCTCTGAAGAAGGTTTTAATAAAGGTAGAAACCAACAATAGTTCAATAGTCAATAGTTCTAGGGATTGGCTTAAGTAATAAGTCACATTACTGCATTTTCTTGACACTGTTTGATCTGCAGCTGACTTTTACCTTGGAAGTTATTTGTTTTCCCCCAATTTTTTTCTTCTAACAGAGAAATGAAACTATAAAAGCAAGACAGTAATCCAAACATTGCATATTTGAGAGAAGTATTATCTCTATACCTGCTCCTTCTTTCATTCTAATTAATAATAACTTACATCAAATGAAGTGTAGATCTGTCCTCGTTCCAGCTGCAACAGGGTTAATTTTTGCAGTAGCCAGGAAGGGCATGGCCAGAACCTTGAGGTCATTCTATACCACCTCGCAGAGGGGTTTGGAGGGGAATGGGTCCCTTCTGGGCCAGTGGCAGAGGGAGCGGTCGGGCAGCACTGGTTCTGCGTGGTGAGAACTCAGGTGGGAATCCTCCCTTGTACACTTTGTTATTAATATTGTTGTGGTTACTGTTTGTTTCTTATTTCACTGTTGTTTCCAGGAAATCTTTCTTTTCTCAACCCATGATCTTTACCTGCTGTGCCTCCCATTCTCCTCTCCATCCCGCTGCAGGGTGGGGGAGCCAGTGACACGTGGTCTAGAGGGTTTTGGTGGGAGCACTAAATTAGGGAATACCATTCGTAAACCAAGTTCATATACCAATACATAATGGCCTTATGAAGAGTGAGAAAAAGAAATTGGTAGGACTTAAAAAAAAACCAAAACAAAAAAAAAGTAGAATTGCTTGACTATCATATCAGACACTCAGAAGCCTAATAAATATTATTTCCACTTTATATAAAAAACTGATACTGAACAAAAATTGTCCAGAATATTGTTTTGCCCTGAAGAGGAGATAGTCCCTAGACTCCCTCTGCATTCATTAGAGATATTTTGGATCCAGGAGAAAGCTGTTCAAAGCAGAAATGGGATGTATTCCTGTCTAGAGAGTCTAGAGAGACAAGAATATCATGTCCCAGGTGAATTTTGATAATGTGATTATGTTTGTGTATTCCCTTCTAGAGAAATAAAGACAGAAAAATCCTTTCTTGCTCCTGCAGAAGACAAGAGTCTGCAGTTTTAATATGACACCACTGGAATAGCATTGTTTAAACCTAAGTCAATTCTGCTGAGAGACAGTAGTAAACATACTTTCTGTTGTTTTTTATTTCTGAAATGCAGTTTTGTAACATGGAGTATGCAGTCATCTGAGATTTTCAGAGCTTAAAATTAATGCAAACTTCCACCAGAAAATGTAAAATCTATTACTTCACCTGTTTTCCAAAAGACTGGCCTCAACACTAGCTTTTCTTCCTTTTTACCTTCTTGTCGTACTGCAGAAAGAATCGATAGACTACCCCAAAGCATTCGTTGTCCCTACACGACTTTCATTCATATCCATGTCCTGGAAAACTGCACAGAAATGCCAGTTAACAAGAGAGCTCCTGTTGCACTGTAAGTACTTCCCCTGCCGAACTCATTGGGTGAGTGATACCATCTTATGTTTGAAGGACCCAACAGTTTGTGTGTTCTGAACTTTTAGTACCTTCCTAGCGATCTGTGTGAACAATATAAACTGCATACCTCAAATGTCTAAACTAAAATGAGAAAATAATGCCTTTATATATGATACCTTCTGGCTTATTCCTTCGCTTTTAAAAATAGCTAGTACTTAAAAATATTGTGGGGAATAATTAATATTTTTAAGTACATAAAAATATTTATCAATTTGGAAAACATAATGGATGAATTATAATTTTTGATTGCCAGTACCATCTGTCATTGCCCTTTTAGAAAATTCATATAATCTGCAATTCTGATATTTTTTATTAATACCAATTTTACATGAGGTTCCCTCGGAAACTGGGAAGGTACTCTGCTAAGGCTAATATAAGATATTAAAATTCTTATTCTACCTCAAGCTGACAAGAAAACTCCATTTTGTCTTTATTAACTTTCCCCACTGCAGTTTCAGGTATATTAACAAATTCTGTGTCTTCTGTTCACTACTTACTGTTTCCATTTGGTGGAATACTTTACAGACTCATGTAACACACCGAAGATCACTTTCAAATGACGCTTGGAAGAATTTTTTATTATAATACAGTTATTGTGCATATTAGAGTGAAAACATGCATAGACTAAACTTTGACTTGACAAATCTTTAGCATGGAAAGGCTAGTCATTCTATATAATATTCAGTTGCCAAGGAACAGGAATGAAAATAACATAGAGTCTAGGCGATTACTAATCTCAGAAAGGTTTTCGGCAGAATTCTGCCGTATCTTGTGCCTCCTTGGGCCATCCCAGCAGAACATGGAGCATGGTCATGCATCTGTAAAGAGGGAGGAAGGAATTTACTGACTCAAATGAGCTGTAGGGAAGTGAAGAGTAACTAGGTCACTCTCTTCTTCAATACTCCGCATGAAGTAGTACACCAGAGCATGAAGGATGTTGCTTCTCTAGTGACTAGGAATGCGAGGGAAGTTTCTGTAATCACTTGTACCTTACCTCCTAACTGGATACAATCTTTTTCTCCAAAAGTCTGCTGATTTTTTTAAGGAGTATAGTAAGGATGAGCAACTGAATATCCATTGCTTATTCAGTACTCCCTGAAAGCTTTGGTCAAATATGCAATTTATTTTTTAGATGATTAGCTTTATAATTTTTTTTCAAATTACGCAACTTGAAAATCAACTTTCATATACACTGAATTTTTTATATGTAAGTTATAAATGCATTTCAATGATTCAAGTGAAAAAAGAATGCATAACAGACTCAGTAGTGAGAGCCAAATCAATATTTTAGTTTTTTGTTTGTTTTGTTTAGTTTTGCTGATTACATACAGGAAGAAAAGGAGGAAGAACTTGAAAGCAGAATGATGAAATCCTAATGAACACATGAAACAACAAAACAAAACTTTTCAATAGTATTTTCAATTGTAAGCAATGACTACAAAATGCTCCCTGCTGTGGTATTCGTGTCCTAAGAAACTAGGTTGCTTGAAGAAACCTGAGGGGGAACAATACAGCTTAGAGAACTGCTCACAGAGGATGAATTCACACAGCTGATTAAAGCAGCTCATGAGGTAACTGCCTGTGCCCTCTCTTTATTTCCTATTATTTCTTATGATTGGGGTGTAGTTTGTTTGCTTAGAAATTTGATTTGGTTTTACAATTCTCAAAGATAATTACAATGCAATTTTCCATGCAATTTTCTGGGTATTTAATATAGTCAGAGATTCTCTAAAAAAAAGGATAAAAATTTACTGAGGCTGCATACTCCATGACTTAAGATACATACCCTTAGCATAATCAAGAAATATTTTCATGTTGTCAAGATATATATGTGTGTGTGTGTGTGTAAACATTGTTTGTAAGTTTTTCTAACGCATTATCCCTTAAATGAGACTCTATCCTTATGCACTGTTGTGATGGTTTTGGCTGGGGTAGAGTTCATGTTCTCCCTAGTAGGTAGTATGGGGCTGTGTTTGGGATTTGTGGTGATCACAGTTTTGATGACACAGAGATGTTTTGGTTGTTGCTGAGCAGCGCTCACACAGATTCAAGGCCTTGTCTCCCCCCTCCCCGCCCTGCCCCACCCCGCCCCAACCACCTCATCACAAGGAGGCTGGGGTTGCAGAAGGAACACAGCGAGGACAAGTGACCCCAGCTGACCAAAGGGATATTCCAGACCACACGGCATCATGCTCAGAATAAAAACTTGCAGGAAGAAAAAGAAAGGGGGGACTGATGGCATCTGTCTTTTCATATCATCATGGTGTGTGATGGAGCCCTGCTGTCTTGGAGATGGATGAACGCCGGCCTGCTTGTGGTAATGGTGACTGCACTTATTCCTTTGGAGTGAGCAGCTATCAATCCTCTCCCAAACACTGGGTTCTAATTTCAGGACTGATCTCTGTTCTACTGTGTTTTGTAAATATGTTGTTGAGAAGGGTTTTCAATTACATTTAAATCAAGAACCAAAACAAAAACCTGAGGGTTAATGTCATTGCAACTGAAATTACTGAGGCTTGTCACTTCACAATCCTTCAGCTTATTTCTGAAACAATCTGTGCTTTTACATGTATCATGGAATAAAGCTGTTTTACTTTTGCATCTGGATTTTAATGCAGAGAACATAAGCCAGTTTCCAACCTGTAATGTCTAGAGCGGTTAGTTGGTCTGGACTGCACCATCTCATCTCTAAGGTTTTTCATGAGAAGGCAAATTTTGACTTTCTCCAACGAGGCTTCTCCCCAGGACACATTCACAACTATTCCTGATGGTGCTTATTTTCTGCCTTTTTAGCACTTACATATATGCCTCATTTCCTAAGATTCATTTGCTTGAAATGGAGAAATGAGTTTGATATTCAGATGAACACATCTCTATCATCTCATATGGTGTCCGGTGTCCTTATACTGATAAGCAGTTTTTCCATACCAGAGGATAGTTACCTAGTCTGAAGATGATTCCCCCCAAGGGAGATTGGGCAAGGACCAGTATTTTTATATACTGTGCTGCTGTGTTTTCTGGCTGAAAGCAAAGTGAGGGTTCTGCAGCTATACACATCTGAAACACAGCGGCTAAGGAGCCGAGACAGATTTCCTTAAAAGCATGCAGGCATTTGGCAAATCCAGTATTATTTCTATTCACCTGCCTTCATTTTTGAGTAATAAAAGACCACATCATAAAAAAATGAAGCATTTTAAATGTCGTAAGTACCCTTTCCCTTCTTTTTTTTCACTCATAGACTTGTTTTGAAGGGGTTGTAGTGGTGGCTTTCAAAGGTATTGTAGACATCAGTTGTAGAAAAAGCAAGAGGCTCTCTCTTTGAGATTCTCCCAGAAGAGATCATCAGTTCTTTTACAGGAAATTCATTTTTATACTCTGCAATTTTTTTAAAGGCAAGCTATAAGGACAAATCTCAATCATAGATTCTGAAATACTTATCTGCCTACTGACTTGTAGGCAGACTTTAAAGCTAAAATGAGCAGCACACTGCTTCCTTTCATATGATGAAAGATTCAGTGCTTGTACCAGTTCTACAATTTCTGTGGAAGATTCTCTATGGAATTGGGCAGATAATTGCCTTTCTACTTATTTTTTTATGAACCTAATGAGAAAATTCCTGTAATCTCACTCACGTAGTAAGTATTGTCATATCTTCAATTTATTTTCTGTTTTTTTCTCTTTCTAAATACATAGGGTGCAGACTGCAAACAATGTAGGCAGAATCTTTCTGTTTATTAATAAGAAGAGTATTTTAGAGATATGATGGGGCAACAAAAGTTAGCTGGAAGTAAAGGATTGAGTGGTGCAAGAAACATTATTCTCGTGAGCTATCTGTGGTCTTGCAGGTAAAATAGCTCAGAGAAAGAGGGAGACTACAGAGCTTCCTTTTATAATGATTATGAACAAGATATGTCTTCTTCCTAGCACTTCCTCAGTTTTCTGCAACTTACATGAAGAGTGAAGAGGGATCTGAAAAAAATTTCCCAGGGGCAGGAGGATGCTCACTGTGAAGAAGTCTTGTGTGAAAGAGAACTTCACTTTATTGTTGGGGAATTTTTTGTATTCTTTTATTTGATGTGATTTTATGGCATATTCATTAAACCCTTTTCTTGTTAAAAAAAAAAAAAAAAAAGGAATGAAGAAAAGAAAAATAACCAAACCTTACATGTCTTTCAAAACTAACAATATAAGAATATTGAAAATGTCATAATTTCTACTTGTTTAATTAGTAGTTTGTTTATAGTTTCTTTAAATTATTTATTTTTAGTCAATGTAACACTTTTCAGAAAGATGTCCCCTTCTTTCCCTCCTTCCATTTCAAACATTCCCTTTTCAGTATAGAGATGCCTTTCCTCCTAAGGAACCATACAGTGACATTGAGAAGCGATTCATTTAATTTAGCTAAAGATGTCACCTAAGTAAGCATTTACTTTTGAGTAATTTTTCTACATTTCCTAGAACTGCACCATAGTTAGTAAGACCTTCTAGACCCCTATTCATCACACCAGCTTCAGATACCAAGGTGGGGTGAATCAGACTTTCAAGCGTGTCCTTTTTTTTGTGTTTGTTTTAAATTTTGAAATGGCTCAACTACAGTGAAATAAGATGAATAAATAAGAGGATTCCTTCCCTTTACCACCTGAACCACTAGAATCAAATTTAGTTGAGTATTCTTTCTTTACTTAAAAAATCTCTGCCCATCATGTCTCCATTTTTTCTCTTTATCTTACTCTTCCCTACCGGAACTACTAAATTGAATTACTAAGCAATTTTTAATTTCTGATTGTTTTTGTCCAAGAAGGTTGTAGTGAATTGATCCTTTCCCCCCTCATTCTTATAAGAAATGTCTTATTTCTCTTTTAAATTTTAAAAAATACTCCACCAAATTTAATGGGTAATCCAAATAAACATTTAAGCACATGCATAACTATAAGTACTTTGGAAAGTTATTAGCATCACAGTGTGGCCTGTGCTTAGTGTTTTTCCATAGTTTGGGACCTCAAGAAAATATGGCTAGTTGCAATATGTCAGTTGAGTATGTAACTGTATGTTCACTTGATATTTAAATACATCATCTTATTTTTAACTGTGAATTTTAGTAGACATGGATTTAAAAGTCTTCAATGTACTTTGTGAAAGCAACCAGATATGAACTGGGAACTGTAACAGGAAAAAATGCTATCAAAGATAGTAGCTTTCCTAGTTTTAGGAAAATTGCATCCTAGATCTAGGCTGACATTATAGTTCAACAGCATACATTTTATCCTTTAAATTATTTGACATTTTGTAAATATTTTTTTAAAAAACCTTGGGGGGATGGTGTGGACATGAGGAATAGAATTCCGGCTCTTCAAGCAAATATCCATTTTGGAAGAAATTTAATTAATTTTCTGCTTGTGTGTGATAAATCTTTATAATGAAATAACCAAATCAGAATATACACACTGCCAAAACTGACCAAAAGTTAATACTCAAACTCCGCTTCCCTGAAAAATGAGTACAAATTTATATATTATAAAATGAAGGTTGTAGCTGTCTTTACAGTCTTGGGCCTCATTATTATCTGCATTAAAACAGTTTTGCAGCACTTTAATTCTATAAATGAATACTTACATTCGCCTTATGTCTTATGTGTGTGTCAAAACTGAGAGGTGGGACATTGTCTCAGTTTAATGAGACAGAAGTGTTTTGCTAAGGAGGATGAGTTATGAGGAAAAGACCAAACAAAAAAACTCCTCCCTCTAAGCAATTGTAAGTCTGAAAATTAAGAGGCTGCAATTGAGAAAGTGTGGAGAAAAGAAAAATAACAGCCCTTTATTAAAAGATCTATTTGTACTGGCAAAACAACAACAACAACAAAACAAACAAAAAAAAACAAACAAAAAAAACCCAGACCCCACCAAACAATAATCCTATACCCAAAAAAATTCCCTTTTAAAAAAAAAAAAAAAA
>VZRE01014816.1:14258-47842 GCA_013396775.1 Cephalopterus ornatus
CCGTGCAGGGCCCCGGGTTTGCAGGAGGGGCCCGGGGGATGGAGATCTCCACTCCCGAGGAAGGGAGAGGGGGAAAGGGGGGAAGGAAAAAAACAAAGGTTCGTTCCCAAGAAAACTCACGCAGTCTGTTGTGGTGGTTGGTATGATTGTCCCTTCTTTCAATGGTGTTCACAAGAAGAAAACTTCAGCCAGGTAATCAGGTTGAGAGCAGAGACAGGAAAAAAACTCCAGGGCCACTTTTTCAACCCACACTTTGCTTCTGTCCCGGGTAACCAAAACCTCACCCCCTTCCTCTCCCGGAGAGGGATGAAAACCAAAAGACCCAAAAGACACTCCTCCCCCCTACAGACTTTCCAAGGGCCATCAGCTTTGGAATGTCAGGTCTGGGCCAGTTCCTTTATGTTGTTAATCGCTCACTTAACCTTCCTCACAGCAGCAGGCAGGGGGAAGGGAAGAAAAAAAAAGTTCCTGCCCAGTTTTCAGCCCACTTGAAACCTATGACAGACATAAAGAATTACAACACTTTAACGAAAGAGATTTTAATCAGATAAAATCAGAAATTAAAGATTTTTTTTTAAAACTGTACTTACAGAAAAAGTCTTGTTTATATTGAGAGGTAGTTTTCATATTAATAAAATCTTCCCTTATTTTCTGTGTAAGATAGAAGAGAAGAAAAGCTACTTTGAAAAATTAAAACAGAATATATGCCAACATGTTTTTCACAGTGGTGGAGTTTCATTATTGTGCTTTGAGGACTGAATGATAACTTTAAAGTCTCTGAATTTTGTAGTTTTGTAGAAACAAAAAAAAACCTAAAAAAAACCCCTGAAGTACCACAGACTACTGTTTGTGGAATTCCTGTTTCATTATTTAGCTTCTAATAACATTTACAACAGTCTGCATCAGTTCTGCTTCTTTTTTTAACTCTGAAGACTTAGTACTATATTTATTACTAATTTTTTTTTTGTTGAAAAGCATGGAGAGATCAATTTTGTGTGTGTTTGCAATCTGCAGGTTGCGGGGTTGGATGAAGTATTGATTAGCCATGTGTAGTGGGTTTTCATGGCAAGGTTTTGGTAGAGGGAGGGCTACAGGAATGGCTTCTGTGAGAGGCTGCTGTAAGCTCTTCCCATGTCCAGCAAAGACAACGTGAGAACTGACAGCAACTCCCATTTGTCATCCTCCGCCACTGGAAGACAGGAGGTGGAGGAATCTAGGGAACATGTTTTAAGATTTGATTATTTGGATTTATTTCTCATTACCCTATTCTCATTTGCTTGGTAATAAATTAAGCTAATTTCCCCAAGTCAAGTCTGTTTTGTCTGTAATAGTAACTGATCAGTGATCTCTCCCTGTCCTTATCTTGATCCAGGAGCCTTTTGTTATGTTTTCTATCCCCTGCCCAGCTGAGGAGGGGAGGGATAGAGCACCTTATGCCCGGAAGGGGTCAAACCACCACGCAGTGTTTTACTATATAGCTATAACTCAGTGCTGGAAGAAGAAGCAAGGTAAGGACATTAACCCAATTTGCAAAAAACAGTAACAATACAGCTATGTTAAACTGAATTAAGTTTAAGGTCAGGAATCATGGAGAAGAATAATGCAAACCAAGCTACTACACCGTTCTGCTTCATTTAATCTGTGATGATAATGAGGTATCACTGAATGCTAAATAGATTATACATGGAAATTTGGGCTTGGAAGGAAAGCTATCATTCTTTTTATAGCAATGATGGAGACACCCAAAGATTTCTTGACCCAAATATTTATTTTCATAGAAGACATTCAGTAGCCCCCCAGTTTCAGTTTAATGGAAAAAAAGTTTTTCTTTTAAATTTACTGTCACAATTAATTGTTTTTTCAATGCCATCATTGCTCATTGCTGGAAATAATCTTCCTGCACTCATTCTTACCCTTCTGTAGTTATTTCCTGAGTCTTAAAAATCTGTTTTAAATTTAGCCTTGTGAAGAATCATTTCAGTGCAATCACTGGGTGTTGTTGAATATAATTTTCCTACAGTCAGTCTAATTTGTTATGCTTCATAGCTATTTCTCAGTCCTTTCCATTAAACTCAGCCCCTCTACTGTTAGTTCCACTACTAGTCATCCAAAAAGTACTAGAAATATGTCAGCCTCAAGAAATTTATATCAGAAAATGCATACATTGTAGGAAAATACATTCCAGAGGTACCAATTTTACATAGGTTTGAAAAGCCTAAAAGTAGTAATGCAGGTGAAATGAGAAAAAAAATTAATTGTTACTATATTCTGCTTTGTATTAAGGTCTTTGTCTTTCATCTCACTCCTACTCTGATCTATAGTTATACAGTAAACTATCACCAATCAGGACTTCACTCATCCCTGTACACTGCAGATTGCAAGCACACACAGAAATTATCTCTTTGTGGGTTTTAGCAAGGATTTAGCAAAACATAAAGATTTAGTGATTTGGTGCATCAAAAATATATATTGAAATATTTATATACAAATTCTATTAATGAGGGATTTATTGTTTCTTAATAAACACTTATTTTTAAATTTCTATTTCTCTGTACAAAGGGACATCCTGCTATGAACACCATCCTACAGATGGAGCTGGTAGTCATGCACACAGTTAAAATTAGTTGTCATTTCCAACATCCCCTATGACTTCAAGTCTCACAGTTTCTATAGTCATTGTATCTAACAACAACCATAAAAACAATCATAACAACTTTAACAATCCCATCAGCACATTTTCCCCCACAGGGGACCTCTGTTAGGGTCAAAAAAATGCTTTCAGTAAATTTTTTAGTGAGGGTTATCCTGGATATACCATCACTATATAATATTCCAAGGTCTCCCTTGGAATTCTGATAGTATTTTATTTTGGGGAAAAGAAAGTCTAGGAATATAAGTAATACCCTTAAGCACCAAAAAACCCTATCAAATTTATCAGGAATAATACTTAGAAAAAAAAAAGTTGAACTAAGGCCATTGGAAATGCTGTGGTTGTATTTTGTAGTAGCTAGTCATAGGATAAAATACAACCAATAGTCAGGAACATAAGATGAAACACAGGATTCATTCATTCTAAGGGGTGGCCAAATCATGAAATCACAAAATTGAATTTTCTCTTGAATTATGATATTTTTACATTAGTTTGTTCCCCAGAAGCCCAGCATCAGGGATATGGACATTTTCTATATGGCCAGGCTTACACTCAGACAGGACATTCTACAGAAAGGTGAGCAAAGCCAAAAAAAAAAAAAAAAAGTCTGAAAATAGAGGTATGATCCTCCTTCCTAAAAGGCAATGTTGACTGGAAAGTTTTAACCTCTTCCAGTGTGTATATTTGGATTATTCCAGTCATAACTGGTGCCAGTCCATCAGCCGTTTATGAGAAGCCCTGGCTTCTGCAGGCTTGGGGCTGAGGAGAGGTAAGTGGGGCAGGTACCAGGGCGAGGATGGGCACCCACTGCTGCCATGGTCATCCTGTCCCCACCTGAGGGTTTGGTGCAGGAGCCACGGGCACCATCTGCTTGAGGGACAGCCAGACGTTGAATTCCATCCCAGCCATTGATTACAGCGGTGTAGCCACAGTTCAAGGGTATTTTAGCTTCCCCTGTACTCTGCTGAGCACCTCCCATGTCTCCCAACAGGAGTTTGGCACCATGATGCACCTGCTGGTGGCTACACAGCAGGGACCTAAAGTTAGGAAAAACTGAACTTCACCCCAGTTGCCGGCAGCTACAAACAGTTTTCAAAGGCTCCAGTTAAGCATAGGTTCCCAAAAAAATATTTCTGTTGGAGCAAATGGGGACCAAGTTGTTTTCTTTTGTTTTCCAGCCACTCTTTTGCGCCATGGCCTGTACATAATCCTCTGTGACATGTGGCCTAGTTTATTCCCTGCTAATGAGAGGGAATGTGGATATATGACTATGGATATAGCTACGATACCTGAATTTCCAGACTGGAGACTTAAACATACACACTGTGCCTCCTTTTGCTGTCACCGCTCTCTCCCCTGCAGCATTTAATTTCTATGTTTGTGTTTATTAGGCAGAGCAGTTATGAAAGTCCTCTCTTCACTTTACATCAGTGTGTAAAATGGTGGCTGCATTGTCAGTGTAGAGGTATATGCACATATGCAGACAAGCACAGCTTTCTTATATCCAGTCTTAAGTAGCTTGAGATTAAAGCATAGGGATTCTGTTATTCTCATAACTATTATACAGGTCAGATGAAATAAATTTTTTCTGTGCACGGTGACTGAGATTGATGTGGTGTTCCTCTAACCCTGCTTGTCACCTTGCATCCTTGGGAATTATTTTTATCACTGTATACTTTTAAGAGTCTGAACATAAATATTCATCAAAATAAAAGGTGGTTTTTTAGGTTATATGTCTTTTAGGAATGAAGACACTGGGATTTGTTACTTTTGACATGTTTACTTTGCTCTGAGGCTAAATGTAAAATGTAATATATTTACCTATTTTACATGTAAGCATTTATTTTGAGAGAATGGGTTAGAATTGAAAAATATAAGTCATAGCTGGAATATGAATTAAATTATTCTTACATTAAATTTCATAGTAGTAAAGAAAATAAAACATAATGCTTTTTTTCCTAAGATTTTGGTCTCCAGTGTTGAGGAAGGCTGCACAATAAAATTTGTTGTTGTAATTATTACAGTAGCCAAATTGCAACGTAGCATGTCTCGTGGTCCCAGCTTGGGACTTATAATTCCCTCTGCACCACATTACTTACACTAAATCACACACTGGCAATGGCACGTGAGCCTTTGTGTTTCTATTGCAGCAAATGCTTATGAGCCTTTGGCCAAGACAAGAAGGGCTAGTTACAGTTGGGGGCTATTTAGGTAGAAAAAGAATAATATTTCCCCAAAGATCTTTCAGTTTTCTCTCCCAGTTAAGAAGGGAGTTCATTTATGCAACTTCCATAACAGCAAGTATTAGCCACCTGAAATAAGGAACTAGAAAGGATAACTAGAACTAATGGCAGTCAATTCTAATCCAATGAAAGGAAATCAGAACCATGCAGGATTGCAGGTTTTTTTAAGACAAAAAGGTGGTTATAAGTGTTATAAAAAGGGAAAGTAGAAGTCATCCCTTCAGATCCTAACGGTGGCTGCTGTGAGGGACTTGGATGTTTCTGAAATGCATTAAATTTGCTTTATTTTTAAATATACAACTGTAAAATTAGTCCTTTATTCTCTCCTGTACTACAATAATGCTTCTTTCATTTAGGTCACTGCAACCGTTTAAACCCTGACTAACTGCAGATTTTTCTCAAACTGCTGTCTTCTCGTTTTCCCATTCACAGCTATTATACTGACTTGCAGAGAGCCTTTCATGGAGTCTGACAGCAGGAATGCAGCAGCCTGGATTTTTATACTGTAAAAGGTGTTGCATCTTGTATGTCAGAAAAAGGCACAAGGATATTAGAAAATCTTCCTTTTAAAATTTGGTTTCTTATCAAGGCCAACACAGAATGTAGCCACATGTACTCAGTCACACATTAATTTATTCTTCTTTGCCAAGTAAAGGGTCACTGACTTATTCTTTCTGTTCTTAGGGTGTATTAATAGAGATAAAGTTGGATAGTATATAACAACTTAAATAAGCTCTGAGAAGAATTCAAATGTTTAAGTAATTGAAGAACGATCAAATCGGTATTTAGAAAGATCAAACAAAATCAGCAATGATGTTCTTTATCACAGGTCAGAAACCTTTCAGATGGTGAGTCAGTTTACTTGTTAATTTCTGAAATAAACTAAGAAATTAACTGTTGTTCTTTTTAATGAGGCTGACATTATCACCTAGGATTTCTCTCCTTGGCTCCACTGCTTGAGCACTACATAAGCACCAGCACAAAGAGGTACAGTGCACAGTGGCAGATACATGCCATCAGAAGGGCAGAAATCACTTTTGGAAATTAGTGCTGCCTGTGGCATATGTGGAAACACAGCTCAGAAAAAAGGCTTTGCCCATGCGTGGCCTTGGGTGGCTCTTTGCTTAAACACTGCAGAGGGCTCAGGGACAACCAGGGGCAGTGGCATCCCCTAGATGTATCTCTTGGGGATGAGAGCCTACACTGGTCCTGCCATGAACCTCTCAGCTCCTGGAGCGCCAAATAGGTCTGCACCTTAAAACCCTGCTATAGCATTTAGTCCCCAGAAATAATTAATGTAAATATAAAATGAATCTGCTAGTTTTAGTTTTGCAAGTTAGTTCAGGTTGGGTTTTTTGTTTTGTTTTTACAAGTGGTTTCTGGTTTTATACATTTGATAACAAGTGTTGAACAAAAGCTTTTCTAGAAAACAAATATATGGACAAGGATTTAAAAACTGTTAAATCACAGCTCTGTGTATTATGGAAAATAAAGTTATTTAAAGGATTTACAAAGCCTATGAACTATAGTATTGTACTACTTTTTCAGCAGTAAAAACTTTGGTAACAATTAAATTAAATAGTTCCACTGCCACTCGGAGGCAAGAATTGATGGGGGATCTCTGTGAAGATCATGCCTCAGGAAGGAGAAAGCACGTTGTGGTGTGATAATAAAAGTATATTCTTTTTCAGGGGCATATATCAACTACTACAATTACTTAATGCAAAAAATATTCTCAGTGGTATGAAAGGTGACTACCAATATTTCAAACTAAAGTTTGTTTTTAAAAGAACTGTTGTTTTAAGCACATAATACCTTAGATTTTAAAATCATGCTACATTCCTTTCTTAATCATGCAGGTTTACTGGGGTTAGTAAAGGAAGATGAGCTAACATTTGGGCTAGCACTTCATGGTTAATGGCGCTTCTGTAGCTCCCTGAAGTTTTACAATATACATGACACAGTAATCACACAGGTAGCTGAAACATTGTAAATTCTGTTCTCAGTAATTTATGGGACAACATAAGTAAGAATGGTGTTTGTGAATACTTTAGAAATCTTCACAGAATAAAAGTTGTTTAACTACAGAATAGCAGTTCTACAGGAACAATAAAACATATTTTGCAGTACTACATTTAATGTGATTCTAGTGTAACATTTCTATTATTTTTATTTTATTCCATTTTATTGTTAAAATGGATAGTTAAAGCTGCACACTGCTGGCAGTGTCTGTTAGGAGGGGATTGAATTTAGAGCCTTGCTGTGACTGATACAGAATCCTGGCAGTGCCAGTGGCCTTGATGACTGCTCTGGGCATGTCTCCACCATAAACCAGAGTGAAGTAACGACCTACCAACTGAGCTGGCACATCCACAAGGTGTAATGCAGCACCTGCAGAGGTACCAACTTCAGTGTGAAAGCCATCCAGCCCTTCACCTTGCTCAGCTGAAGCAACAGAGAGATGCACAGGTAGAAATTGTCAGGGAGCACTGCAGCCTGTAGGCATACATTCTTGCTCCCTTTGGTTTTCATGAAGATTTTTTTTCCTAATAAGTGGATTATCAAAACAATTTAATGAATTGATGCTTTGTTTCTGGAGAGTCCCAGATAGCTGTACTCAATAGCAGTGACTGCAGAGAATAAAACCAGTAAAGCCAAGATAAGTGTCAGTTTCAGCCTTATATTTCCTTTGAATTTATCTGCACTGTCCTCTCCAATAGTAATGCAAATAAAAATGATTAATGCAGGAAAGGCACTCAAGGTTCTGAGTTCAAATCTTACCTCATTTATTATTTTTTTGGAGGTCCTAGCAATAGGGAAACCATGTCAATGTGTTACTTTTTTTGTTGTTTTGTTAATCCATCTTCAGGAAAAAAAAAAGACTGAAATTAGAAAGGACAAAGATTGTGCCCATGCTTTCATGAAGACATATGGAGTTTATCTTCTGGAGAGAGAAGGAAGGGAGATCCCAAAGGAGATGCATGAACTATTGACTCAGTAGAGAGAGACACTGAGGAACACAAAAACTTCTTTCTTAAAGGCACAGCTGCTCAGGCAATACTGGACTTGCCTTTGCACTAGAAGAAAGTTTATCATAGAGCTTTGACTTCAAGTAACCCTAGAGGCAGCTCACCAGACAGCTCATTAAAATAAGGTATGTCAGAGTGCTCTGGCAAATGCCTCTTGTGTAGCCATTAAGTACAGAGAACTTTATCACATTTCTGCACTAAGGCTACTGCTGAAGCAAAAGGGCAAAAAGGCTAAATTCTTTCTGTGACCATACTAGGCATCCCTGGCATTTTTATTTCCTTTTACTAAATTAAGAAGTTTTGTGATAACTTTATTAATGGAGTGCTGTGCCCACTGTTTTTGTTCTCCAAGTGGGGTGCCTCTCTGGCAACTCCATGTAAGGAAAGCCTTTGCAGCCTTGAGATTTTGTGACCTTGGTTTGGACACTTTTCTTGGCCATTTTCTGTACCACCACAGATGCCACCTCTAATGTCAGCATATTTAGAGGGGAAGTCACACCCCCAACCCTACCACTGCTTTCCTACTCTCCCTCACTGTCACAGTGGTCACTGGTATTTATATTGTGCTGATCCATCCCTTGCCTGCATCTCCAGGAGACAATGAAAACTTCTGGTGGTCTTAAATTCTGCTTGGAAAACTGGCATAGCTTGCCCCAGACAGGAATATAAATTAAATAACATAAAGTTGCTGTATACTTTGAAGACATACTTCGTATATCTTAAGACTTTGGTCTTAGCCCTCATCTCTAAGACAAAGTCCATCTTTCCTGCATTGCTCACTCAGCTTTTCATCAGTTCAGTGCTTTGAACATTGGTTCACATGAAGAAATGAACATTTTACTGCTTGGTTTGAATTTAACCAATGAACAGAGCAGTGAAGAGAACTTGTCTATATGCCCTCAAAGAGCCAGTATGCATGTACAGTAGACACCTGTCAGTCCAAACTAGGCTTCTACTTACACAGTCTTTTTAAACCAAAAATTATCTAAAATTGTTCATTAATTTTTAGATTATAGTTTAGTGATCCATCAGTTCTATTTATTATTTAGATCACTTTAATTTTAAACAGCAGGGTAAAATTCTATACGATTTTGTAGAAACAAATACCAAGGTTCTTTTCCACAGAAAATACATATAATATTTTTAAATGTGGTCTCTTCTCATATAAATTACAGTTGCAAATAATGTATTTTTCAAATAACTGAAAAGAATACATATCGAATTGACTTCCTCTAATGATCTGAAGCCTAAGATAGACTTATTTCTCTCTATAAGTATCCTACTTCAAAATACATAAAGGTTTTCCAAACATTTCCAGCCAGTTTCCCAAAATTTTTCAGTTTTTGCATGAACATGCACTAGTAGATTAGCCATGGCGGCACTCAACAAGGGAATCTAAACAGAAGAAAAGTGATTAACATAGTTTCAGAAGCAAATCAAAATTAATGGTTAGGATATATATTGAAGTTTTGTAGTCATCTTAATGCATTTCTCTGTCTGTTCAAAAGCTGATGTGAAAGAATGCTGTGGTCAGCTTTTCTCTCTGCTTATTTCACAGGACTGAAATGTGCAAGAAAACTGCCACTACAACTTGAAAAATTATTACTGAAGATAATGTACCTTGTATATTTGCATGTAAAAACACTGATTTACCAGAAAATTACAGTAAAATGAGATCAGTTCTTTGGCAAGTAAAAAACATCCAAGATTGGTGGAGAGAGCACCAAAAGATGTGGAAGAGTTAAGACTGATTTTTCAATCAGTATGTAAATCACAAAAAGTGAAAAAATGTAATTTATATAAGACCAGTTTATAAAAGATCAATTTATATAAGATCAATATAAGCACAGTGAGTTACCAATACTTGCATAATGACCACAAACGGAATAGTTTTCTTACATCTTAGTTTCCCCATACAATTTATCCTGAAATTAAATATTTAGGATAAAACTTGTTTCGAGCATGAGGATTAAAAAACTCAGAAAATAAACAAAGCCCTCCCACACACACACCCCCAACCTATAACTGTCCTATAAAACTACAGTGTTTACCATCAGTAATTCTTTTAATTTACAGCCCTCATTTCCTTACCTCCATCAAAATAATGGCTCCCACACACTGTTAAAGGCAGTGCAAAACCAGCAAATCATAATGAAATCAAACCACATTTACCTAGAATTCAAATAGAAGAATATGAATTATCATTTCACTTTGCCACAGCACTCAAAGTTATTACAAACACCATTCTTAAATAGTAGGATGACGTTAGATAGACTCTTTGCACACTTTGTTGACAACAGATTCAAATGTCAAGTGATTTTTTCTTTATGATGGAAACATTTTATGTATCAAATAATAACAGAAAAGCATAGCTTAAATACTAAAAGCTGCAATATTTATGTAAAAACCAATTTTAAAACCAAAATATTTGAATAACTTTGAAAGCAGTACTCATCCATGAATCTGACTTTAGCACTTTTCACAAATTGCTTTTTTGATTATCTAAACATACTGTTTATTTCCTTTTGGCAACTACTAAAATCAATTTTCAGTTGATTTTATTTGATGCCTTGCGTTTATAAAATTGTTCCATTAAACTGGAGTGATTTAGCATAGCATCATGGTGTGTCTTTCATTGTAGAATTATTACTTAAAGAAACATGTTTGAAAATGTATTTAAAATACAGATGATGTGGATACAAATGTTTTTAGGTTTTCTATAAAAATATGCCCTTGTTTGAGTTTGTTGCAAGCTCCTTAATACTGCATCTGCCACATATATTGAGAAGAAAACAGTTTGGAAACTGCTTAACATTTTGCACTTGTAAGATCAATTGAAGAACAAGGTTAGCTTTTTTGTTTTTTAAATTTTCAAAGGCCTGTCTTTGATCAGAAAGTCTAAGCTTTTGCAGTAGGATGAGAAATTTCCCAGCCTGTTTTGCTTTTGCCAGGTAAGATGTATGACTGAGACTGCTCTGTGTGTGTGATACTCAGCTACATCGCAGGTAAAGAGAGTTCAGCCACTGATTTTTCACCAAAAGCCCAAATGCTACAGCCTTTACATTATGTGCACGTACATAATGGGGCAGAGTGCAAAGTACCATAAGAGGTTGACAGCAATTGTTGCCAGTTTCAGGAGAAACGATACTCAAGATTCACAGGGTGGTGACCAGATCACTGAGTGCAAGGATGCCAAAATTTCTTACCAAGTATTTCTTCTGGAAAAGCCATTTTTTCCTATATCAGAGGATTAATATCTAGAAGTGAAAAACGGAAAACTAATTTCTGTGTTTGGAAGAAAATCAATGTAGAGAAAATTAAAAGAGCCTCTATGTTGGCATTAGAGCGGGAAATGTGTTCCAAATAGTTTCAACATAAATTTAAATTATACTTTGGGGAAAGTACACTCTAAAAAACTACAAAATCTTTTGTTACACTTTGCCAGACATTAAGAAGGAAACAATCTTAACAAAAGTACAAAAAATATTGAAATAGAAAAAATTGATGAAACAAAAAATATTAACAATATTGATTATATTTTTTGTCTAAAATTTATTGGTAGGAGCAGCAGGATGCTTGGCAATCAGCCTTGCAGTTACCCTCTGCTTGAGCACAGCTGCCCATTGGGCAGTGTCATTTCTCTCCTGTGTCTAAACACTGCTGCTCCTGTCCCATCCTGGAGACCCCAGTACAAAAAAAAATTGTCCATTAAACACACTAAGCACATACAGGACCAAGTGAGGACTAATGTGTTTAATGCTTAGTGTGTTTAAGGTGTCCATTAATCTGAATTAAACTTCTCAATACTAATATGTTTAACCTGGTTTTAACATGGTTAACATTTAATAATGTTTTTAACATTGACCTAAACAGCTTATAAGATATTGTCTATTATTTCTATTTTCTATAGGGAATATATATTCCCCTCAATAGTAAAAAGGATTAAAACCTAATCTTTCTACTAAAACTAAAAGATTAAAAAGTAAACTAAAAGATTGAAAGCAATCATTTCAACATCTCCAAGTTCCTCTTCCCTCCAATGTTATAGCTAAGATTAGTATAAAATATTTAGAGAAAATAGATTAGGGACAATCATGTAAGAGAAACTCCTTTGACCTCTGTGGAAATCACTATTGTCAATGGGGACATTTTCCATGGGAAATTTCCCATTAAAGCTTTCTATGGGGAGGATGTCATCCAATGGTTACTTCCTTCAAAGGCTCTCTAAAACTTCCAGTTTCCATATTTCACAATATAAGAAATAGACTTGTATTCACAACTTTGTTTCATAATCTTTTAACAGAACTAGTCTGACATTTTAAAATACTCGTTTCAATTAATTTTTCATTAAATGATTGCAAGCAAATGTTTATGTTCAACCATTTCTGACTTGAAACAGCTTTTCCTACTTGTTGAATCCAACTGAAATCTACCTTAATTCTGATGGTTGAGCTCTGTCTTTCAAACGACTGCCATACTGAAGCTTGTAGTCTGGGTGCTCCTGAGCAGCGGTACTGCCCTTGGAAGCCACACTAATCTGCAAAATACAGTGAATGAACAAATCCGGGCAGAGGACTCTATTTAGAAAGAAGCACAGAAACTAGGACTTTCAGGAGTGATGTTGGAAGGACATATGAACATTAATGCCTAGCCAATTAAATTTAAGTGAATATGTATCAAAACTATAAATGTTTGATTCATCTCAGGACAGAAAAGAAAAACAACATAGGGTATAAGATAGCAGCCAGAAAACAAGCCTTTTGGTCAATGTATAAAATAAATCAACATGTATTTTAGCTATTATTCCTGAATCACAATAAATTGTTGATTAGGATTCCAGTTTTTCTCTCATATTTTGATTTCCTCACATTTCATATCAATATTCTGCATGAAAGTGATCTCTGCTTAGCTCTGGGAAAACTGTTACATAGCTCTTAAGGTTTGGTATGTCCTTTGGCATAGCCCCTATCAAAATGTGGTGTAAAAGTTGTACCATCTTAGAAGTAGTTTCACACTTCTAAAATTCGATTCCACTTTGCTTCCTTACTGCATCAGGCTCATGACTTCTACTGTCTTTCATTATTTTGCATTGCTCAGGCCAGCTCTGCCATCCAGAAACCTGGGGACACAGAAAGTTGATTTGATCTATTCCTCACCCTCCCTTTTCCACATATTTTGCTTAAAAATGAGTGGCCATGCAACATGCACCTTCCACAGCATCATAAGATATTTGCAAAGGGCCGTGTAATATATTGCACTTTTCTTTTTCTGCATGAGTAGGCTTATTGTGTGAACTACAATCTGGTCCCCAAAATTCTGGAATAATTTTAAATATTCTTGACTCTCGGTTGCTCAAAAACAGGCCCTTAAATTCTTGGAGGATTTCCATGACAGTAAGCTGTTGTCTGTCCAAAATGTGCGGTTTCAAAATAATGAATATTCATGCCTGGGTTTCTTTGCATTTTAGTGAATCAACAAAGAATTAAACTAGTGAGACTTGCAGTTTCTGATATCACCAGAAGGCATGATATTTTCCCATTTATTGCCAGTACCAATTAAAAAAAAAAAAAGGATTGAGTCGAGGATCTTTTGGTCACTTGCAATGAAGCCATCCCCTGGATTTGCTGAATGCTTGTCTTCCCACACCCAAGGATGTATCATTTTGCAACTGTTTAAATGCCTAATGCAGTTATTTTAGGGTCATTGGTCACAACTTACCAAAGTTGTTTCTGAAAAAAAAAAAGTATTTTCAAGGTTAGGACGTATTTTCAATCTGTCAGTTTTGAAAAATCTATGGTTAAAACAGGGTGCAACAGGAGAAAATGAATTTTCAACCCTTAGAATGATGGTTGAGACACAGAGCGGAAACAAGCAAGTCTGCATTGAGGCTGATAAGCTTCCTAAATCCTGCAGGGCTTCTTGTACATCACTATCTCTTTAAAAGGTTCATTTAAGCAAGTAATTTAGGGTTGTGAGCTTTATTTTTCCCCTCTCTAGATATGCGGTCTGATGAGTTTAAACAGTAGCACAGTGCTTCATGTCTTTAGCCAAACCAGCTTAATTCACTCAACTCATAAACACACAGAATTCATCCAGAATTGTCTGATTAAAAAAAAATAAAATAGGAAAAAGTGGCAAGAATTCTGTTGTTGTTAACCTCCCTTCATCTTTTCCACTGACCTTTCTGCTACTTTTGTCTTTCTCCTGACTGTAAGGCATGTAGGTTGGGAAACATTTTCTTTGTTAATTTGCTCTGTATAGTACTTAGCATAAAGGGGCTTTGTTGCTAAATCTGGAATTGACTCTGTATAAGACTGTACTTACACAGTCCTTGATGAGACATCATGACATTGATGGCAGCATCACAAGGCAGGCTGGAGGCTAAACGTGCTGCCCACCCATCTGACCCTTGGGACTACATGCAGACCACTCTAAATAATACTTTGGGAAGAGAAATATTGGGTACAGAGAGTGTTTACAGTGTCCTCCAAAGCATATTTATCTGCTTTGTGACCACACCTGATCTCTGTGCAGCTTCTGGCAACCAAATCTATCTTGTCACTAATGATGTCAGAATTAGAGTTTTCCCTGTAGGAGCCCAGTGCCCTGAGAACATCTGCAGGAAGAGCAACCAACATCTAAGTGACACGAATGCATACTGGATTCAGGAGGTTTTTCAAACTGTGGAGATGCTTAAGTTTTTGATTTCAAGGGTTGCCAAGAATAGTTGCCCCTAAGGGTGCACTGTCATGTGCAGTATGAACATTGCTGCTGACCACAAATCATATTCTTGTATTGGATGCTGGACCATCACCATTGCCTAGGCCAATTCAAAAGAAGATGTGGAATTGACTTGAACTGATGCATTCCCACCAGAATGGGTGATGACACTTAACGGCAAGTAAGTAAGTGAATGAGGTTAAGTGAATGCACCCAACGTTACGTGTTTAGGGCACAAGATAATAGAGAAATATTGGTTTTATTACATTGTGTACATTAAGAAAGTATGATAGAGTCCAGGTGAAAGCAGAGTTTCATCAAACCCTTTGTGTTTGGTTGGTCTGTCAATGCCCCAGGAAAGCCGAGACCCTTGTGCCCAGCTAGTCTGTGTCCTGTCATGGGGACCCCATTGAACAGTCCTGCTGTATCGGAGAGCAGTTCAGCTGTCTTGTTCAGGGACACACACCGACAGCATATCAGAGTCGAATCCTTTATCATCCCCTTCTGGATCTCACCACTAGTAGTGAAGTATGTTATCCCCTGCTGGCAACTGTTAGTGCTCGTGAAGAACTCATGGTAAACAGGTTACAGAATAAAATACTTTATTAGTAAATACACCGATAATAGAAAATTGTGACATGTTAAATTTTGAAGATTGACAGTGATAGTAACTGACCGCAAAGAAGAATTTAAAGTCATATACATACAAATTCTAATCACCAATGAAATCCAACCTGAGAGAACCATTTAGCGCAAATAGAATATGGTTCTTACACAACAGTCCTCCCTATGGGGGAGAACACAGGTTCAGTCCTTCAACTGATCCCAGAAGTTACAATGGAGTCTTCTGTAACTTCTCCCCCGCTTCCTAACTCACTTTTATACTATTTCTTTACATTTAGGTGGAGCTTGAGTGGTTCTAACCATACATACTTTTGTTACTGATTTGTGCAAAATTCTCTCTCTTCACTCTTAAAAATTTAGTCGATGAAAGATGGAGTGCATGCTCAGTGAGGGGTGGTCGTACCTCAGAGATGGGTAACTTTGGGATGGAGGTGTGCATTAATATTACAATGAGATTATAATGAAGTTCATCCAAGGAGAGTGATTTCAGCACAGTCACTGGTTTAGCAGCTAGACGTCTTCTCCTGTCTCCCTTGATTGACACCTGCTATGTGGTTTATCAGCCACAACAGAGCCTGGCCATGGTGTCTCCACTCTGCTCCACTCTCCATTTCATTGCTTTTAGTATGTGCTTAAGCTTGCAGTCTGGGTGTGGGGTGAATCATCATGGAGTAGACTTCATGCATGCCACTGCATTCCACCCAGGAAGTAGCAACTGCATTTTGATCTATAATTTCCCCACTGTTATAACTTCTGTTAAAATGTGAATATAACTTCTCAGTTTTCTCTGATTTCACCTCCATTCATCTTCTCATAGTCCTTTTGGAGTGTAATCATGGGTGCTTCCTACTTCTCTGTACTTACATTGCTGAAGAGGCCTTCTCCTGGCACCTCCATCCCTACTTTCCCCCTTACTTAAGACCTTTTACTATGTAGTCAGAAAAGTTGAAGAAATTTTGATCAAAGGATAGAGGTTAATGGCACCATCTGGCACAGAAATTCCAGATGTAACAAGCTAGTATTTCTAGAAAAGGTTCCCTCTTTAATCATAGCAAGACATGGGAGTAAGGCAGACAAGGCTATCTGTGCACTTATGAGCTGATGGAAACTCCAAACTCCCACAAGTTTTAACAAAGCATATTTCTTACGGACAGTGTCTGAACTGACGGTCACCCGGAAAAACCGCAGTGGTAACTAGAAGTTATCATTGCAAGAACTTATTGGTGTCTTCTGAAAGTTGCATCATATAAAACTGAGTATGAATCAGTACCAGTTTATTGTAACATATGGTGGTTTATTTTCAATTAATTGATCTTCCTGTTACTTTGTATGCTCTGAACTGGGCTTTACTTAGCCAAGAATAGGACTCATTAGATACCTTATTGTGTCAGCACACTGTAGTTGCGTAATACTTTTCCAACCAGCTGTTTTTTCTATGCCTGGTTTGTATAGAAAAGACAATACATGCTAATAAAATACTGCCTTGTTATTTTGTATGGTGAGCTAATATTTAAACTTAATCATTTTGTCATTTATGACACCAAGACAAGCCTTTATTCCTCAGACATTTGAAAATTGTCTTATAGATCATCTCACAGAAGATCTATCACCTGTCAAACAAAACAAGCCTTTCTTGATTTATTAGTGTGGCAGCATTAAGTTTATACACCGAATAAGGCCATGGGGGCAGTATTACTGGACAGGTCCAAGAAAAAGCTGCAAAGATTTTCCATTACATCTGGCAAAACTATGAACTCATGATAATGAGTGCAAAATCTTAGGAAGTGTCACCCTGAAAAGTCTTTGCCTAATGCCACGTTCTCATTTGCTGCAGAAAAAATGCATCTTTTTGATCCACTGTGTAAACATCATTATTGTGCACTTTTTGAGTAGGTTATTCTATGTCAGAAAAGACATTTCAGAGGATGCTTATGATTCCTTAGAGGATGTCAAAACTCTAAGCAGATCTAAGTTGCTAAAATAATTACCTTTGAATGCCTACATCAGAAAAGTCCCCACAGTCCAGTCCAGTCCATTGTACCAGATGTTTTAATGTAGCTTGTGTTGGGACAAGAGAGGGAAGCGAACAGCTATTGCTATGGAGCAACAAGAGCTGCTGTCTTCCCCAGTCACCTGCATGTATCCAGGACTGTTCTCCCATAACATCCTGCTTTCCCATCAGTATACTGAGCAGCCTATAGAAGAGGCTACATTTCACCTTAATTAAATACCTTTATGAAGATCCACAAGCCTTGTCAAAAGAGAGTCCCTATACTCATAAAAATTATATATTCTAGAGTATAACGTATTTTGCTTTTGGTTAAAGCGTAAATGGCTGTGCATGAACGTGAGACTCACTTCAAGTTTTTGATGCTATCAGACACAAGATGCTACTGACTTGAAAAAAGCAAGCTGGCAGGAAAAGACAGGAGGCATATGGAGCTTAGCCTCTTTGTGTCATGCATAAATCCCACGGATTAGTGCAAGAGAGCTAGTCCTTCTTCCTACAGACACTGGAGGGTGTGTGTGTGTATGGGTGTGGGGGGGGGGCTGTTGGCATGTGTAAAAAACCTGGGAAGGACGTGAACATACACTATTCCTTGTTTCAAAGGGGAGTGTTAAGATTTAAGTAGATTATATCGATACATATGAAGACAACAAATGCATGCTATATTTTATACATATTTTCTGTTACTATTTTTCATTACTATCCCTTTTTCATTATTGTCCCTTTTTCCTTTGCAAGATGAGCCCTTGCAAGCCACTATTGCTGAGTGGTATTACTTTCAGAGACATGTATCTTGGTTTAAAATATAATACAATGTTTAGACTCAGATTTTCCATAGGAAGAACAAACTGTCCTTCATGTACAATGAGTAAAACTCTTTAAAATTGCACTATAAATTTATTTAGACTAATACAAGAATCTGTGAGTATGACTGAATAGGAATTTGACCACTCCGTAAAAAAATTTCAGTAATTTGCAGAAGCTAAAAACAATTAATTTAAAAAAAAAAAAAAAAGCAAAGTGACATCTAAAATCTGTAGAAAGATTCAAAATATTAAAAAAAAAATGGCATGTGTAAAAAACCTGAGCACAACCAGGACTGATATTTATTGCCAAATTTTATGAAAGTACACAAAATTGTCTGCTATAAAATCCTATCCTGCAAGCTTGAGAGTGATTCTACAGCACATATTTTTTTTAGGTCCTGAAGACTCTAGCTGTGACTGAATGCAACTGAATTCAGAAGCACTTATACTAAAAAATCTTTCAGATTTTGCTTACAGAAAAAAAAGATTTAATTCAACAGCAATAGATGAAAATTACATTTGTGTTTTTATCAATATTATTATGTTGGAGTTTCTGGACAATTCACTTATGAATTCACTTATTCTGCATAATCTCATCAAGCAATTAACCTGAAAATTCATTTCACTATGTCGTTGGTTTTGATTTCATGTGAAACTTAGACAAAATATTTCCATATATAAAACCTACCTACAAGATAGGGCACAGAATAATAATACCTTGGAAGCCAGAAGACAATATATGAAAAATGATCAGCACATACAAGTCACCTGAGTCTTATGTGATACTGTCATCTCAAGCAGATATGTCTTTCCTAGATGGCAGCTCCTTCATAACTGTCTGATTGAGCTGTTGGCCCAGAACTTGGAAGATAAACCTGTCTGTCATTCAGTGTTTCATCCCACTGATATGCTACACAGCTCCTCAAACTTTCAGGTCCTTGTTTCCTGTGTTCCAGACGTGAGACCAGGAGGTGAAGGAGACTGCTGGTAAGTCACCCAGGGTCACTGGCTCTGTGTTGTGTCCTCCACTGGAGCCCTTATCATAACAGCTGCATGAACCAGCTTCATAACTAACGTACATGGGAAAAAAATTGTGTTTGCAAAAGTCACCATATCATTGTCTCAGTAGACTTAGTAATAGATAGGCTACAATTTTAGACAGATTCCCTACTGCCAGTGCACAGATTGACATTTTTTTGTACCTTCTGCAAACACTTGATTCTGCGGCTTGAGCACATTCCTGTAAAAGATCAGTACAAGTGGCTGCATTGCTTGTAAACAAAATATTGTGCTCTTTTCATGAATTTAAAACCTGAATTTTTTGACTTGGTACTGTCACATGGTACTAGTGGGAAGGTGATGAGAGAGGGATGCTTCCTCGGTGCCTGCTCTGGTGATGCATAAGCCCATCGGCTCTTGGCAGGCATGTTCACGCCCTGCTGACAGTGCACTCTCTGCCTTTGCTATGATCTTTGCTGGAGTTCCTGAAGATGCCCATATGGCTTGGGCTGCTGCCGTATGCTGCTCTTTTGTGAAGCTGCTGGATGATGGGGTGAAGAAATGTTCAGCCGTACTTAGTAGTGTCAGGTCTTACAAGCCTTTGGTTTCGTCCCACTACCTGCTCAGACTGGTGCCCTCTTCGCTTCCACCACATGCTACATAATGGTCCCTTTTTCTTCCCTTTTTCTGGCTTTTTGCTCAACAAATGTGTTCCAGAACAAGGAAAGCTATTTTACAAAGAATGTTGAAATTAAGTACTTTCAATTATTTTTGAGAATACAAAATGTTGCTGAAGAAAATGGAAAACAGTACTTAACATAAAATTCCATCACAGCAGATAGAATGAAAAATAGTGGCTATTCGTGACAAATGTGTATATGGTTTATTATTCATTATTTATCAAAGCAATGCATCCGAGTTAAGCAGATGAACAAACTGAGCTTACCTATCATCATAATTTTAGAAATGCGAAATGCTACTTGAGAAGCACATAAATAACACTTCTCACTACCCAGAAAGTTTAATATCCTGCCATTTTTTGATTAATATAAAGCTGCTGCATTTATTAATCATGAGGTTTGAGCAAGTTCCACATCAAGTTCAAGTAGCTGAAAGCCAAGGGCCTTCATAAGACAAATTAGCATGAGCAAATTATGTGTACTATATAGACTGAAAAAACTCACTGGTCTTTTAACAGTAAGAAGTTTCACAGATAGTCCAGAATGACCCTACAGTACATACCTCTAAAAGTAGTAAATTATCTGCCATATGGTTTAAGGTTAAATAACAAATCTGTCTTGGTTTAAAGGCAAATATCGAGGTGGAAACTCCAAGAAAATGAACTACCTCCCTTTTTATTTCCCACCAGTGCAGAGATGGAAAATGCAAGGATGGATAAGTGAAAAAATAACCATTTACTGACAACGAAATAGCAGTACAAAGATACCAAAAAAAAAATGTTTTTCCCACAAAGAGGGGAATTCACTACCCATGTGGTCCCCCAGGAACAAAGGGGGAAAAAAATGGCAGAGGGTTTTCCCCACCAACCACCTCTCTCTGCCCAACCAAACAAAAGAAACAATGAGGAAGCAAAAAAAAAACCTAGGAAAACCTGTGTTATCTAAAAGGAGTTATACTATTAAACTGCCTAATCTGTGTCACCCAGTCAGGCTCAGGTCTTGACTGTAGCAGCATTGTTGCTCCAGAGGCTCTTTGCTCCCTGTGATGTGCTGTCTCCGGCACTGGCGTTGCCCCACTTGTCTGCGCTGGGGTGCAGTCCGTGCGGTGATCCAGCGGCAGTCAGCGGGGCTGGCAGCAGCAGGGGCTCCCAGGGGCAGCTGCAGTGGTTCCACGTGGCATGAGCAGGGTCAGCTGCACTTTCGTTTTCTCCCCGGCTGCATCGATGAGTGATCCTGCGGCAGCGGGGCGGTGGTCCGGGCAGTGGTCCGGGTGGTGGCGACAGGGGCTCTGGAGGAGGACAGTGCCATGTGGACTCTGCAGGCACCACCACACGTGGTCGAGGGAAGAGAGAGAGTTTCATTTTCTGCCCTTTTGGTGCTTTTTTGTTCTTCCCTTCCTGCCCCAGCCCCAACAAAGGAGGGGGGGACTGGTTCCTAAGGAGACAGTCCCTCCAAATCAATGCTGGAAAAAGGGAATAAAATACAAAAATCTACTTTAACCATGACAGAATCCCTGGAATCAGTCTGTCAGACACTTACCTTGCAACACATTTCCCCAGATGCCATCTTGGACCTTGAGAATTTTCCCAAGAGAAAATGACAAAAATTTAATAGGAATTTTTCTTTCTGGCTGCTTCCTTTCAGCAAAATAAAGCTTCATCAGATAATTCTTGTTGATTTCTACTTACCTACTTACAGAATCACAGAATATGCTGAGTTGGAAGGGACCCAAAAGGATCATCAAATCCAACTCCTGGCCCTGCACATCCCTAAGAGTCACACTATGTGCCTGAGATTATTATCCACATGCTTCTTGAACTCTATCAGGCTTGGTGCTGTTACCACTTCCCCAGGGAGCTGGTTCCAGTGCCCAACCACTCCCTAGGTGAAGAACCTCTTTCTATTATTCAACCTAAACCTCCCCTGACACAACTTCAGGACAACATTCGCCAGCTTCCAGTCAGCTGGGACCTCTCCAGATTCCCAAGACTGCTCAAAAATCATTGAGAGAGGTTTTGTGGTGACATCAGCCAGCTCATGGAGGATTCTGGGATGAATCCCATCAGGCCCCATAGATTTGTAGGGATCCAGCTGGAGCAGTAGATCCCACACTGTTTCAGGGTTGACTGGGAGTTGATCATTCTCCCAGTCATGGTCCTCCAGCTCAGGGCACTGAGATCCCCTTGGTCTGTCATCTGTGTTGAAGACAGAGGCAAAGAAAGCATTGAACACCTCTGCCTTGTCTCTGTCCCTGTTTGTGAGGTGACCATCCTCATTCTGTAATAGGTCAATGTTATTTTTACATTGTCTATTGCCCTTAATATAATTGAAAAAAATCTTTTTACTGTTCCCCACATTTCTGGCAAGCTTCAACTCCATTTGAGCTTTGGCCACATGAATTTTCTCCCTATAATGGTAAGCAACATCTCTGAATTCTTCCCATGTCACTTGACCTTGCTTCCACTGGGCATACACCTTCCTTTTTTGCCTTATTTCCAAGAGAAGATCCCTGCTCAGCCTAGCTGGCCTTCTGCCTCGCCTGCTTGACTTCCAACATTTGGGAATTGCCTGTTCCTGTGTTTTTAGGAGGTGATGTTTAAAAATGACCAGCACTGATGGATCCCAGCACCTGCAAAAACATTTTCCCAGGGACCTTGCTTACTAACTGAGTAAGGTTGAGGTTTTGTGGGCACTTTTCCTCCTGCCACCAGAGATTTTAATTTGATCACCTCGTCATCACTGTGGCCAACACAGCCACCAATCTGCACTTTGCTCACTATATCCACTCTGTTGACAAGCAGCCAATCAAGGAGGGTATTTTTGTTGAGTTGGGTCTCTTAGAACGCATTCCATAAAGTTGTCATCCAGGTTTTTTAGGAACCTTCAGGCCTGGGTTGTACCAGCTATGTAATGCTCCTAGTTAATTTCTGGCAAGTTGAAGTCCCCCATAAGGACAAGAGCAGTTGATTTGGAAGTATCCCTTAATTCCACAGAGAATATTTCATCTGCATTAGCTTCCTGGCTGGGAGGTCTATAGCAGACTTCCATGATGACATCCCCATTATTTGTTGCCTCTTGATTCGTACCCAGAGGCTATCAGTTGTGCCAAATGTGAGCTCCATACACTTTAACACAGTGCCACCCTCTGCCTCTTTTTTTCTGCCTGTCCCTCCTGAAGAACCTGTAACTGTCCAACAGTGCACTCCAGTCAGAGGTCTCATCCCACCAGATTTCGCTTATGCCAATGATGTCAAGTCTCTGTGACTGGACCAAAACTTCAAGTCTCTCTTTTTTCCTTCTCATGCTGCTTGAATGGGTGTAGAAATATTTCAGGTGTACAATTTGGTACATTGTAGCCAATACCTTGTGGAGCAGATTGAGGGACCACATTAATGTTTGTTTCCTCAAGTTTTGGCACAACATCCCATCGCTTATCACAGGCAAGCCTGATTTTGTCCCCCTCCCCCTTCCAAGCCAGTTTAAAGCTCGTACAGTGAGCCCCACTAGCTCTTGTGCTAAAACTCTTTTCCTCTCTGAGACAGGTACGTCCTGTCAGGTGTCAGTAGAGCAGGTGTTGAGTAGATCATCCCATGGTCACAAACTCCAAAATTTTTCCAAGTACACCAACCTCGGAGCCACTCTTTGACATGATGAATCGGCCTATACCTATCAATATTATTCCTTGTTACTGGAAGAATCAAGGAAATCACTGCCTGTACTCTTGATCACCATACCAATCATCCCAGGGCCTATCCTTGATTGCCCTCAGACTTCTCTTTGGGGTTTTTTCTGCTGCCAGTTTGAACAACCGATAGTGGATAATAATCAGAGGGCCTTATCAGACTGGAGAGTTTTCCAGTAATGTCCTTTATCTGAGCCGCTGGGAGACAGCAAACTTCCCTGTGAGTTGGGTCTGGTCTGCACATTGGGCCCTCTGTTCCCCTTAAAAGGACGTCTCCTATTACAACTGCCCTTCTTTTCCTCTTAACAGAGGATGTCTTCATGCAAGGTACTGATGGTTTTGTTTCCGGAGGCCCTACTACCCCAGAAGGACCTTTGCCCACCTCATCAGTTATCTGGCCTTCTAGTTGCAGAGCCTTATACCTGTTGTAGAAGGTGCCAGTCCTACCTGTCAAATTCTAAGAAGG
Source organism: Cephalopterus ornatus (assembly GCA_013396775.1). NCBI lineage: Eukaryota > Metazoa > Chordata > Aves > Passeriformes > Cotingidae > Cephalopterus > Cephalopterus ornatus. Next base: position 38,166 of record VZRE01014816.1, read on the forward strand.
AGGAGGAGTTTTCCTCCTGGTACGTGCAGTGACCTGCTTCCAACTTTCATCTTTAACAGACCCTTGACTAACAGTCCTTTGACTAATTACCCTGCAGGGTACTGAGTCCACCTCCTTCTCCACTGCAATGGAGGTTCAAGGCTCCTGAGTCTTGAGGTTGTAGCATCTCTGAAAATAATTGGTCTCTCTCTTGTTCGTTTGCTCGAATACTATAAAGCCTGTTCACTTCCTCCTGTAGCTCCTTCACCTGGCGACACAGCTCTTCAACCACAGCACACCCTCTACAAAAGAAGTTTGTCGGCCCTAGGCTCGCAAAGAGGCATCAGGCACTCCTGGCAACCTGTGACCTGAAGAGCTGCATCTGCCATCAGCAGGTCTGTCTGGATGGAGACCTCTGACACAGCTGGTTCAGTGACTCCTGCAGCTCTAAGGAATTGAGCTCTACAGGCTGTCAACATAACTGAGGAAGCTTAAACTAGTATGTTATTAAGACTTGGGCTGAAAGGATACTTTCGAGCACACACTGGGAATGGGTGCAGGCCTTGGAGTTGGACTCGATGATCCTTATGGGTCCCTTCCAGCTCATCATATTCTGTGATTCTGTGATCTCTTTGCTCTTCCTTACCAGCTGCTCAGTCAGTTTTCTGCCTCTATTGGCTGCTCGCAGCTGGTCAGAGAGGACCCCTTCCTGCTCGCCCTCCCTGTGTGAACTGCCATGCCATGACCTCGCTGACGTGCCATGCTCGTGCTCCTTGGAGCCATTTAAAAGTCCCTGGATCACTTATGGCATCTCCCCCTTCTCTCTCCCACTCCCGATTGCTGCTGAGGGCTTCAGGGTCATAGGGGCCATGCTTAGGTGTTCCTGGACTCAGGAACCCCTCTGTAAAGCTGGATCGAATTCCCTAGACTTTTCACTCATGACCGCTTGAGCCTCAGGGACAGTAAACATTTTTAAAAATTCAGAAATAAAGGCAAAAGAATATGGAGAATAGTATCATAAGAGAAACCTATTTTCATCTGAGAGAAGACAGAATTATTCTGGTGTGTCGAAGTTTTAAAGTCCTACTCAATATAATCCTGTATATGTAGATATGCATGTGTATCCATAAAACTAAAAAACTTTAAAATTTCTCTTCTGTAAAGTTTGCGCCAAGCTGTCATTCTTTTTGTCTAAGAGTGCACGTTGCAAAAAGACTTCAAAACACTGTATTAGTAGCAATTATTTAATTTGTTTCTGGATTATATAACTATGTACATGCATCACAGTTTGAAGGCAAAAGCTGGAGTTCACAAGCTATTTTAAAGTCAAATATCTAGAACAAGTGTGAGAACATGGCAACTCCTTTCACATTTTGCATTTTCATGCAAATAGCTACTCTACAAAATAAACTACACATAAATCAACTATTCTCAGAATATCTTGGCTGTAGTATTTTATTCTAGTGATCTGCTATGAAGATTAAATACTGGTAGTATAAAATGTAGGCATTTTATTTTTTCCTTTAAGCCCAACTCATCAAACATTTCTAGATAGAGTTTTGTCTTAAGAGAAAGTAATTTGTCCCTAATGTGAGATGATAGTATTTAGGTGTATGTCAATGCCTAAGCTGAAGAGGAATAAAAAGAACAGCTTAGAATGGCAGAGAATAGGAGAAATGAAGAAGAAACAATAAGTTCTTATACCTAAGAACTTACTTCCCAGGGATGGGAGAAAGTAGTAGCAAAATCCCATGTTACAGAGGTATTTTTAAATCACCAGAGGAATGTGGACAGAAATAAGAAACAGCAGAATCTGTTTTTACCATTCTGTTCTTCAAAATAAGCAACTTTTTTAATGATAAGTTTCTTTAATGTTTCTGTTTGCTTCACAACATGCAGCTGTTTAATGAGTGATAACTTCCATAATGTTCCTTACTGCAATATAGTCATCAGACTGCAACAAAATGCTGCAGAGAAGAAAAATAAAGTGACAGAAAGACAAAAAATATACATGTTTTGCGAAGGAAGAATATTTTTCAAAAATCAGAAAGGATATTTGCATAAAAGAGATATCAGTATGTGTCATGCTGTCCTTTTTCTTTCTTTCTTTTTTTTTTTAATTTATTTATTACTATTATCTCCTCTAAATTAGTATTAAACCAAAGGTTGAAAAAGAAATAGACAAACAGGCTTTCAGGAATCTATGTGTTACTAAAATGATCTTGGAAACTGCATGAACTGCTGTGATCACTAATTTCTTGAAATCCATTAACAGAAAATGCAAAGTTAGGTCCTTACATATGTAGCCTGGCATTATTTCCGTTGACTTTTTGTCTTTGTTCTGTGAACAAACTGAACAATGACCTGTGATGAATCTTCACAAGATGAGTTGTTAAGTGTTCTTTTATAGTAAATTGCAAAATTATTTCTTATCTTCCCGACAAACCTGCAGGAGCAGTTAAATAAGACAACACCAGCCACATGGATGATAGATGTATAATTAAAGCAAAAATCTTGTGGCCCTGAGCAAGCCAGAGCTAAGATTAGTGTGTGTGAGAATAGAATCACAAGGTCAAGCTGGAAAGCCGCTTGAAGCATGATTGTTCTTTGTGGCTGAACATAGCATGGGAGTGCCTGTATGGTACGTGTGCAGAGCAGTAACACCTGGCCGGGCTTGATAGCTCAGACCCTTAATGTGTATATAAATGGAGTAATAAAGTTACAAGAGAGTTCTTCCTGGACAAAGTCTGTCTCCTCTGGATTCATTTGCTGCAAAGGGTGCTGAGTGAGGGATTTTTGCCAAACAAACTCCTATATACTTATATGTATTGTAGTGTTATGAAAGTGCACATGGCTGTGGCAGCTCGTTGGAAGGAATTTGGATATCTAAGCAAAAGGTACCTTCCTTTTGTGTGAATTTTCTCTTTTTACTTGTGGCAGGCAAAAGCGTATCTTCAGTAAATGTGAATGTGAATGAATACTTGAATTTTATTTCTTTTATTCTGCTCATTCTTTCTGATTTTTTTCTATGGGATAAAATGTTACATTCAGATCCATATTTTGTTAAAAGAAAAGACAACTTGGGCAATAGTAGCAAATGTGCATAAGTGCAACGCACAGATAATAAGTATCAAATGGCAGATAAGGTGGGTATTGTTGTTTCTTTTTTCTTTTCTCAAGATAGCCTATATTAAACTTACATTTCATCTTAAATGTTGTGTTCTGCCAGGGAAGGACTTTTAAAAAAAATGGGTCGGCATGTCTGTATTTTACTGTTATTAACCAATCCATCAATTAGATTTCAAGCTTCTCTCACAAATGTGTTAGCAATATTTAATTGCTTGAACAATGGAGAATTTTCTTTGAAAGAAACCATATAAACTGATGGGAGAAGGAGTTAAGAATTATTATTGACAAGATTCTAGGCTTTTGTCTTTTCTGCATTATTTATCTGTGATTTTTCATTTCTAATAACAAAGACGCAACATTATTATGGAGACAAAATATCTCTGCAATTAATCTGCTCTCCTTATAAATTTAGATTTTATCCATTTTACCCACTAAAGAGTGAAGCTGAAAAGTGAAGATAGTGCAGTGTGAATCAAAGAAATAATGGGGGGAAAATTATTCTTTTTTTTCCTGAGCTATCCCTTGAAATGTGCATGCTCATTGTAAAGCAAGATAAATCAGGGAAAAAAAAGGAAAGTAAAAAACTAGCCTCAGGCAGCCTTATGATTTATATAGGTTTTATATGTGGCTATATTTTGTTCTGTTCAATGAAAGATGAAAAGGGTACAATGCACTTGGAATTTCAGTTGGTAGTTCTTTGTGTGACCATTCCCCACTCAAGGGAAAGGAACAAAGGTTGGACATCTGGAGGTTTAACTGAGTGTAAGAGACAGGGAAAGCTAATCTGAAGAGAGATTTGAACAGAATTATTCTAAAAAGTGCTCAATATTACTTTTTCTATAAGCAATTCTGGCACAAAGACAAGGACAAAATCTTTCTCATTACACCTAGAGTTGTCACATCCTCTTTGATCATTGTTACGCCAGTGCACAAAATTCAGAAGCAAAATTTAAAACTGATAGCTACACAGTTTAATCTACAGTCTATATTTGACTGGTGGGATTTGAATATATGAAACTGGACCTTTTCCTTCAGGGATAAATGATCTGACAGGAAAACCAGGAGAACTTTTAAAACATAGAAACCAGGTTTCTGTCCTATTCTCTCAATCCTTGTATTTAGGATGTTAAGAAAAATACCAGCTTAGTAAACTTCATTATAAAATACAGGCAGCAGGGAAAGATAACAGAATCAATGGGGTCTCATGCTCTGTACTTAAGCAGGTTTGCAGCTGTGCAAGTAAGTACCCTTGCTTCATTAGTACAGCAGATAAAAGAGCTGGAAAGAGATTTCTTTCCTTATCTAAAGAAAAGCTTATCTAAAGACTTCAGATTCTAAGGTTTTTTTCAAGAAAGAAATATGAAGTTGAAAATATCAAGCTAAGATGTAACTTATTTTCCTGCTGTTTATTTCACAACTACCTGATGAGGCATTTTGTCCCAGACACTTTCATCCCGCTCCTTTCAGAAGGGGTGTCTTGGCAAACCTCTGCAAAAGGACTAATGCAAGACAGTATTCAGGAAAAACTGTGATAGTATTATAACTGGTTGAGCTCCTTCTGTTTAAGTACCAGTGGAAACTACTATTAATTCTACTTCTGACTAGATAAAGATGCAGGAAGCCTTGTCCCTCCATTTTTTCTTTTTGACTTCTGAATCTCCTAGTCTTGAAAGCTAGCAGTCTGGCAGGATTGGGTCCAATAAGAACCTTTGCTAATGAGCCTGTTTTCCAGCAACTGAGAACTGTTTGTGGGTAAAAAGAACATAATCAAAGCCAATAGGATCCTGAACAAGTTGAGTTCAGCAAATCAGTCCCAAGTAAAGTAAGCTTTGAGCAGGAACCCTAAGCTCCCTATATCCCGCTGTTTACTATTATTCAAAACAGAAAGATGCATCTTCTTAAAGGAGAACTGGAGAACTGCCCATCATGAGGAGTAGGATAGAATAGAACAGAGTGGAACAGATCAGAAATGGTTGGCAACTTCTTCTCCTGCACTAAGAACCTTAAACTGGGCTACATTAGCAGATTAGTTTGCGCTTCTCTGATGTTTGAGGGTTGAAATCAGTTAGAGAAATGAAAAGGTTTGTGCACTATCTTCGAGCTGTAACTAAGAATAATAACAGTCAAGAAATATTGAAAAAGATTTAGTTGCTGACTAGCAACCATGGAAAAGGAAAGTATAAAGCTTGATAGTGGTTTGGGCTGATTAAGAGAAAATAGAGTATATAACCTCAGATGATATTTATCTGTCATCTATCTATCCATCCATCCAACCATATATATATATATATATAGTGTATATATATCTAAACAGTACACACACAGAGAGACATATAGATACCTCCTATGTGTTCTCAATTGAAAGAACAAGCTGTTGACAGGCTCTGTTTGTTGAGAAGTAGCTGTTCAGACATTACTTGTATGCTAAAATCCTGTGATGTCCCAATTTTGAAGTGAAAAATCCTTCACCTAATATTAACAGGAAGCATGAGAGGATCACGGTATTAATGACAACTAATTTACAGAGCTCAGATTTCCAAAAAAAAGATTCTTTAATATCTCCACCTGTGTAGAAGGGAAGCTGAAACAAAGACTGGAATGTATGTCCAGGCTTTTGACTTTGTGAGATGATCTGTACTGATATCTGAAGCTATACCAAGATTTTTTTATTGTGTGGATGTCCCAAATCTTTGCACTATCAGGTCACAATGATTTTCACTTACCTGGCTTGTAATGAATGTGCTTGATATATTCAAGTGTCTCCTAGGTTGCAGATCCATAACTCTGATGGATTTTTTTTTATTTTGCTTTAAATGAAATGTTATCTCTAAATTGAAATATCAGCCAGATATACTTGTAGATCAACCAGTATTATTGAGAGTGAAATTGAGGCAATTAACATCTTTGTATGATCATTTGCTAACAAGCTAATAAATGTTTAAATTAACCTTGATTAAAAGATCAGAATGGCACCAGCGTCTGATTATGATGTTAATACTCAGAGAAGTACAAAAAAAAACAAAGTAGGGATGCTGCTGAAATAGTGAAAGAACCTAGCTTTAAAAAGCCCAGAAGACCATGAAGACCAAACAGGAGCAGATACAGATAGTAGTGCTGAGAGGCCTTCCACACTGAAAATAGCAACAGAGCCCCACATTGAGCACATTCAGAGGCCCAAGATCCCTGTCGTGTGTACACAACATCCACGACACCTGCACACCTTGCTGGTTAGAATCACACTGCCTGTGAGGCAACAAGCTGCTCTTGTGTGGGTGACAGTGCAACACCTGCTAGTTACCTTATTATATAGCAGGTCTGAATCCCTTCCTACTGCCTTTTCTGCTTTGGCAGACTGCACTTCAAACAATTTCTACCTTTTTGATTACTACTACCCACTCCTCTGCCTGAGGAGTTCTGAAAAAACTGGGGAGCAAACCTTTGTATTAAGCTCTTTTCTTTCCATGTAGCTCCTGGCTAATCACAGGCCAGTAGGACTAAGTGCTGCCATATGAATGCTGACCCCTTGAGAAAATCACTGTATCTGTAGCAGAACCGCAGTTACAAACCCTGATTCTTTAAGCACCATATTAAATGTGCTTATTTATTGTCATATTGTCCTGTTCCTGTTTTGCTCCTGGGTCTAAGATGCCCCAGTATTAATACTGACTGTAACTGGTTTGCATCCAGTCCTGATCTGAAATAAATAATTTTGCAAAAAAAATCTGCTGCAGAGTGAAGAGCAGTATCTGCCAGGGTCTGTATATTACAGCAGGTGTTCATGTAAACTGGTTCATGTATTGATGTAAACCCAGTCCATCTACGCTGATGGTCCCAGCTCAGACCAGCTGCCCTGCGAAGCCTAATCAGCTGAACAGGGGGCGGAGCCAAGGTAGTTGCCGGGAGATTTAAACTACTCCAGGGAACACAGCAAGGACGGGTGTGGTAGTTTGTGTAGGAAGAGTGCAGCTATCCTCCCAGCCCTCCCTGGTGAGTTGTGAAGTAGGTGTGTGGCTGTGTGTAAATTTTCTATTTTTTTTTTTTACCCACAATGCAACTAGACCCAGCAATGGTTTTGGAACGAGCGAAAGCCATTGCTGCTCTCAGGCAGAGTGTGCTAACCCAGACAGAACCCCCCAGGAAGGATGCAGCTGTTCAGGTCACTGGTTGCACAGTGTGTCTGAGCCTGGTATCAGTACCGGAGGACAGTGTGAGAGGTGCCTGCATACCATGCAAGCAGGTGAATGATTTGCTGTGCTTAGTGCCAGAGATCAAGGAAGAAGTGGAGAGGCTAAGAAGTATTAGGGTGAGAGGGAAATAGACTGGTGCAGTCATAACCTTTTGACCCCAAAAGAAGTCCAGCAGGAGACAGTGAAGCCCTGCCCCTCCTGCCGTCAGGCAGGTGGAGCAAACCAAGTAGATGGGGAGAATGGAAACAGGTCCCTGATTGAAGAGGTAAAAGAATCCCCTTCTGACTGCCATCACCTCCCCAGGTACCCTTAAAGAACAGGTATGAGGCCCTGGACCCAGAGTCAGGCAGAGGACAGTCAAGAAGAGGATCTGTCTGGAGGGTCTCCCAGTTGCGCCACGTCTACCAGATGGATTACAACTACAGCTATGAAGAAAAAAAGAGGGGTAATTGTAGTAGGAATCTCCCTTCTGAGGAGAACTGAAGGTCCTATATGCTGACCACACCCATCCCACAGGGAAGTCTGCTGCCTTCCTGGGGCCCAGGTGAAGAGTATTAGTAGGAGACTCCCTGAGCTTATTCAGCCCTTTGATTATTATCCACTGCTGGTGGTCCAGGCTGGCAGTGATGACACTAATGAAAGAGGTATCAGGTTAATTAAAAAGGATTTCAAGGCACTGGGTTGATTGGTTAATGGGATGGGAGCACAGGTGGTATTCACCTCAGTTCCTGCAGTAGTAGAGAGGAATGAGGTGAGGGGTAGGAAAACTCATCTTATCAATAGGTGGCTAAAGGATTGATGCCACTGGCAGAATTTTGGTTTTTTCAACCATGGGGCAAATTTTACAGTACCTAGCCTGCTAGAGTGAGATGGGCTTCATCTGTCTAGCAAGGGCTAAAGGACTCTAGCCCATACATTGTCAGAGCTGATCAGGAGGGCATTAAACTAGGTTTGAAGGGAGAAGGGGTTGAAATCAGGCTCTCCAGAAATGAGCCTAAAGGTGGAAAGCCAGAGTTAGAAGTGAAATCAGCAGCCCAGTGGAAGTGCATGTACACCAATTCACACAGTGTGGGTAACAAACAAGAGGAGCTGGAAGCCATCATGAGGCAGGAAAGCTGTGATGTAGTTGCCATCATGGAAATGTGGTGAGATGACTCATGTGAATGGAGTGCTGCCGGGGATGGCTACAAGCTCCTCAGAAGGGACAGGCAAGGTAGGAAAGGTGGAGGGGTGGCTCTGTATGTTAGAGAGTCTCTTGATTCTGTAAAACTTTAGGTCAGTGATGATAAGGTTGAGTGCCTGTGGATCAGAATCAGGGGGAAGGCCAACAAGGCCAACACCCTGGTGGGAGTTTGTTACAGACCACCCAACCAGGATGATGAGGGTGATGAATTATTCTACAGGCAGCTGGCAGATGTCTCAAAATCACCAGCCCTTGTTCTTGTGGGTGACTTTAACCTGCCAGATGTCTGCTGGAAACTCAACACAGCAGAGAAGAGACAGTCTAGGAGATTCCTAGAGCGTATAGAGGATAATTTCCTGCTTCAGCTGGTAAATGAGTCTACCAGCGGTGGGGCACTGCTAGACCTGCTGTTCACAAACAGAGAAGGGCTGGTGGGAGATGTGGTGGTCAGAGGCTGTCTGGGGCACAGTGACCACGAAATGGAGTTTTCAATACTCAGGGATGCAAGGAGGGCCATCAACAAAACTTCTACCCTGGACTTCCAGAAGGCAGATTTTGGCCTACTCAGAAGACTGGTTCAGAGGGTGCCTTGGGAAATGGTCCTTGGGGAAAAAAAAAAAANGTGGCTTGGGAAATGGTCCTTGGGGAAAAAAAAAAAAAAGGGGTCCAGGAGGGATGGACATGTTTCAAGAAGCAAGTCTTGAACACACAGGAGCAGGCTGTCCCAGTTTGCCAAAAGGGGAGCTGGCGGGGAAGACAGCCAGCCTAGCTGAACAGAGAGCTTTTGAAGGAAATTAGGGAAAAAAAAGAGACCTTACTAACTATGGAAAAAAGGGCTGGCTACTCATGAAGAGTTTAGGAAAATAGTTAGGTCACATAGAAAGAAAATTGGAGAGACAAAGGCAAAATGTGCTTCTACAAATACATCAGTAGGAAAAGGAGGGGCAAGGAAAACCTCGATTCTTTGTTGGACATGGGGGAGAACATAGTCATCAAAGATGAGGAAAGGCTGAGGTACTTAACACCTTCTTTCCCTCAGTTTTCCAGAGTAAGACAGATTGTCCTCCGGACAACTGGCCTCCAGTACTGGTAGACAGAGACAGGAAGCCAAAGAGCCCCCCTGTAATCCAGGAGGGAACAGTTAGCAACCTGCTGAGATACTTGGATCCTCAAAAATCTATGGGACCAGATGGGATCCA
>VZRE01014818.1:0-154737 GCA_013396775.1 Cephalopterus ornatus
TTCTTCCAGACCTTTCCACGGCAAACCTTGTAAAAGCGGCTGTCTCCATGTTAATAAAGTTCACTCCACACAGCCTCCGGTGCTACGTGCATGGGCGTTTTCCTGCGCCGCCTCGTCACAGCATCCGGAGCTCAGCGAATGCCGCAACCTGCCAGCTAGCTAGTCGGCAATCCCTTGCTGTTCTACCCGGAGCGGACCTACCCTACCACTCCTGCAGGTTGCGACAGTAGGGTGTTGTTGTATTTTTCAAAACTAATTTTTCAATAAACAAATAAAGTCCTAGAAGAGGTTAAAGTCACATATGAGGACATTTCAAAAGAATTATTAAGGGAAACAAATAGCAAAGTCTCATTTGCACATGAACATTTTGACCAAAATCATAGGCAATTCAGCTGGTCTGCAAGATTGAAATTGCAGAATATAATTTCTGATAGCGTTTCCCTCTTCCTCAAACTAACAAACAAATATTATTTTTGTTTGTTTTCATTGTTTTAGAAGTTTTTAGAAAAACCTACAATTTTTCTACTACTGTATAATTAAGCATGAAGGAAATAATTTAAAATTTCACATTTTCTTGCATAATTCCTTCTATAATCCTGCCTTCATCTCTGCCTTGTGTGAGTAGGCTGGTCTGAGACACCAGCTCCCTTAAAGCATTATTCCAAGGCCATAGTTGTGGAATATATGCCCTCCTTCATATTCACACTAGATTACTTTCCTTCCCCATCCTCATTCCACATCCAGAACTGATAGTCTTATTTCTTGGACATGGCAACACCAGGTGTGTAGAAACATGAGAATACGGAATATGGAGAACTTTTTTTTCATTTTTGCTTCTAGACTCTGCATTGTCTAAATTTATTTTTAAACTCCACAGAACAGGTCTACAGTAGATCTGTCTGCAGTAGATGTCAGATCTATGTAGACTCACAAGAATACGAAGAGGCTGAGTTATGGTTTGTAAATTTACAAGTAAGAGCAAAACAGTGAAGAACCTCTTGGCTTTCCTACGTTGGTGTCATATTTTAAGACAGACACGCTAGATTAGTCTGAGAAAGTGAAGTCCCACAGAACAGAGTCTGATAAGAGTTATCTGTTTTAAACTAAAATAAAACTCCAAAATAGTATTATTTAATCCTTGTGTCACTACACCAAATTCTTTACTTGAGAGAGAAGAGGAAGAAGAGTTGGTTTAAAGGTGCTTTCTTGAAATTTATGTTTGCAGTCACTTTGAGGTCACTCTTAGGTTTGAAATGACTCTCGCTTAGGAAAGAATCCCTGACTGATGCAAGTGCAATTCCAGGCCATTTGGATTTGCCTGTAGACATAGAACAGTAATATTTTCCTGACCGCATTTGCTGCACTGCAATGGGGGGTGGGGAGGGAGTGGGGTGAGGGAGAGGCAGTGCAGGGTTCTTTCCCTGTCTCTGTGAGAAAGGTCTGGAAACAAATGGCTTAATAAAGTAGCTGGTTTAAAAAGGCAGAATAAGGGGAATACAGATAGTAAAAATTTTGTCTTCAGATGGTGGAGACAACAGTCATGCAGCATCAGATGGAGCCCAGAGGGATTTTTCCAAGGTGTGAGGCACAGATTCTGTCCATTCCTCTTTTTCATTCATTTGAGCTATAATATACATTTTTTTTAAAAAAACCCACAACTCTATTCAAAAAGATGTTCATAGGAGAATTTTTTACTGCAACCTCATGCACAAGTGGAAACTGCCTGCAGGCTCCTCTGGAAAGGTGAGCTGGCTGAGTTTATTCCATGTCCAAGAAGCCCATGCAGCATAACCTCCATCCACATACAGATTACCTTTCCTTAAAATATGTTAAACTACAGATTATATTAATAATATACAGGCTTCTCATGACCTTAGTATAAGGCCCAAAAAAAACAGGCATGGCCTTTTTGACACCACTAATTTGCCAATTACATCATGTTCTGCAAGACTTTGAGTGCCCCATAGGACTCCATTATACAATTAATGTATATAAAGATTATTATTCTAAGATATATACATGTGTATAATACAGTCACACATAGAAAATTTCCTATTAGACAACAGAAAATCAGGCAAAGAAGATCGAGACATTAAAAAAAAAAAAATAAATGTACCTCTTTAAGGTTTGCTCCTTTTTCCTAGTTTTCAGATCGTGCCTCCCTAACTTCAGCAGGAGACACATTTGTTTTCAACTGTCTTCCAGGTGAGAGAACGTTTTGAAGAATCTCGAGTAAGATGACTTTCTGTGCCTTCCTCTATTTTTCACTGGTGTGGCTTGAGAGCGTTTTTAATTGAAAATGTTATCCTCCGATAGATTTCTGATATGGATGCTATCAGAATAAGTCAATAATAGCAAAAATGGTATAAGCATCTCAAGGTCAGACCATGCAGAGGACAGGCTGAGGTGCAATCTGTTCTTAGCGGTTGTTTATCCACCAATATCTGAGAGGTGTAAGAAGAGATCTAGACCAGCAGCCAAACTGGTAAAATTGGTTTACCAGTTAAAACTGGCAATCCTATTCGTTCAAACCTCCCTGGTGGAAGGAGAAGTCTGTGTATCTTTTATACAGGGGATCTTGACTATAAGGTACACAATAAAAGCAAGATGTTTTTATCAGGGTGCAGAGCTCCATGTGAGAGCTGCTTTGTAACAGAAGCTTGGATATACCCATATCCAAATAAATGCATGAGGCAAGGAGAGCTTTGCATAGTCTGTGTGTTTTTGTCAAGAATAGTGTGAGCTGTGCAGTGGGACCCCGAGCAACAGAAGGAAGGTGAGGTTTTAAGCAGTGCAATGAGGGAGAAGAATTGATCATAAAGAGTGGGATTTTTTGTTTGCTTGCTCTGAGGAAACAGAAAAGAATTTTAACTTCATTAAGACTAAACCAAAGTCAAGAACATCTAAAAGGCAAGAGGAGAGATAGAGGATGAGATACCATAAGGAGTGAAAGAGGACAAGGCAGTACCAGAACCCTTCATTTGTAAAAGAAAAATGTTGTCTTTCCTCAGAGGGAACAAGAACAATTAAGCCTTACCTCATTTAAGGAATTAGTTATTAAAATTCAGCAGAATTCTTGCTTCTGAAGTTGCTTAGGTTTTAGGCTTGCATTTATCTGCTTGCAATATGGGCCATTTTTCCTTCTGACACATTTATGAATTTCTTTATGACAAGCAAATAATATTTATATTTATTTAGCACTGAAGCAATTATGTGATGTGGGCTGATAAGTACTAAAAGAATATTTATCAAAACAGGAATGAAAGCTACTAAGCTTGTTTTTGTGTCAGCACAAATTATTTATTCCGTTTACAATAAATATTTTTTGTCCCAGTCACCTGGGAAATCAGACCCAGCCACACATGAATAGTCTCAATAGCAATTCTAAGAGGAGGAAAAATCTCTTTGTCTCTCTCTGATTATTATTTGCCAAATAGAAACTAGACCATTTTGGACCATATTAAAATCTTTCTTTTAAAAATTTAAATATGTATATTAATATACATATGTATAGATACTACTTAGTGCTTTAGAACAATTGTTTAATAATTCTAGTTTATTATTATTCCTCATAGAAAGACCACAGATGATCAGACACAGAAATGGATTTAACACTTTTTTCTTTTAAGATGTTAATACACCAGTATCAGTTGTAGTTTCTGGCTGGCTCTGACAGAATGCTGTGGATTTCTGTAAAAAATTTTCTTTTGATTTTAGGTTTTGACATATTCATATCAAATGATATGAAGATGTATCTGATTTTTTACCAGAGTAATTACTCTTGTTTAGGTATGTTAGGAGCAATAACAAAGTACATGATGCAAGTAAATCAATTATGAATCCTTAATGCACAAAGCAAACAAGACATTCCATTAAGACACAAGAAACATAAGATTCTTACGTGCTATAAAGATTTTATTTGTCAAATAAGTGCAATAGCTACTATGTAGTAAGCAGATAACAAAATATAAACAACTTTTTCTTTTCTTTTCACAAATCCAAGAGAAAACACTAACTCTGCTGCATGGGAGGACAAAAGAAGCTGATCTCTTCTGTGCTTTCAGGTTTTCACTCCACTGATTTGCTGTTTCTCGAGTGTGGCATTTAGAAATCTTTTTCTTTTCTTTTTAATTGAAATGCAAAGTACTATCTTATGGATTCTTAATAGGATTAAAAGATTCACCATTCCCTCCTGCCTAGCTGGGTAATTGTACAGATGTACGTTAATTAGCTGTGTGTCAGTGTTTGTGTCTTCCACAGGTTCTGCTGTGCTTACTTGACTGGGCATTCTGTGTTTGGAGGTCTGAAGGGAGGAAATGGTTCACAGGAAGTATTCAGCTTTAAGTCTAAACCTTAGATTTCAAAAAAAAAAAAAAAAAGAAGAAGAATATTTTGAAGGATGTTAATTCATATTTTTCCCTATTTTCATAAAATCAATAATTCCAAGCAAGTAAACAAGACTTCATGCATTGTAAAGGTACATTTTTATACATGCAAATATAGTGAGATAACTGTAATATTTCTGGTTTCACTATTGTAGCCGTGATGATCTAAGATCAGTCAGTCTGTTAAACCAGATCACCTTGCCATTTTTTGGGGCTTTCTTTTTATATATACACTCATGTAAATGACTTAAGGTTGACCAGAGGCAACTAAAAAGGTTGGCCATAATTTCAAAATATAACAATTCTTTAAAAGTCGCCATAAACAGCCATAAAGGTAAGAGTAAGACAAGACTGGACATATGTCATACTTCCATTTAGGTCCTGAGCATAGGCTTCTTTCAATTGGCATTGAAATTTAAATTTAGGTTTAAATTTAAATTTAGACAGTTTGGGATCAGGTTACAGAATCGCTTCAAAACCCAATCACCTGTTTATACACATTTCTCATTCTTTTTTCTGAAGTTGTAATTTTGGGTGACTTATGTGATCATTTAAAATAGGAGCTGATGACAGAAAATGCTAAATAACATGACCACGGTTATGAAAACAGTTGGGTAACTCTCCAGAAATAAAAATAAACCTACTCTTACTATATATTTGGGAACAGGTCACAGATGGAGTGCTCATCTCTTGAGGGAATTCATTATTTACTCACCAAAATAGGGCAATTTGTACTTATAATTTTAAGGTAAATCTGCTTATGAATTTGCTGTCTTTGATAATACTGGAGCATTTGGTGAAAAATAAAGAAATTAGACATTGGAAAATACTTTGTACCAGCTTTAGAAAACTGTACTTCAAAAATCGACTTCAAAAATCAAAAATCCCTCAAAAGTCTGGAATCAGTGGTGATCAAATACTCCTTGAAAACTAGTCACATGCTTCCCATTTCCACTTCTTTCTGTTTTCCCCATTTGTATCATCTGCTTTCACCTCCTGTTTTTTCTCCCAAGGTTTTATTGTTTTATTTCTACTCCCATCCATAACCAGTATAGAGCAATCTCTGCTAACTTTTCTGTTCCTGCACGGGCTAAGTTATGTATTTCACTTTACCCATGGCGAGCAACCCCCTTTGAAGACAATGCTCATAAAATCACTTTAGATCTCTACAAGCCTTGTGGGATGACAAAAAACTACAGAAGATCTAAACTGTACCTTCAGGAAGGGTTCTTCCATGAATGGTCAATATACAAGTGGGAATACTTTTGTCCTAATGAGTTATTTTCTTATAAGTATTTATTCTTACCGGTAACTCAAGAGAAAATAATACAAAGCAACATATAAAGAGGATGATTTAAACATTAATCCACACGTGTGTGGCGTGAATTCAGAATGAAAGTGTTCTTTACCTATTGTTGCTTAGTTAATTCAGGAATGAACAATGACACTACTAATAAAGCCTGTCTTCATGAAGAGGCATAAAGAAGTTTAAGTTTTTCCAACCCTGTCCCAAATTCAAATTAGTCCCTACTGTTAGAAACTGGTCAGGCAGTTGAACTAAATAGTTGTTGTAGGTCCCTTAGAACTGAAGTAGTCAATTCTAACCTGCTTAGTTATATCAGTGTAATATGTCAGTCTTTTTCATATGCCCCATCTCTGAACAACTCAACATGTAGAGGAAAGAACTTAAAATATTCTACAAAGTATGGTGAAGATCTTTCAATGGAGTGAGTATATACAGCATTTCCACTCACTTTGTTGAAAAGGAAAGACAATTATAAATAAAGTAGAGAAAAAACATACAGCAGCATTAAGGTATTGAACTCTAGTAGTAATACTCACTCAAATGTTATCTGTAGCTTTATTTACTTGATATGAATAACAGCTTGATAAAACAGGCTGATTCAGTATGTGGCACTGAAATGCTACACAGTTTAAAAAAAAGTCATAAGCAAAGAGACTTCTACTTGCCCAAACCCTAAAATATTTCTTAAAGAGCATGATAAGTAGGACCACTGAGGGTATATCTGTACACTATTCAAATCAGCAAGATCAGAATTTCTCTCTGAAAAGAATTAAAAAAAAAAGTAGTGTTTTTTATTTTAGCTGTTGTCATAGGTTTCAAGTGTGCTAAAAACTGGGCAGGAATTTTTCTTCCCTTCCCGCTGCCTGCTGCTGTGAGGGAGGTTGAATGGGCAATTAACAACATAAAGAAATTGGCCAAAGACCTGACATTCCAACTTGATGGCCCTTGGAAAGTCTGTGAGGGGGAGGAGTGTCTTTGGCCTTTTGGTTTTATCCCTCTCCGGGAGGGGAAGGGGTGAGGTTTTTGTTACCGGGGGACAGAAGCAAAGTGTGGGTTGAAAAGAAGCTCCAGAGTTTCTGTCTTTGCTCTCAGCCTGATTACCTGGCTGCGTTTTCTTCTTGTGCACACCAAGGGACAATTATACCACCACCATGACAGACTGCGTGAGTTTTCTTGGGAACAAACCTTTTTTTTCTTCCCCCCTCTCTCCCTTCCTGGGGGGTGGAGATCTCCATCCCCAGGCCCCTCCTGCAAACCCAGGGCCCTGCACAGCGACTACCTGATCCAACAGCGCCCCCTGCCAGCCAGCACAGAGCACTGCAGGCTCTGCTCCTCCAGTAATCCAACAGCACTCCCTGATGATTGTGGTTAGATTTGGGCCAAAAGCACAAACTGAACTGTTTACTTTTTGAAGGGAATTTTTGGGTATAGGATTATTGTTTGGTGGGGTTTGTTTTCTCTGTGTTTTGTTGTTGTTGTTGTTTTGCCAGTAAAAATAGATCTTTTAATAAAGGGCTGTTATTTTTCTTTTCTCCACACTTTCTCAATTGGAGCCTCTTAATTTCAGATTTACAATTGCTTAGAGGGAGGAGTCTTTTTGGTCTTTCCTCATAACTCATCCTCCTTAGCAAAACACTTCTGTCTCATTAAACCTAGACAGTTGTATATGTGAAAAAAAAAAATATGGTGAGAAATGAAGCTGAAAGGTGCTGACTTGTTCTGTTTCAAGCGATGACATCATCAAAATGGTTGTGTGATCAGAAGAAAATAGTCACTTTCAGCTATTCTGTCTCACAGATGTACTGAAGAGAGGGAAATTTCATGAAAACACTGTTCCTTGGCGGGAGGATTCCATGGTACAGACAAATACAAAGAGCACAATGTAGCTTCACGTTCAGTGCTGTAAGCCGGGCGTAAATGAAAAGGCTGAAGAGCTGATGAGGACCAAGCAGGGGCAGCACAGGGCTCTCTCCAGAAAGCCAGTTTGCTCTGGTTGGTTCCAGAGCCTGTACCAAACCTGTGTTATATGAACGCATAGTTATCTCTATACAAGCCAGTTTAAAGCTTGTGCACATATGTGTACTGCAGCCTTAGTGCATGGAAAACTGTCTCCACACTTAAATGAGATAGTAACTGGAGAAAGATCAGTTTGCTGTGGTCTCTTTATCGGCATGTGCTGTCTGGAGATTAAAACCACACACACATATATTCACGTAGCTTAGTGTATTCTGTAATGCTTTATTTAGAAAGGCATGAATACCAAAGTAACTGTATTCAAATAATTAAAGAAGGAATTGATTTGAGTTGGGATTAATGGACTTTCACTCTCTACAATAATGTCTGAACTGACTTTTGAAGAACTGGTTCTTCATGTCCTGAACAAGGAAAGATGACCTTTGGAAAAGACAGTCAGAGGGTATTGCAGCATTACATGATAAATAGTGTGATGTATGATCTGGGGCCATTAATGCCTGCTAGTGCCCTCGGGGTCTGACTGCATGATGTGTCAGGGAATTTCCCATGTGCTTACTTTACTATGCTGGCTTAGTGCTAAAAGAAAGTTAGATGATTTAAAAAGAGTAGTTTCAGCTACTCACCGTTTCCTTACAGATACAGTCCCAATTCTGTTTAATTTGCGTAGTCTACGAATTGTATCTCCAAGCTATTTTTCCAATGTGAACATTAAATTTTTCATAAGTACAGTTACAGACATGCAGGTCTCAACAGGATCAAAATCCATGGATAATTCATGAAATAGAGGTACATTTACAGCAGATTTCCTATTTTGGCTTACTTGCTGAATCTTCTTTGAAAGAAAAGTGCATTCACCTTGAATTCCACAAAAAAACATTGCTTAATGAAAGTATGAAAATATGTCTATTCTCTGTATTAATTTGTTATATTAAAAGTTCGTGCTGGATTCCTATCTCTCTCTAATAATCTATTTTTCTGAGTTAGTGGTGTCTCTTCAGTCTTTCACTCTCTCACCTGTCTGTGAAGTTTCTAGTTAGACTGACATCAGTTTCATTTAAAATCAAAGGAAGGACACTTCAGGAGACTTCTGGAGGGAGGTCAGCATCTGTTCTAAAGATTAGACAGTAGTTAAAGTAAAATTGGAGTAGTACAACATTTCATTTAGCTTCATGTTATCTCTTCATAAAATTCAACTTTTTCTGTCATTAGTTACCAACAGGAGGAATTTGCCCTTTTTCTGAATGATACCTGAAACAACTGAAGAACCCTGCTCAGCACAAGTTGTAGAATTTTTGTTTAAACTGTGTGAGTATCCTGCAGACCTAGAGTAAGGGACAAAGTGCAACAGCTCTGAACGCAACAAAAAGAAACTTGGTTTGTTCTCTGAAACCAACAGAGAAAACTAAGAAACTACAGGGAGGTGGTGGAGGTGGTGAAGATAAATCAAAAGTTGAGATAGAACAACTAACAGTCTGAAATAAGGCGCATTCCCTCTGCACAATTTACCTGGTGATTCTCACATGCCCCAGGAGAATTAGCAGATTCTCACCATCTGAGCACCTGAGAGTTACATCCTATAGCTGTGACAAATTTCCGGTGCTTCAGAGGATGATGAGTGCTCTCCCACCCTCCTTCCTCCAGAAGTTATATTGTCAAGGAGGAAGAAAAAAATTTCCTGAATGTAGGTATGATGCAAACAAGCATAATTAACAAACATAGATACAATGTTTTTCCTTAATTGCAGGATCACAGAAAAATGGAACATGATACAAGGATTTTCAGTAAATAACTTCTGTATTAAAATTTTCCTCCTTTGCTGTGTTCATAATCAAGTGTATTTCACTGTTCTTAAAGAGAAACTGATTACTACACGGAATGACATTCAGCTACAATTTCTATAGTCACAAAGAACAATTTAGTGTAATGTCATTCTTTCTCTAATTACCATTGATTCAGAAAATCTTATTAATTTCCTTTGCTTAGAAATGGTATCTTACAGAAAAAGACAAAAAGTTCAAGAAAGTCTTGAAGGAATAAATATACATTTTTGATCATATACATATTTTACAACACATAAACTTTGCAAAATAAGAGTGCCTAGCAAATTATACACTCAATAATAACTGCCAAATGGCCCTAGTTCTTATTTTAGGGCTAAAGGGATGCACTAATGTTAAATATGTTTTTAGTTTTGAGCAAATCATTCTTTTCTGACAGAGTAATACTATTAGTGTAATATGCCCCTGCTGCCTAAGCTGCATCCAACTGAACACTGCTTATTACTGTCAAGGAAAGCAGAAGTCAAATACATATAATTTGCTTCAGCTCTGTCTCTAACACAGTATGGAATACTAAGTTAGTATCTAATGTGGAAAATTTGAATTGGGCTATAAATAGCTTTTAAAAAAGCAAGTATGATAAAAGGAATTTATGTATTGAACAAGTATAGAACTTGCATTAATATCACAGTTCTGTTAAGCAAATAAAAGAGAATCTAATTACATGGAAATATGCCATTTACAGATAACTCTCTTCAGCTTTTTTGTATGAAGTTTGTAAAGGCACATACAAAGCTGGCATAGTGTCTTTATATGCCCAAATCTTTGCCATAATCTATTCATATGTTGGTACAATCATCCAAGTCCTAGCATCAATAAAATACAAATCACTTTTCCAACTGATTTTTCTTTGAAGTAAGATTTCACATGTGAAAATTTATTCTTTCTGAAGACAGTAATATAAACTATTCCTGAAGAGGAAGCCTGGCTTAAATAGTGCTTTATCACCTGTGGTTATGGGTTTTACACTGAATTACAGAACAGTTGAGATTGAAAGGGACTTCTGGAGGTGCAAGCTCCCTGCTGAAGCAGGAGCAGCTACAGCCAGTTTCCAGGACCATGACTACAAGGATTTTTAAGGACAAAGTCCCTCTAAGAATGGAAGCTCTGCAACCTCTCTGGGCAATCTGTGCCGGTGTTCAGTCATTCTCACAGTGAAAAACTTTTCAGATGTTCAGATAGAAACTTCCACACTTCAGTTTGTGCCCACTGCCTCTTGTCACTGAGCAACACTGAAAAGAGCCTGGCTGTTCCCTCTTTGCACCATCTCCTCAGGTGTTTAGACATATTGATAAGTTCCCCCCTGAGCCTTCTCTTCTCCAGGCTGAACTGTTCCGGCTGTGCCAGCCTTTCCTCACAGGTGAGGTTCTACGATCACTTTATCATTAATTCCAAGGTAGAGAGATTGCAAGCCAGTCTTAATAATTAATTCTAAATTTACACCCAGTTTTGGATTACAGATGCTGTGAAGTTTCTGCCAAGCAATGAAAACTCTCCTTCACTTTGGAAAATTGATGTGTTTCTATGAATGATTTCAGCTTTAAATTGTTTTGTCACAATATTCTTGACCAGCTCCAGTTATTCTTGTAAAATTTGCACATCTGTTGTTGACATTTAAACAAGTTTGATATCAGCTTTAAATACTAGCTACTGAATATTCACAGGCTACACATTTAAGAAGTTTAATAGATATTTCTTTATGACATCACAATTACTGCATTGCAGTTTATAATTATATCTTATAAATGTGATTGCATGTATTTACACTAATTACACAATTACAGATAATTTCATGAATTATGGAAACACACAGAGTGACTAAGCTTTACTAAAAGAAATAAGTAAATCAGCAAAATACAAATGACCTCAAAAAAATCATTGAGAAAGTGAAAGGATTCTACACAAAGTTTCTCAAATAAAGCTTTTTCGTTCCAAAACATCTCAGTATAATCCAAGATATATAAATATATGCTAAGCACACTGCTTAATTATGTGAGAATGTAGTTGAAACTAATTATGTACCTGTGTTCTGAGCACATAAACAGTGAAAATCAGAGAAGACCCTTCTCCAGTATTTCTTTTCGTGCACTTGCCTTACACCAACAATTGAGTTGATCAAAGTTAAAAAACACATAATGGCAAAAGTGCAGTATATACACCTAATCTTTTCAAATTAGACTTATGGATATCAATTGATACAAATACATTGAGCCGAAACTCTGCAAAGATTTATGCATATGCCTAATGTTTGTTAATTTGTATTTATAATATTGTATTTATACTGAAGGTTGTCCAATAGAAATGCTTAAATCTAGTTCTGATAATACAGATTTTTTATGATATTGTGAAAGTAATTTCTATGAATTTTTAATAATACTAATATCTCACGTTTAACAGAAATAATTAGAATGTTCACATTTTGCAGGTGGGTTATGTAAGCATGAATATAGACAGCATAGAAGCTTAGCACATAGAAAATAATCATGGAAGCTGTTAAAGATAGTACATACTTGATAATGTGCTCTATGCAGCCTAAAAATGCATCATAAAAAGGTGTTTTTATTTCATATTTAAATTTTATGCAATGATTTTTATAGGGAGCAATTGCAGAGTAATACACTAGTGAGGCAGACCCTCTGTGTATAACATACTTTTTTTTAACATGAACAATGGCTTTTTCATGGTGTTGCAAAAAAATAATAACAGCATACTCCATATGCACGGTGTGAAAAAAATCTTTTAATCCTTTTGAAGAAATTTGAGCATTGGGTGATTGCTAATGGTATGATTACAGGAAAAAAAAAAGATTGAAAACGTGTCTTCTGGTATTTTAACAAGTTGCTCCCACAGTTCACAGCTTTCTGCGTGGGAGAAGCAAGGTCAGGTCAGGAAAATAATGCAGGTGTATTGAAAAGCATACAAATAACATCTGAAGGGAGAAGTGCAAATGGTGTTATGGAAGGTTTAAAATTGGAAGAAGGAAAAAAAGTTTGTCATTGAAGCAAGAAGGAAACTTACAGGTGATGCATTATCCTAACAAAAAATTTGATTTGCAGCAGGAGTGAATGGAAATTCACTGAAAGAAATTAGATGCTAATCTAGAAACAGGAAATAATTTTGGTGCTGAGTTCATCTACAGATGCATATCAAGTCTATTAATACAGAGTCTTGAAGGACTTAGCTGTACTAATTACAGTGGTAATTAGCTGTGACACATAATCAAGTCACCAAGCCAGACCAGGTACCTCAATTTCTGTTCTTTCACTCTATTGAATATTTCAGTTCTTTAGGACTACAGCATTGTAGATTAACTTAAATTGGCCCTGCAGTCAGCCCACATTGATTTATCATTTCAAGAACCCTTAATTCTATATAATTTGTCAACTTCAGTCAATTTAGTAGTAAGCTCAAGCAAAAAACCACATGGTCTACTTTAAAGAAGTCAGCTTAATGGATTATATCAAATACATTTTTTAACATAGTCTGAAAATGAAATCAGTATTTGGCAATAATTCCCTTCTAAAGGAATGTTTATTTAATTGTTAGGGATTACTAATAAAAATTTTAATTAATATTTGATCTTTGATTCGTATCTTCCTTATATTGACTTGAGTCTGAGGACTATGAACTGTGACCCAGCAATAGCACTTTAAGAAAGGTTGGCATAAGATTACTCTACAAGTTCTTCAACAGCTTACATTTAGTCGGTGGGAAGTGTATTTTCCTTATCTCATACTGAAATAAATGGGGATCTTGCTGTCAACACTTATGGGAGCTTAATTGGTTTGATAATTTCTGTGGCCAACAGAATTTAGCTCTGAAGAGGAGCAATAAAAAATAACAGATATAAGTTTTCATATGTGCTGACACTGTAGGAATTTACAAGCAGAGTCTGAGATGGAGAACAGGACTGTGTGGTGAGCAAACAGAAAGGTTTAAGATCATTACAATCAACAGGCTTTTGCTGGCTCTCAGAAGAGGTTGTGCAGAAGCAGAATAATGGTGTAAACCAGAGTATCATAACACTCTCTTCAAATGGAAATATCTTACCGTAGGAAACTAAAATATTTTTTGGTTCAAATTTAGCCTGACTTTAATAAATCATAAGTGCTGTTGGCTGGGAATTCTCTAATGAAATATTTTTCTCCCTGTAAAGTGCCTCTATTCTCTAAATAAGTCTTTTACCATAGTGTATTGGCTTAAATTATCTTCTGACAGAACTAACAGGGTTTTGTGAAAACACTGCCTATTAGATTTCCTCCCAAAACTCTCTTGCTTACCTCCTAGCTCTCAGCCCTGCATCTTCCCTCTACACAATTGTTGCGGAATTAGGAGTCCTGGGGCTTCACAAGGGCATAATTTCAGTCAATCACACACTGAAATTGGGTCCAGGCAGACAGGATCTTGGTGATATGTAGATAAATAAGTAAAGTCCAGTGCAGTCGTCACCCCAGGTACATGACTGAACTGCCCCAGGCTTGCCCTAGTTTCACTTCAGCTAATAAGCTGTTACTGTTCAAAAAGAAAGTTGGAAAACATTAGAAATAATCTGTAATAGACTTTTAATTTCATGGAACTGTCTGTTATTCCAGTGTGATAGATAAAATGAAAAAAAAAATAAAATAAAGGAGACAGTTAAAATCCACCCATCACCCCCTCCTATACATAAATGGGAATCCAATCCTGAAATATGTAAAACCAAACACTGGGGTGAGAAATGAGAAACAATACTTCCGGACTCTAAAACCAATGAAAATATGCGTTGAAGACTAATAGTTCAATAGTTACCAGGGCACTGACAGCTAAAATGTCCAGAAGACTCTTGCTACAGAATAGAGATCCTCACTGAACTGAGGATTTTGGTTAGTGGAAGGTGTCCCTGCACATGGCTAGATTGGACTAGATGATCATTAAGGTCCATTCTAACCCCTTAAAATTCTATGATTCCATGATTCTACCTACTGCCACTGCATCAAAATACCGCTACCTGTAGAGAAGTTCAACACAAAGAATGAAAAGTTTGCTCCTAGTGAAGCTCTTACCAGATATTTCATATACAGGTACAGAAATTCAAACTGTCTAAGGTTGTATTCATGTTATGTTTGCAATCAGCTAACTATTGTTGCAGCTCACAATCTTTAAAGTCCATGCCTTTTGAGAGATTTCATTCATGTGTGAAAGAAGACTGATAGAACCACCTTCACTTCCCTACTCCTTTGGAAGGACAAAGCACTACTTTGGAAGGACAAGGACAAATGAAACATAATGTTTTACTAAAGTGAATATAATGACAGGGCTGGAGTACTGACTGAAGCTGTGACATTATGATTGCTGGACAAAGAACTGATTGAACAGCAGAGCTCACAAGGTTGTAGTGAATGGAGCTACATCTGTTTGGGAACTGGCCACCAATGTTGTTCCTCAGGGTTCAATTCTAGAGCAAGTTTTCTATTCAATGTATTTATCAATGATCTCAATGCAGGAGCTGAATTCACCATTAGCAAGTTTGTTGATGATACCAAGCTGGGAGGTGCTGTTGGCTCTCCTGAGGGACAAGATGCCTTGCAGAAGAGTCTAGATAGATTGGAGCATTGGGGAATCATTAATGGGATGAAATTTAACAAGTGATCAAATGATGGATCCTGCACCTGGGAGGGAGTAACACTGGGCACAAGTACAAACTGGGAGAGGAGTGGCTGGAGCGCAGCCCTGCAGAAAGGGATCGGGGGGTGCCTGTCTGCAGCAGGCTCAGTGTGTCCAGGCAGCCAAGAGAGCAAACCCCATTCTGGGGTACATCAAACATGCCATCATCAGCCATCAAAGGAGGTGATTCTGTACTCAGTGGTGGTGTAGCCTCACCTTGAGTATGTGTGAAGTTCTAGGCCCAATAATTTAAGAGGGAGGTGGAGTTCCTTGAATGCATCCAGAGGGCAACAAAGCTGATGAAAGGGCTGGAAAGCATGTCCTAAAAGGAACTACTAAGGTCTCTGGGCTTCTCCAGTGTGGAGAGAAGGAGGCTGAGAAGTGACCTCATTGATCTCTACAGCTTTCCTGAGAAGGAAAGTGGAGAGGGAGGTGCTAAGCTCTTCTTTGGATCCAGTGACAGGATGGATGTGTCCATTGCTGCATCAGGGTTAGACTGGACATTTGGAAGCATTTCTTTACTGAGAGGGTGGTCAAACACTGGAACAGGCTTTCTGGAGGGGTGGTCGATACCCCAAGCCTCTCAGTGCTTAATCTGTGCCCTCTTTACTCGGCACTGGGGAGGCTGCACCTCAAATCCTCACTACAAGACAGACATTGAGGTGCTGGAGCGTGTCCAGAGAAGGGCAGTGGAGCACAAATCTGATGAGGAGGAGCTGAGGGAGCTGGGGTTATTTGGTCTGGAGAAAAGGAGGCCCAGGAGAGACCTTCTCACTCTCTACACCTGAAAGGAGGGTGTAGTGAGATGGGGGTTGGCCTCTTCTCCCAAGTAACAAGTGGCAGGATAAGAGGAAGGTTGTACCAGGGGACAATTTAGATTGGATTTTATGTAAAACTTCACCAAAAAGGTTATCAAGCACTGGGACAGGCTGCCCAGGGAAGCGGTGGAGTCACNATTTGGTCTGGAGAAAAGGAGGCCCAGGAGAGACCTTCTCACTCTCTACACCTGAAAGGAGGGTGTAGTGAGATGGGGGTTGGCCTCTTCTCCCAAGTAACAAGTGGCAGGATAAGAGGAAGGTTGTACCAGGGGACAATTTAGATTGGATTTTATGTAAAACTTCACCAAAAAGGTTATCAAG
The DNA here is from genome assembly GCA_013396775.1 of Cephalopterus ornatus. Taxonomy (NCBI): domain Eukaryota; kingdom Metazoa; phylum Chordata; class Aves; order Passeriformes; family Cotingidae; genus Cephalopterus; species Cephalopterus ornatus. The sequence goes on from VZRE01014818.1 coordinate 16,286, forward strand.
CACTGGGACAGGCTGCCCAGGGAAGCGGTGGAGTCACCATCTCTGGAGATATTTAAAAGATATTTAGATATGGAGTTTAGGGACATGTTTTAGTGGTAGACTTTGCAGTGTTAGGTTTGCAGTTGGACTCAATGATCTTGAAGGTCTTTTCCAACCTAAATGATTCTATGATTCTGTGAATAAGAAATTGAATTAAAGTTCACATACAAAAATTTAATCAGGAAGGAGATTAGCAATAAATGACTATTTCTCCCTTTTAATTAAAAGTATTATTTTGCAGTGTTTTTTTAACTAAATGAAAGTTTGGTGTTTATGAAAACACACTTGAGTATATTTTTTAAATCTTTCTAGTGTTGAGGGAATGAAGAATTAATGACCTGATTACTCTGTAATCCCCAGTATCTCTGTCAAGAAAGTAATTTGATGCTGTTAAATGTAGCAGGCATATACTAACATATCAAGGATTCAGTGTAAGAGCTAAAAGGCAGAAAACAAGAAAAGTATTTCTAAAAAAGTGCCATATTTTCCAAGGGTGAACTACTGAATTTTAGGGCAGGTTGGCAACATATAACCCATATTACAGAATCCTGACACAAAAGGCATAAGTCAGGGAGATAATCTGTCTAAAGCATATGTGTGGGATCAGTGGTAACTCATGGCAAGTCAATTTTTTGTGCTTTCTATTGCAATGAAGATGACAACGTATAAAATGAAACTGAATACACCCAGAGCAGTATATTCTAAATATCAAAAGAAGGTTGCAACTACACCAGGGAATTGAAAATATGATTCTCATCGTCTTAACCTTTTCCTTCTAACATGAAAAGATTAGTAGAGAGAATGAAAGAGACTCTCCCATTTCATATCCACTGCCAGAAACAAGACCAAAACACTGTTCACCTGTGAAGTATGACTTGTAGCAAACAAAAAACACAGTGAAAAAAGATGTGTGAAAGGCCTGGCTACAGATTTTAGCAGTGTTACAGATTATGTTGCAGTAAACTAGAGTAGTGACGTTTTGGCCGTGATGGTCTGGTACCACAGGCAGGACAAGGTTTTCAGGAGAGGTAGTGGCTGTTATAACTGAAAAAAGCAAGACACAGGCCTGAGAAGTTTGGTACTACATTTAATCTCACCAGCTGGAGTCTGATGAAAAAACCTGTCTCTCTCTACAGTCTTGTCTTGGAAAACTATTAGTCTACCAACTACAGACACATGGAGAATTGCTTCTGAAACTCATATCTTCCCACATGATCTTAGAGCTTGAGCTTATTTAAAAAGTATTCCTGTTGGTTATTGAATTGAATCTATTCATGTCCCTGAATAGATCTGAAACATGATAACTGACTTTAGAAATGCAATTCCAGTGTCCTATGACACAGTTTCCCAAAGTACAAAGAAAAGTATACAAACAATGTGCCTGTGATGAAAGAAAACATTCAGGCTTTATCTGAACATACAGGTAGAAGTTCTGTCTGCTCTTTGCAAACGTCTTTAAACTCAAATGGAGAACATATTTTTGCTGCTCACCTGCTTAAAGTGTTTTATCAAACTTTTATTCAGAAGGAAGCATATTTAATACCAGATGTATTTGTTGCCACAGAAACATAAGAGATTCTTGAAGTTGTTTTGAAGTAGAAGCTGTAGAAAATATTAGTAGATAAAGCAGATAAACAAAGCCTCAGGAATTAATCTCAATTTATGAAAATCAATAATGAAATTACTTTTTAAAATTAAATGCATGCTCTGGAATCACTCAAAAAAGATGGTATACTATTTTACAGGTTTAAAAATTAAAAAAAATAACATATATAATCCTAAACTAGTTAAATATGGGCATTTACATAATATTAACTGAAGGAGAACAAGGTCACTAAATTATCAGGCAAGAACAGAAATGGTTGCCTTTAAACAGACATCATGTAAAATAGCAGGCTGTCAGTAGACAAATCTATGACGGCATTTAGGGACATGGCAATAAAATGATAGCACGGCCAAAGCTCACTTATAATTGCCAAATTGAGTTATTCAATTATTGATGCAACAATGGTCAGTGTCAGTTTATTTTTCCCTCAGCTGTCACTCCCTTAATAGAAGTAAGGGTGATGGAGATTGACCTCTGCCGTCTTTTTGACTCTTCATGTGGCAATGAATAATTACAATGTTTTGCACAAATAATATAATTAAGGAAATGAATGTTTCTGTTTGTTCTCCATAGAAAAAACATAGGAGAAAATTGCTGAGGAGTTACTTACAGCACCTTTCCTTACTGTAAACAGAAAATAATCTTATAACTGAAGACTTTTTACTGTATTTTTCTATTTTCTGAGATAAAATCATTGGTTATGTATTTCAAGTTTATATACTGTTTATGGTGTCTCTGCCATAAAATATATATTTAACATCAACCACATATATACTTCTGCAAGCCTCAGTTTGAAGCACCAACTTCATGTTAAGTGTGCATAAAAAATATTTTTTAATCAGAAACCAAGTGTTTATCGTTTTCTTCCTTTTATAGCAGTGTGGTGCTTTTATTTCAGGTATTCAGTGCAAATAAGGACACAGAAAGGGGGAAATGTTTCTGTTAATTTAGAATAGGCATCTACCTTATTATCTATAATGTCTCATTTTAGTCAATATTTAAGACTTATAATCTTCATATGTTGCTCAGATAATTTCAGTTAGTTCATTCTGACCCATTTAGGCAAACATATCTTTGCACAATAAAGACATGGAAGCCCATTGTACCCAAAGATTACATACACTCATGACTTGGATATGGTCAAGCTTTTGAAATAAGATTTTAAAATGAAACACTGATTCCATTGACTTATGTTTGGAGTAGAAATGATCAATGACCCAATCAGAGTAGAAGGGATTCAGCAGAAAGGACCCAGTACCTATGATATTCATTGCCTTTCTGGATCAATATTTGAACAGCCTGTTAAAGCCCAGCACTGGTATGTAGAAATGGCAAGTTATTATAATCTGAAGGCTATTTGATGAATGATATGGAGCTAATAGAAAATCTCAGTGCCCAGTAGCTCTGTTACAAGTAACTATATAAGTAGAGTCATCATCACAATTGGCATTTCTATGGCTATTCCAAGACAGACATTAACTAAGAACGAAATATACTGATGCTGGAGGCTTTTCAGCAAATAGTTTTTCCTTTAAAATTCATATGTCACCATGGTTAACATGGCTTCATCTCTGATCAGTCTAGGATAAAATGATTGATGATGCATTAGCCACTAAAATGTCTAAATTTTGTTCTTAATGCTTTGCTCTCACAAGGTGATCCTTATGCGAACAAAAAGAAAAATCAATCAGCAAGGAAAATCACTAGCTATTTCTATCCATGATGTAATTTCCTAGGGAGATGCAAAAACTCTTAACTTTCAGAGTAATCTCTGAACCTGAAAATAGCTCACACAGGCTGCATCATGTTCTTTCCCAATGAAGGATGTTAAGAAGCACATATGGAACCGACACTAACACCAACTATTGACTATCACATTAGAGAATGTGCATCTCTTTTGTCACATAAAAACATTTATGCCGTGTGATTTTATTACACAGTGAATCGTTGCCTGATTTCCACAAACTTTAAAATATTGTAGGAGAAAAGTATTCATACTTTTTCCCACAAATCTAGGAAAAGATAACATCATGGCAGCCAACATGGTCAACAGCATATGAGTATTATTTTCCTAGATTGAAGACTGTATGATTTACAGTCATTTGACATTTAGGGTATTAAAACATTGTGAGAATGTGTGTATGATTGTATTAAATAGTCAATATTTGAGTCCATGATAAACTTTTTTATCCATGACATGTCTTGTGATGTTCAGGTTTTCTGAAAACTGTAAATGTCAACAGCAACTGCAGAAAGACTGGTTGTGCCTGAGTAGACAGAAGAGATTTCAAGTTACCGTAGGAAACCATGACAATTTTAGACTGGGGTACAAAGCTTATAACCGTATATGGGGAAAACTAAAAAGTCCCATTATATATAAGCAGTTGAAATATGGTTAGGAAATACCAAATAATGTAATAGAATAACAGAATTTTAGAGTTTTTAAGGTTGGAAATGACCTCTAAGATCATTGAGCCCAGGTATTGACATAGCACCACTGTGTTCATCACTAAACCATATCCCCAAGGGCCATATCCACACATTTTTGGAACACTTTCAGGGATGGTGATTCCACCACTTCCCTGGGCAGTGTCTTCCAATGTGTGACCACCCTTCCAGTGAAGAAATTTTTATTACTAATAATCTAAACCTCTCCTGGTCATTTCATCTCATCCTGTCACTTGTTGCCCGGGAGAAGAGACCAACCTCTGCCTCACTACCCTTCTTTTGGATAGCTGCAGAGAGCAAGCAGGTCCCACCTGAGCCTCCTTTTTTCCAGGCTCCCTCAGCAGGTCCTCATCAGACTTGTGCTCCAGACCCTTCTGCAGCTCTGCTCCCTTCTCTGGGCATGCTCCAGCACCTCAATATTTTTCTTGTAGTGAGAGGCCCAGAACTGAACCCAGGATTTGAGGTGAGGCCTCACTGGTGCCCGGCACAGGAGGACAATCACTGCCCTGGCCCTGCTGGCCACACTATTGCTGAAACAGGCCAGGATGTCATTGGCCTTCTTGCCCACCTGGGCACATGCTGGCTCATGTTCAGCTGCTGTCGACCAGCACTCCCAGGTCCTTTTCCTCTGGGCATCTCTCCAGGTACTCTGTCCCCAGCCTGTCGCACTGCAGGGGATTGTTGTGACCCAAGTGTAGGACCCAGCACTTGGCCTTGTTGAACCTAATCCTTTACCCAATGATCCAGCCTGTCCGGATCCCTCTGCAGATCAACACTCCAGCACAACTTGGTGTTGTCTGTAAACTGACTAAGGGTGAATGAAACTGTTGGACCTATCAAATCTTCAAGATGTCCTCATGGATTTTCAAATTCAGGAACCTTGTAGCACAAGGTTAACTTTGCTGAGCAGTGAGTGGTGCAGAGAACAGCTTTGTATTAGCTCTTCTGTTCAGATCTTCAGTCCAATTCCAGTATTCATCTTTTGGTTTTATGAGATTAGTCAGATAGAAGTGTACAACAGAGCCTTGGTAATACCAAAATACACAACTAAACTGCAACTGTAAAGTGAGGTAGCACAAGAGGAAAAGATTTTGAATTTAAGAAAACTGAAGATGTATGAACATCTAATATATCGCCAGGTAGTAGAAGTGCCAGAAGTGGTGAGTAAACACCCTGTACGGCTATTGAACATTTTAGAGAGAAGTTTCTTCATATTTTATATGTCAGAAACTAACACGATTCACGTATGATCTTAATAAACCACACAGTTCTAGTATAACTTTTACACCTAAAAAAGGAAATCACATAGAAAAACCTCCCTTTTGTCCTTGTAAATCTCTGCGATCATGAACATCTCAGTCCAGAATTGCCCAAATGTAGGCTTTAATGAGAAATAAAAAAACAGTAAAAAAAAAAGTTTTCAGATATGTTTCATTATTCTAAACTACCTTCTTTTCTCCTTTGGAATTGTTGGGGCACCCGACATTGGTAATCTAAGTCTTGAATAATTCACCAGTTAAATTTGTCTTTGATAAAGTTATGAATAGGAATTGAACACTTTCATGTTAAGGTTCTAAACTGAAAAAGTTGGAAAGTATTATAGATGAGCTTGTAAACATCAGAATAGTAAATTTTGCAATGTTCATTTTTATTTTAGCAATGAATTATGTCTTCTGATTATACTTCTAAGTCTGTCTCCATACTTTGCCAAAGTGTTTGGAAACTTGCTGTGGCAAGTTTTTGTTTCACTGAAACAAAAACAAAGGAAACAAACAAACAAAACCCCAACCGACTCCCCTAAACAACAACAATAGACTCAGCAACAACAATAACAAAAACTGAAACCAAACAAAAACCCTACCCAACAAACAATAAACCAAAACAAACAAACAAACAATAAACAAACAATAATTTTTCCATCATTTTAGATTGGAAACACAGTAAAAAAAAAAAAAAAGGTAAAATCACCTTTCAAAAATTCCAGAATTCTAGACTTCTTTTACCTATTATGTCACTGTAATGAATTGATTCTGTTGATTAACTTTGAAATGTCTTTAAAAGGTGCAAATACTGTTTGAAAAAGTGTGGTCTGCAACAACAAATGCAATTGCAATATATATTAAAAGGAGGGCAAGAAAATGGAGAATGCTCATGAAGTTCCAGATATTGAAACACCTAAAGAACTATGAATGTTAGCACAAATACATATCCATACACTGAATTTTTAGACATCAGTCTCTCAAAATTTCTTTTTCTCTAAAACTGAGGCTGCTATTTCCTAATTTTAGCTGGCAAGAATTATTGTTGCTGTACTAGGTTATGCAACAGAACACAGATTAAAATTTAAAGAAAGTTCAAATTCAAAGGACAAGGATATTTGAATGTAGATGGGTTTTAATGCTATCATCACATGTGGTCAGCAATTTTCATTGGAAAAAAAAGAGAATCATAAATAGAAAAATTATGTCCAGAAAGATAAGTTACAATGTTTCCATTAACAACAGGCAATGGCAATAATTCAAAATTAGACAGCTTGACCTAATTTAGATATCTTATGAAGCACATAACATAGTTTCTTCTAATTTAATAAAAAGAATTAAATCTGGTTTGATTTTTGTTACAGTTTCTATTATATCATTAGATTCATAAAATGGGAAACTTGTAATGAAAACCCTGTAAAATCTCTCAGTACGAGTATCTTTTAAGTATCAATATAATATATGACTTTTCACTCTTTTTACCTGAGGACAGCTCTCCTGGACCCATTGTTGAGGACTGTAATGGTTTGAATACTGAAATTACTTTTGTAGTTTAGAAATTAAAGACCAACTATTTCTGTGTGAAAAGGAGCTTATAAAAAGAGAAAAATGTGTGCCTTGTCCACAGAAAGGAACTTTAAGCAAAAGGGGCATGACTTCTCACTACCTTACATATATGTGCACAGCCCCACAAGAATTTCTTTTACCAAAAGAAAATAAGTCTGTAGGATTTTTTTTAAATACCTAACAAAGTAACTTTAAACCCAGAGAAATTAGGAAATAGTAATGTACATGACATTTTCATCTGAAGTTAAACTAATGACATACTTGGTAAATCACTATTTTTAATTATTCTGAAAGCAAGAATTTCACTGACTATAAATTTTAACTTTTTTTTTTATGGTGGTACATATTGTATACTCTTTTATAATTTCATTTTAAATAAATGCTTCTCTGAATAAAGAACAGACTCTTATATTTTGCCTACCTTTCAACATTAATTCCACTATTTTTCTTCTACTTCATTTCTTTTGATTAATTATAAAGAAATATTCCAAGCACCATTATGTTGCTCCTAGAAAATGTACAAACAAAAAGTTAAACTGAGAACACTTTTTGGATATACTCAATTCCCAAGTACTCGCAGAATTAATCTGAATTAATCATTACTTAAAAATATTCATCTACAGACTTAGTACATAAAAATACTTTTAGCCTGTAAAGCCATGCATGAGAAAATTAAGAAATGCTGATCCACAGTTTTTATTTAATTTGATGCCTCTTTTACCTCCCTTCCTATACAGCGAGGAATCAAATTTTAGAGTCACTAAGTTTTCCACATAATTCAACATTATGATGTAGAGATAATCATGGACACACACAAGGACAGAGCTGCTCAGCCAAAGCAAAACCTGTCATTTTCTAAGTTTCAAGTGCTTCAAGTCACAACTCTCATTATAAGCACTGAATTAAGTCTTCCTATGCTGTCTTCCATTCTGTCATTAAGGAAAATGGGAGTTAAATTCACTTTTCACAGCAACAAAAGGACTTGACCCATTTCACCGCTGCCTCACAAATGTTCATCCTTTAGATACAAGAGTGGCTATCAGAGGCAGGGAAAGACATTCCTACAGCAAGCAACTGTTTAGATTAAGAGATGTTACATTTTAAGATGAATGGAGTGCTCACAAGGTTGTCCTGTTTGGTCAATGGAGTAGAGGAAAAGGGGATTTTCTTGTCCCCATACAGAAAAAAATCGAAGAATTACAGAAGAAAATCATGGCTAAAGTGGAAGTTGTGAAGACAAGTCTGAGCTGAGTCTTCCTTAGTTCTTTTAAAGCCAGTGGTGTAGCTTTTTCAAGGCAGCACTTCCCTCCAGTGCTGCAGAACATACACTGAAATGAAAAACTGCTCAAGCAATTAATTTTACTTTTCAGCAAAAATCACAGAGTCTAAGAATGAGCAAATTCTTTTGGCATTTTCAGTGCCTTTTTCCCTGGAGAGAAAGAAGAAAGCATTTTTGAATGCACTGAACTCAGGTTAGCTGATTTTTAATTTCATGGAACACGGAAAAGGTAATTTTATGCCAGGGATAAATATCAGACACTAATACAAAGAAGGTGTTCATCTTCCTTAACAACACAATTCAAAAAATTCTGAAGAAGGTGAAGCTGTAGTGAAACTACAAATGTACTGAGTCTGTACGTGAATGTCTCTAGTTAATATGCAGTATTTACACGTAAATACTAAATCTATCCACATTACTCTGCCATCAAGACTGACTGAATTTTAAAGAGACAAAATGCTAATTTGTATCAGTACACCAGGAAAACCTATTATATTGGTTTGAAATTTCTTTGCCAATTATTTACAAATGTCTAACAACCAGAGGTTAAAGTTATGCTAGTATAATAATTTGCTATCTTATTCACGCAGAAGACAATTATTAATGGCTTTCATTACTGCAATTAAAATGCATAAAGTCAATCTATTTTATGAGTTTGAATGTACTCCTTTTCCAAGTTTATCACATATAAAAGTGAGGAATGATTTTAAACTCATTAACAAAAATACACTTTAGAGTATTAATATTTAAAATTACAATAGGATTGCAATATTGCAGAGACAATAGATGCTTTCTAAACACCTGCTTATTATATTTTTATCACTGTCACATTAAACCAAACACAGGAACATTGTGCTTTCTTTTTTCTTTTTTTAACAATGTTTGGTTACTGTATGAAATTTTTCCAAGTTCTTTGGTTTGAACAGCATGTCTATTACCTGAAGAAGATATTTTTCTGTACTTCATCAGAAACCTCAGCATTGTGTATTGAATCAGCACTCTTAACAGCGTTCAAACACTGTAGTTTTTTTCCCCAAATAGGGAAAAACAGTGTATAGCATTCTCAATTTAACTATCCAGTTTCAGTGAAGCTGTTCTTTCACAAATCTGAGAGAAGACAAACTTGCTGAGTGAGTTCTGAAGTCAAGCAGCCTTTTTTCGCTTTCTCAATGTGTCACAAAGAGAATTGGTTTTGCTTGATATTTGTCTGTAACGGATTTTAATGTTGATTTTAATGGGTCAATACTGTTTCTGAACAACTCTCAGATTCTTGGATCATTGAACTTTGGATCACTGAACTTTGGGCCCCAGTGTTCATGTCATGCTAGATTACATATGATACAAAATGACTATAAATAATCTAGGGTGTTTCCTTTACAGTTTAGCTATTTCAATAAATTTGGCAGGAAGAATTGACATATTTCAACTGTGAAAACTGGACTCAAAATGAACACTGAAAAAGGACTGTTTCTCATTAAAAAGACTGATTTTTTGAAAAACTTGTATGCAAATATGGACTTTTCTAAGTCAGATTTGATGGCTATTGTTTTTTGTAGTGAATGAAAATCATACATAATTCATATTCATGCCTTCTGAGAAAACTGAAGAAAAATAAAAGGAAGATTTTTTAACTGAGTCTACTTTCAGAAAGAAATATAACATTGCTAAGTTTAGTTTTGATTGTCTCGGGGTGCCTAAGAATTCATTGCAATCAAATGGATAACCTTTAATCCCTGTGTTTAAAGTGAGTTCAGTCCTCTGGATGGAATATGCCAAATAAATAACAAGTCTTTTTATATAACTGTATTTCCCTCCCAGAATGACCTGTCACTATTTAGCATATATAACTGTTTTTTAAGCTTACTTATTGACCTCGGTTATTCATTTATTCCCCATTTGAAATTGTTTTTCTCACTGTGAAAAATCAAAACATGCATAGTGGCAAATATTGCTCAAAACTTTGCCTTTCTAAATTCTTATTTAACAGCCTGACACATGTTTTGAAGATAAAAAGAACTGCCTATACAGAGAAGATCCCAAAGTAAAGGTTCAGATCTTGCCAAAATTTCTTTCTGTGATTCCTTCAGCATCTTTTCATTTCACTTGCAAATAATTATGTCTGAAAAATAAAGATTAAGTCATTAGCTTAAAAGAGCACCTTAAATCTTGTATTGATGCTAATAAATAAAAGAATTGTAGAGTAAAATATGTTGCAAAAATTATGATTTTGAGGGATGTTTTTAATTAAGACTATATTGTACGCATTTTACTGCTGTTCATGTTCTTCAAGGTTGTTTGAAAATGACTAGTTGTCATAGCAACTCAACTTTCACAAACTCTGGCCTAATTTTCCTTTGGGGCATCAGTAGTTCAACATGGAACCAGTGTAAGCTAAGAACAGTATCCAGGAATGGCTCAGATTTAAATTTCAACAAACAAAGTTCTGGATGCTCAGCAAACCTTTGACAGAATTCAAAACATGAGGGAAAGATAGCATTGCACTGCCCTGTCATTTGATTTTGGTGTAATCACAGGCTGTTTTCTTCATCTATATATTTCTTGTCAACAGCTCACTTCTTTCCCTCACATTCACTCCTTTGTGCAAGTCATCAAGATTTTGGGGTGAATTTTTCTTCAATAAGTGTTGGTTGATTGTAAATTTGAGCATTTTGCTACAGTTTTCACTCTCCAGAGAAAATTAAAGGAAGCTACCTTGTAAGCTCAACTCAGAACATCAGAGTTTATATTTTAACAGGCAATGTCATGCTGTGCTAAACTGGAAAAACCCTTAGAAACAACAAAAGTCACAAGTTTAAGTGAATAAAGTATCATCAATTTGCTTATTTTTTATGAGAAGCACAGAGTGAGTGGCTGCATTGTACAGCCAATACCATAACTGGCCCTCCTCAGGACATGGAACTGTTGGAGAAAGACCAGAGGAGACCAGGAAGTTGATAAGGGGACTGGAGCACCTCCCTTATGAAGACAGGCTGAGATAGTTGGAGCTGTTCAGCCTGGAGAGAAGGTTTTGTGGAGACCTCAGAGCAACCTTCTGGTATCTGAAGGGGCCTCCATGGAAGCCAAAGAGGAACTGTAGTCACAGGACAAGGGGGAATGGGTTCAAACTGAAAGAGAGAAATTTAGTTTAGATATACAGAAGAAATTTTTTCCTGTGAGAGTGATGAGGCATTGGAACAGGTTGCCCAAAAAAGCTGAGGATGCCCAGTCCCTGGAACTGTTCAAGGCCAGGTTGAATGGGGCTCTGAGCAATCTGGTCTAGTGTGAGGTGACTCTGCCCACATCAGGGGGTTGAAACTAGGTGATCTTTAAGATCCCTTCCAACCCAGGCACTCTATGATTCTGAGAACTGGAAGGAAAAAAAAAATCCTGAAATTACTAATTTCTGTGTCAAAAATATGATGATAAAATTAGGCATCCTCAGATATACTCGACTGAATTTTTTGGTATACACAAATTTGTTGTTCAGGTCAACCCAACTGTTTAAAATGTACATATAACTTATTGGAGGAGTTAGAAATTTCAGCAGAGAGTGTTTCTCAGGAAGCAGCAGCAGTGGTTGTCACTATGCTCACCAGCTCACTCATCCCCACAACACATTCTGTAAATAGACAGCTGAGGGAGCTGAAGGGGAAAAGGCCACCTCTGTGTCCGGCTGTGCTTCTACCACATCCATGTGAAATGCTCGAGAGGCTCCAATGAGAAAGTTGATTTAGAAACAGTGAGAAAATCTTAACTTTCTCTTGATGATTTGTAACAAAACACTGGCAATCTTTCCTATGCAAAAAACTCCCCACTGAATTGCTGTAAATTTTTAAAATAAGCATCTTTATGAGGAAAAAAAGGGCTTCAAATCACTGGAAGAGTTGAAGTGCAGGAACCAGTTGAGTTACCTTATTATGTTTACTACACTGTCATTCGCTTTTTCTTTGAAAATAGGGCTTTGAGAAGAAATAAATAAGCAGTGCAATTAATTTCATATAAGTAAAAAAAAAATACTGCTGCATTTCAGCTGATTGGTAAACTACTAGAGGCAAAACAAAACCACAGAGAAGTTTTAGCTGTTATGGGGTAAGAACAGAGGTTTTGATGAACAGCCAAATTTAGAAGACCATGCATCCTTGGTGAACAGAACTGAACTCCACCACATTTTAAATTTAAAACCTAAATAAACAGCATATTTCCTGTGATACTGTAATATAATCTAGGCAGGACTCTTCTGCTAAGTTTAAGCTCACCTGCAACAGTCGTGGGGTTGAAAAATGAGTAGTGCTCATTCCCCAAGTCTGTAATAAGTGTGCTTTTCCTTACAAGTGTGTAATGGCCATCCATTATATGACAGGGCAACAATAAACATGGGAATAGCCAATGACCCTCAGCGACCTTAGATAAGCATATACTTTGTCATTAACTACATATATTCCTGGAGTAATACAGATACATAGAAACATTATTTACAGCAGAAAGTAACTACAAGGCAATAAAGTGACATAGAGAAACAATAAGACAAAAGATGGGAAAGAGACAAAGAAAATTTTAAGGGAAACTTTGGAGAGGTCAGCTCACCAGGAGGGAAAAATTTAGTATAGATCAGGGACATCAGATGAAAGGGTCAAAATACATTCAAAATATAAAGACAGCAAAAATTTATGTTTCTAACCTTTTTTTCCAGTCAGGTGTTTTCAGAGAGTTCTTTCCAAACAAGACACATTAAATGCCCAAATTAAACAATCACATCCTTCATATTGCAAATTAGAAACAAAAAATTCTAAACCATTTGTGATAGGTCACATGTCTAAAGCCAGGACTTTAAACTTAATGTTATACATATAGTTATATATTCAGAAACATCAAAGAGAAGCTTGAGCGTCAGAAGTATTGAAATATGGACATGGCAGTAGAAATTAGCAAATGCATTTTAAAAAACAAGTCCATCAAATACTGTGCCAAGCCCCTACCACTACAAAACAGATACATAAAGGTAATAACTATTTATAGTAAGAGAACTAAACAAATTTTCCCAAATTGTAATTAAAAAAAAATGAAAAATCACCTGGATATGTACTTTCTGAGAATAATTGTCATGGATTTTCTTGAAGTAATAAATTAACAATCTCCAACACTGAAGTTTGCTTTTATTTCATTCAGGAACAGATAATTTTTGGCAACAAACTGATATATGATCTAGTGGTATAATATATAGCAAACATATAGTAATTGGATGAATGTGAAACTAGGTCTGGAATAATGCAAAAATAATGGTTTTTTCTCTGTTTTTTTTTTTTCTTGCTAAGTTCTGTTGAAAAAAGGTTGGACAGTTCAGATTGCTAAACTGTTCAGGATCTGAAGGGTTCGGGATCTGAATGACCATTTATTTACCAGTTCTTTCATCACCAATGATTATACATTTCCACATTCCAACATTCTCTCAGCGACAACTGGGTAAAAAAAATTCATTAGTATCCTTATGTCCAAACAACTAAGCACGAGGACTATATGGTTACTCCCAAAAACTTCATCAGCTCCACCTTTGACAATTCACAATTCAACTGCTGTCCTTGTGAATTCAACCTGCTTATGCATATGTGTAACTGTTTAATCCTCACTTTACTTAGGCAGAGTGTAGTTGTACAGGTTTGTATTCTTTTATGTTGCACTAGGATAACATTCACACTCGCTTATCTCAGTTCTCCCAACTCATTCTTGTAATTTCTTTGAAAGGATGTCACTCTTCTCCAACATATATATTTTTTTCCATAACACATCAGTGTACTCTGCATTTTTAATTTACTGGGATGGCTACATGGAAACACTGGGGAGAAAAAACAAACAAACAAACAAAAAAAAAAAGGAAAAAAAGGGGTTTTAAATAGGCACAAAGAAAGCAAAGAACAAGATATTAAATATTCCCTCTTAGGTGTGGAAGAAAAAGACAGATCCCTTGGTAAATCCAGTCTAAATGTGAGAACTCATTAAATCTTCAACGAGCAATTGTTACGGTAAGAACTTTGCATCAATAATTAAATCTGTTTGTGATTTAAGAGAAAAAAATATCAACTGAATTTTAATGTATTGTGTATATATTTGACAATGGCTAATGGAGACAGATGTGAGGAGATAACATAACAGATGCTAAATGGTTCCCTTTTTTTATAAGACATTTATAAAAGACAAACAAAATTAAATGTCAAAATGATAGAGCTACTCTCAGTTCAGAGATACAAGCCTCCCTAAACTCATTAAACTGGAAACCACAGCCAGAGCAGGTGTTCATGTAAGTGAGATTTAAGTTTACATTATTGAAAAAAAACAGTACCCTTCCATATATGCACATATTCCATTATGTCTGTGAGTTTTGTCTTAAAACTGAAATATGTTTTACAGTCTGTGGGATTTTATACAAAACCATTTTGCTGAATCAATAAGTAGTTGATATTCCAGTTTCTTATCCACCTTTTATTTAGCTATTAAGTTCACAAATATGTGTGTCAACCGAATTAACACCCTCTTCATCCCCAATAGTGTGTAGGAAAATTATAAATAATATTGAGGGGAAAAAAACTAAGGTAATGCATCTACAGTTACTCCTGATCCATGTAATAGTACTGTAATCATGGTGATTGCACAGACTGAACACAAACATACCTACTACAGAAGACAAATTAGAAAGTAGGTTATTAACAAGGGAGAAAAAGACCAAGTTGTAAGATTGATTTATTTCATAACGCCAGTTTTTTCCATTAAAAAACAGTAAAAAATATGGTCTTATCATAGATTCAAACAGATCTTAAAATTCTGCTCTGTTCCACAAGTCATATTCTGTAGTTTTAGACATAAATACCCCAATAAAATAAAAACTCAGAGAATACACCAAGGGATCATCTGCCCCTGCTCAAAGCCACTGACATATGTAACTTTGTTATTGATTAAGTTCTTGTTATAGCAAAGGAAATTCTTCTTAACAGAACGTCAGTTATACACAAATAGCTGGATTTAACACCAAAAGATTTGCTTTTCATTAAATAAAACATTTTTATTTAAGTTATGTATGACAGGTTAAGATCAGAACACAAAATAGGCTTGTTAGCATATGAGAATAAAAAAGAACAGTGCCATAAACAGAAGTTGAACTGAAAAAAAACTGATGACACAAAACATTGCAAAAAATTACTAGAGCTATTGAATTTACATTGACAATTCAATGCTTAGGGGATAAATAGTATACAGTTTAAATTTGCCTTATAGATTAAAACATTTAGAGTAGTCAAAAAAAAAAAAGGAAAAAAAACTTTTAAGCATATTGGCTGCTTGAAAACAGGAAATTTTGCTTAGACATTACAGTAAGATCCCCGTAATTTCCCATTTAAAAAACTTTACATGTATCCTGACCAAAAGGGTAGTTTTGATTATAAACATTTTTTGTGTGGAAAATAAAATTTCAAAAGAGAAAAAAAACGTTCTCTTATGTAGACAACTATGACACTCTCCTACACTTGCAGAAATAGTTTTCAAAATTATATTTTGAAAATAAGTTTTTAAAAATCAAATATTTTTTCCCATATTCTGGTAAGCCATCTGATGAACACTTGCAAGTAAACTTCTATTAATGAACTGCTCTATTTTGTTTAAATAATGTAATTTTAACTGGTCCTCATATTGGGCAGCTCTATGCCACATAGATTTAAAGTTCATCTGTAGTAGAGGAAACTTTATCTCAAGACATGTCTTTGATTAGTCTCTCTCACACATGGATATAGAGCATATGCTCACCTAACCTAATAGTCTCATCCTCTTTCTTGGACAAAGCAGGATTTCCTCATCCCACTATATAGTTAAAAAACTTCTCTATGGCTATCTGCTGTAAAGAAAATCTCAAAAAAACCCCTCAGATTCAGATGAAGCAGCATTTTAAAGCAGTGTTCTTGTAAATTTTTGGAGGGTTTTGTTATTTACATAATTTCTCAGTCTAATGTATACTTTTGGTTGTTTTGGAGTGTTAAACATTAAAACCAATTAGAATAAAAATAGAGGGAATAAAACCCAAGGGAACTGAAGTATTTTTATTCTTTCTTCATAAGAAGAATTTTATAGGAAGCAGTATTTCACTATCTTTCTCTATGCACACATCTTCCTTTCTAGAGATTTTTCTTTGAGTGGTCAGGCAGTCAGCTTGACACATTTCACAAGCGTTTTATAACATATCTTCATCTACTTTTGAATACAGAATTGATTTCTTTGGGAGATCTGTTTTTAATTGTTTTCTGTTTTACCTCACTATATATTTGATGGCTTCATGATATGCACGTAAATGTTTATTAATTGTTTGATGGCTTTGTTTTCTGACTTTGTATCATTTGTGTCGATCTTCAAGACTAAAACAAATTCTTCTAGGTGCTGCATGAGCAATGGGTTGTGAGTGGGCAAAGGACTGCTGAAAAATCTATTGTCCTTGGCCTGTTTTCAAATGACAGCTCTCTTTATTGACCACACATTTTTCAAAGACATAAGACCTCTCCCATTTTTCAAAGTTCCAGTTGCTATGAACCTTAAAACAGGGTCAGATATCCAAGTGCTTTGAGAGTTTTTGAAAATTTGAGGTCCTCTGTTTTATCCAAATACAACTATTAACAGATTTACAGATTTCTGTACTTACAAGCTCCACCTTTGTTATGAATGGATTCATTGTTGTTCAAATGAGTTCTTAGATTTTTTTTTTTCCCCTGGTCATAACTGTTTTTTTAAAATCAAAAATTGCTAACAAAAGGGGAACTAGCAAGGTCAAACATTCAATACCTCATTTTTTTTGCAGACAGAATGAAAATATCACAATCTTCTTTTATAGGCTTGGCAGAAAACCACAACACTCAGAAGTACACAACCATTTTAAAGCTTTTTAAGCTTTTTTAAGTTTAACCTGCTTAAGTGAATTAAACTTTTCCCCTCCTTACCTTTTTTTTCCTTTGTGCATGTGTATGTGTGTCAATAGAAGCCAAAAATGTCATCTATGAAACTGCATATATTCCAATAAAAGATTTTCCATTTTTTCTCAGCCATAAGACTTTTTATACTACCTTCCATATAATACACTGCTATTTTTGTGGCTTCTCTCTCCTTGATCTTTTAATAATAAGCTCCTACAGGAATGGGAATGTGACTCCAGCTGCAGTTGGGTCAGGGATCCCAGCTCAGTGAGATCTGGCTAATAGTCAGGTATTTTAAGATGATAAATAACAATTATAAAAATTATTCCAAAATAACTTTTAGTGTAATCAGTAATTTTAATGACTTTTACTCAGGAGACAGTCTGTGTTCTTGCGTGGGCAAAACACAGAGCTCATTCCCATCCGTCTGCAACGTGCAAGGAAGCCACATGAAAAGATAGGTCAAAATAGTAGCCAACTGGGCAAGCGGTTCATTCTATCCATGATTCTTCCAAGAAACCAGTAGCCTGTGGTATTGTTTTATTTTATCCTTCTAGTTATGAAATACCGAGTCACTTCCACCAGTCCTTAAGTCTCGGTAACAACTCAAGTGGAAAAGAGAGTAGTGAACCAACACAGCTTAAAAGACACCTATCTTTCTGCAGAGTTTTACCCTGTATTAGTTCCATGACACAGTTGCCACATGACCTTGCAGACAGGAGTGTCCAGAAATACTTGTGTATGCCTCTGTGGGCATGGGGAGAGCAGAGGTTACTGACCAGCTGTGGAAAAGGAATGTACAGTGCATACTATATACCTTGAATTCTGTAAGGCTTCATGCCCTGTAGCATTCTCCTTTGGGATATGATAAAGTGCAGACTAGTTCCAGTTGCACGGGAATATGCCAGGATCCCTGGGACCACTGGTCTTATCAAAAATCCTAATGTTCAGCTGGGAGATGAGAATGAGCATACTCTGAAGAATGGTAGAGCCCAGCCTTGTTCAATGTCTTCATCAATGATCTGGATGTTGAAGCGTCTCCACACAACATGGCATTTTTGGGAATGACTGAGAATAACCCACAGAGCTTCGCTTCACAGGGACCTTGGTAAACTTGAGGTGTGAACTTATTCAGTGAAGCTCAGCAGTGAGAATTGCAAAAGGTCACACCTGGAACAGAATATCCCAGCACCTGGGAACAGACAGGCTGAGTAACAGCCCTGATTAAAGGGAGCTGGAGAGGTCAGTGAAGGCCAGGCTGAACATGGGGCAGACGTTTGCTCCTTTCACAAGTAGAGCAGACTGAATTCTGAACTACATTACACAACCAGCAGATCTAGGCAATATATGATCACCTTCTGTGAGATACTGGTAAATCTCTCTTTGGAATGTGGCTTTGAGTCAACTCCAGTTCAAAATAAATGTTGAGAAACTACCAGGAGTCCTTCAGAGAACTTTTGGGATTGCCGGAGTGATTCAGCAAGTGTCCTACTGAGGAAGCTGAGCGTGGGCTAAGGGGCGATCTAGTGCAATTCTCAGTACGGACAAATAACACAACACGAGGAAATGGCCACAAACGGTGACTGGAGAGGTTCAGACTGGAAATTAGGAAATACATTTTATAATGGAGAAGATAGTGTAACCATGGAGGAGGGTTTAATGTTGTAGTGTTGATGATAGTCCTGCTTCAGGCAGGAGGCTGGACTGAGTGGTCTCCAGAAACTTCTTCCAAACAACATTTCTATGATTCAATAGGTCTGTTGCCTTGCACTTTTGCTCAGTGCTGCAGCTTCAAACTTTAATGACTCATAATTTGTCCATTATGTGAATGTACACCTTCTCTCAAGAAAACTTATAGAAAATGCTGAAGGAAATGCTCAGCATTCACGTGGCAACAAAAAGCAAATCTAAAATATTTATATTGTAAATATAGTACTTTGACTCACAAAACCTCATAAAGCAAAAAAGTAATTAAGGAAAATAAGAAAGGAAAAGCATAGCCCACAGAGACTTTTTCCATTACAAAATGACCAACTATTATTTGGATATATACTTAAACAAAGGCTTTCATTTACATAGCTAACCTAAGAGGCTGTAAATTTGTAATAGCCTTCTTATTAATGCACTACTTTTGTATTTTCTTGAATGTATTTGAGAAGATTATAATTTTCAAAAAACAATTGTTATAAACAATAGGAAAGTATGCTACAAATTAATAAGTTTTCAAAATAAACAACTACACACTTTAGGAGTGCGTACTGACAATTACTTAATAATTGTTGTTGCTTGCTTAGTATATTCTACTTAACTGCTTAAACCATTTGTTGAAAGCAATAATTTAAATCTGAATTTATAACTTATTTAAAGTTTAGCTAAGGGTTGAGTGATTATGTTATTCAATCAGTTACTTACCTCAGCGAGTTCACGCTAGTACACATGCAGAATATTATATTAAGCAAAAATAATTGTTTTCTTACATAGTATAACATTTACCAGCAATGGAGAGGAGAGTAACACCTCGGTAGTTTGAACAGTCTGATTTATCTCCTTTCGTCTTGTACAAGGTGATGATGACTGCGTCACGAAAGTCTGATGGTAGTTCACCTAGTTCCCAGCATCGTTCCACGGCTTCGTGGAGCTTGGAATGGAGTGCTTGACCACCATGCCTCCAGACTTCAGGCAGGATTCTGTCAACCCCAGCTGCCGTGTTGCTGCGAATGCAGCTGTGTTGGGCAGGGCATGTCTTCAGGATGAAGGACTACCGTCTCCCTAAGATTGTGCTCTATGGTGAACTTGCCACTGGCTGCCGCAAGAAAGGAGCCCCGAAGAGGAGATATAAGGACTCCCTGAAACAACACCTAAGCCTTGGCCATATTGATCACCATCACTGGTCTGCTCTGGCCTCCAATCGGGAGGCCTGGAGACACACTATCCACAACGCTGCTGCTTCTTTTGAGAATACACGCAGGATCACTCTCGAGGAGAAAAGACAACGCAGAAAGAACCATGTCCTGTCGGTGCCACCTGGGAAATCATTCTGCTGTGCCTTTTGCATCTGGACGTGTCTATCTCCCATTGGCCTTTTTAGCCATCAATGCGCTTGTAGCAAGTGTGGGTAGAGTCCTTCACAAATCTTTGTTCGCGAAGCCTAGCCATGATGATGATAACATTTACCAGAATTACATAGATATATATGCAAGGGAAATTTGAAAAATTAGTCATAGGTTCTCATTTCCTCATTTATTCTGAGTTTGAAATAAAAACTCCTCAAAAACCTCTCGCATTTTGCTTTTGTGACCAGAGATCAAAGATGTAATTTCTTCACCTACACACAGAAAGCCGTGGACAGAGTAGATGCAGACATGGTACAACTGACACATAACCACTGACTCACATAGAATCATAAAATCATAGAAACAAAAATGTTAGAAGAGACCTTCAAGATAATTAAGTCCAGCATTACCAGTGTAGTCCTTAAACCACTGATCATCCCATGTCGCCCAGCGCCACATCCAGACACTTTCTACTGCAGCATTATTCCTGTATAGAACTATCAGCAAAGAGGAAACTATACGCTCAGAGGCCTCTTTTTCTCAGTACAGCACAGCACACGTACTTGTGAGTGGCTTGATGTGTGCCTTTACCCAGAAGGTTTATATGTAGCCTGAGGGGCTCTGTCCCTTCAGAGCTCCCATAAAACTTCAAGTGGAAGGTTGCAGGTCTGGCCTCCCAGAGGATCTTTCTTACAAGCACTTCAGCTCTGAAAAGAATGCAACATTTCCAGCTCACTCTTAGAAAAACTTTAGGCCTTTCACTGTGAAAGATGTTACAACTCCCACCTTAAGGCACCCAGCAGTGCCCATGATTTAGGGATTCTGGAGAAAGGAACACCTTGGTCCAAGGCTCCCTTTTGGCTCTAAATCTTTGACCAAGTTAGATCAAATTGAACACTTAAGGAAATGCAGGTCTTTCTGGAACCATGGGCTTTGTACACATAATGAATGGCACCTGAATCACTGTGTTTTCATGGATTACCACCATTCAGTCTAAGATTCAAAACTTGGCTATATGCTTCTTGCTTTCAAAAGTATAATGAAAACAAACAGGGAAAGTTGCAATTGAAAGCAAAATGTTTAACTGGACTGAAAGAATTGTAGATGGTTTAAAACATCTCTTCATTCTTTATTATGCCACATTGAGACATAGAGTATTTGTTCATGATTTAAAGAGGAAATTGAGGTTTGGCATTGACACAGTACACGGTGATAGACACTTTGATAAAAACATTGTAATCCTGCCAGTCAAAAACGAAAGTAAATCATTATTACAAAATGCTCATGAACAATGGAGCTATATGAACACCTAATTTTGTATTTAATGACTGATTTGACATGAAAAGCAGTATTTTTCTAGGTCTTGTTTCTAATGCATTGAATTTTTATTTTTGTATTTGAATTTTAGAGGGCAAATATCATTCTGAAATTGAAAGCCTACATATTCCTCAAGGAAATATAAAAACTCAAAAAGAAATATTTTCCCTTATTTGGATGTTTGTTTGTTTGTTTGTTTGTTTTGTCAGGCTATACCAGCTGGATTTGAATTTAATTAATATTTTTGATTTATTAAAATATTTTATGATATAAATTATTTAACATTTTGTTTATATCTGTCTAATAACATAAAAATGTCATTCAAAACACAAAAGTCTTAATCCTTTACTGTAAACTGAGTACTCTTAGAAGTTTCTTCTTTGAAGTGACAGAAATAAGTATTTATCTGGAGGAATTCTGTAAATATTTACATAAATATTCTTAAATATTTGTACATATCCGCTTCATCTTCTTTGGGCTTTAGCTTTGAGGGAAACTAGGGTGGGAGTGTGTTAAGGGGGAAAAAAGCACTCTAAAGATATAATACTCTTAATGTGTATATATAATGTCTCAGTCAGGTAAACTCTTCGTAGAAATGCTCAGATGTGTTCAGCTGCTATGCCCTCAAATAACTCCTGTTTTTGTAAAGAAGTCTTTTCAAAAAATAAGCAAAGCTTCAATATTATTTTAGCACTTAGAATAGATTCAGACATAAAAAGCTCCGCAGTATCAAGGCAATAAAAGCAACAAAAGAACAATCAATTCTTGAAGCCTGGCATTTACAACAAAACACAGACAATGGTTTATTCAAAACCAAAAAGATAACAGTGATGGATAAAAAGATCTTTTAACACACTGAAAATTCAGGCTGATTTTCCCTGTGATCCTAGAAAGAAATCCTCAACATCCAGCAGGATGCAAATCATGTTAGACCACAGTCGCATTTCTTAGAATTGTATAACAGATGATTTTTTTCTGAATGATTTTATTAGTTTTATGCTGGGTTAATTATACAGTTTACAGTGTCCCCACAGTCATGCATTTTTAAATATTATAGAAAGTATAATGGTAGGTCTGTACTAGTTATTTAAAATATCTCACCATCAAAATAACTTCGCGATTTTATGCATGTTGTATTTTGTCATGTTTTTTTTTCTTCCTAGTTTGACTCTACTTTTATCGATCTACCTAACTTTTCCACTTCCTTTGGTAATAACAGGCTATCTTAGAAACAAAGCAAAAGAAAGAAAACTGTACTACTTATGATGTTTGTCTTTCCTAAATACCTCAGAAACTGGAAATATCACTCAGTTCATTACTATTTATGTCTTTCATAAGATATTTAAGTCTTTTAAGGCAGAGTAAAAGCAAGTAATGAGAACAAGAGAAAGATATTTATTCATCCAATTGTTATAGGGATCACTTTATCCTATTTGATGCTTTTCCTCTGGCTTTACTTCACTGAATTCACTCCTGGTGTATAGTTGTTACTAACTGTCTCACTATTTATACCCAGAGTCCAATGTAAAGTTGGCACTGTTTGAAATTGTAGATAGTCAAATAGTCGCTGCTCGCGTACTTTAGGGATGTCATTGCAAACACTGTAGGATCCTACAATTCTTTTTTTTTTCCTAATTTCTTTTAAATCCCCAGGAACTGATAAACAAATGTAGAGGCACGTGATCTTTCTGTGATAGTTTACCAGTATAATGTTGTGGTGAAGATGTGAAGGGGAAGAGAGCACCCAGGTGTGCAGATACTTGTGGTCAAAAAGGAGCAACAAAACTCAGTCTCCAAAAAATTAGTAAATTATACATCCAGGATGGAAATTGGTATATTAGTCACTTTAAGTATAAACACTTGGTGGTGGATTCTGAAAAAGGGGTAGGGTGAAAAAGAAGAGAGGGCAATTAAAGAGAAGGAGAGAGAAAAAGGAATGGAGGGAGGGAGGCAGGCAGGAAGGGAGGAAGGAAGGGAGGGAGAGGACAAGTCCTGGCTCCAGCATTGATCCAGCTGATGGTGCTGTCCAGGTTCCAGGAGGAGCCACCTGGGCTTTGTTGGGGATACCTTTCTTTCGATAAGTGTTCCCTGCCATAGAGCCAAATTTCTTGCTTTGTATGTAAACTAGTTATGCTCTTCTAGTTATGCTCCTCTAGACCTCTATGGAAATGGGTTGAAGGGCTTTGGGGGTCTTTGGTGGTCCTCAGTCCCTCCCATTTGGGTCAGCCTTTGGTTAACAGTTCATGCCTTCTTCTCAACCTCATTCCTGTGCTTGCACTGTGCTGTGTTGCACTTATCCACAGGAGCCAGAATAAGGATGCTTGTCCCAGAAAAGTGCTGCCCTACCTCTGCCCCTTCTCCAGCCACATCCTGCTCTTTGTCACAGTATTTTCTATCCAGCTATTGGTGTCTGAGACATACATTTTAGCCCATTATGTCCTGGACTTCTACAGATGTAAGAATCATGTAAGCATGGTGTTTTTTTCTATTTGATAACTAAAAAGTAAAAATTACATATCATATCTCTCTACTGATAGGTCTCAACTCTAAGATACTGACATCTCTGCAAAAAGTATGTATTTTACCTTTAAAATATGGTCTATCAGAATTCTATTTGAAAATCAAAACTTTTGGTTTGTGTGATGCTTATGTATTTATTTTTTTTTACCACTTAATTTTTTTGTTACATAATCACAATGACTATATAACCATATATCCATGATATTGCTTAAAGGCTTCTTAGAATTTTTTTTCGTTCTGGTCAACAACAGCTAAAAAAATCCACTTTCCAAGGAATATAATTATTAATGCACTTAGATAAAATTCAAACAAAGCTTCTATATCTTTTTTATTTTCCTATTATAGTTTGTCTTTGAAATGCACAGCTTAAGGCACAGGGACTCTAAAATACAAAAATTTAAGCCTCTATTTGTGTGCTTTGCCAACAGGTAAAGAAGTTTTTTGTCTTTATCTCCTACAAAATATTTTTTCCTTCCGCAAAATATCACTTGATTAAAGTCTCACTTAGAAGTTGGCGTATTCTTAAGTGTTCACTATTGCATGCTTAGATAGTGAGAGGGTTTTAGGAGAGAAATTTTTAGGTCTTTAACTCAATATGTGGACATACTAGAAATATTATGAAATTGCCTAATAAAAGCTTTTCGTGTAAAAATTAATTTTAATAGGTATTTGAAAATAAAAAGGATATCTTTAGTTAAAGTATTAGTACTTTGATAATATTTGGAAATATTATAAAAATTCAGCAAGTTCTTAAATTCTAATAGCTACTTAAATGTTCAAAACATCTATTAGTTTATTTCCAAATGGAATCCTGTATTTCTGCATACAGAGTTTAATATGTAGAAAGGTTAATTTTTAATATTGCTGCTGTAATTTTAAGATTACTATTGTCATCTTTGTTTTCTCAACAGTTAAAATACTCTACAAGGCAGTTAAAAATGCTCTGCAGAGATATGAAATTAAAATTAATGTACGATTTTCATCCACAAAATTTACAAGAATGTTTTTTTTTATCCCAGCTTAAGGGACAAGGACAAAGATTGCCTGGTTGTATATTATAAAAAACAAACCCTGTTATCAAAGGAAGAAATAAATCAATTTATTTTTGCTGCTAATTACCTCAAACTTGCAGGAAGTTTGTAAACCTATTTATTTTAAAGGAACACTAATCCCACTGAAGGAATATGAAATGCAAACACAATATCAACAAATTAAAGATTACTTTTCAAAAATTTGATTTTCATTCTTCACAGCATGATCAACTCTTTTATCTCACATCAAAGATTGTTCATATTATCTAGCAATAATAATTCAAAATTACTTCTTTGTTAAAGTATTCAGATAAATCATTACTTTAATTACCTGGTTTTGGCATATTTCTAGAATGAAGCTTTGTCAATTGCCATTAAAACATACTCTCTAGTAAGAAATCAAATTATTTTTTATGTATACCCTAAATATGATATATTGGTTTTCCAGAAGGAGCCTTTTAAGGGGAATCTGACTGAAATTAATTGCCCTGACCAGGTAGGATAAGAAGATGCATTGCACAGGTGTGACGGAAGCCTTGCAAAGGGAGATGGCGTGTTCAACACAGAGCTAAATAGAGGGAACCCCAGAGCACCACCAGTGAGAGAATGTTGGTGCTGGGGAGAGCAGGGACCCTCACACCTGCAAATTTGCAGGCTGCCTACTGCCAAGGCAACCCATGACTGTGTTTTCCCTGCCCTCAGTTTCCACTGTTCTCACAAGCCTCGTTTCCTTAGGAAGAAAAAGGATAGTGGTTGTGGTTGTTGTCTCATCATGCCACTTAATGATTTTTCCCTGAGCCCTAGGAGGCAGACTCCCTCTGCTTCTGCAAATTAGCAAGCCAGGCAGGGGATCACAGTACGACAACGTGACAAGTAAGACAATTTCTCCCCAAGATGCTATCGAAATTAATTTACTGGAGCTCAGAAGGCAGATGGTTACAGACTTTGGTACGGAGAAGAAAAATAGCTCCATTTCAGTGGTAATCCTCCTGTTACCCTTCCAGTGTGTGAGCAGGAACATATGCTGCTTTAAACCCTGCTATCTTTGGAGCCAATACTGTGACTGCCTGTGAACATAACTCAGAAGCAGAAAGTTTAAATCAATGGCAGCATTTTGGCATCTCCTCTCCCAGTGAGAAGGTAAAGGGGACACTGAATAGTGAACTTTAGTGCAGGGTAGTTCAAAAAGGGGAAGGTCAAAGTCCTGGACCAGGGAAGGAACAGCCTCATGCATGAATATGTGCTGGGGACCACTCAGCTGTAAAGCAGCTTGGCAGAAAAGGACCTGAGCAGGGGGCTGGTGGGCGTCGGGTTGAACAGGAGCCAGCAATGTGCCCTTGCTGTAAAGAAGGGTAATGGTATCCTGGGCTGTAGGAGGAGTAGCGTTGCCAGCAGGCAGAGGGAGGTGAGCCTTGCACTCTGCTCAGCACTCTTGAGGCCACACCTGGAGGGCTGTTCCAGTTCTGGGCTCCTCATTGCAAGACAGACAAGAGCATTCTGCAGAGAACACAACAAAGCTCCACAGAAATAAGTGAGGGACTGGAGCATCTTTCCTATGAGGAAAGGCTGAGAGAGCTGGGAGTCCTTAGCCTTGAGCAGAGAAGGCTCAGGAGTGGGGGAATGTGTATATGTGTCTCTTACCAATAATGTCTATAAATACCTGAGGGGTGGATGCCAAAAGGATGCAACTAGGCATTTTCAATGGTTCCCACTGAGAGGACAAGAGGCAGTGGGCACAAATTAAAGAGTGGGAGTTTCCGTCTGAATACGGGAAACACTTTTCTACTATGTGGGTGACTGATCACTGAGACACAATGACCAGGGAGTTTACAATGTCTCCACCCCTGAATATATTCAAAAGCCATCTGGACATGGTCCTGGGCAACTGGCCTGGCCCAGAAGACCTCCAGAGGATCTTTCCAACCTCAACCATTCTGAGACTGTGCCCCGCCCTTACCCTGGCTGTCCCCAAGGCTATCATGGCCATGAGGCTCGGTCATGCCCTGCAGTGGGTCAGTTGGAGCTGACTGGAACCTGCTGTGTCCAGCATGGGGCAGCCCTCGATGGTCCTCAGAGAGGCTGCCTGGCAGCCCCCTGTCAGTGATTGGACATGGATGCCCAATATTCCATGACATTTTTATCCAATTACAGATTTTTCTTTTACTGCTTAAAATTTTAAAGTATGCACTTATTACAATTTTTTCCTCATCTGTTTTCATTGGGGAGAAGATGCAGAGCAATTTTCTCTAGTTGAAAACTATGGCACAAATATTTTTCTGAAGTTCTCTGTATTATAAATAGCGCTTACCAAAGAGGAGCTGCTGCTCAAGCTACTCAACATGTTGCAAGCTGCCTTTCTTATACTTTTTCCTTTCACCTTCATGTAATCCTTGCATTCCCTTCACAGTTTCCGGCAGATAACTCAACCCCTGAATTTATAAAACTACAGTAAAACCACTGGTTGCAAGGGTCTAAAGCTCTGTGTCTATATTTATAGCAATCAAATACAAACCACTAGAGATGTAGCAGTCAATGATTTTTCCTTGTACACAAGTAAAATTAGACAAACAAGGAGGTTTTCATAGAACTAAGTGAAAATTCCCAGTTCCCCAAATCTTTCAAACTTTGCTTTCTGGGAACAGGGAAAGTCTGGTTACTTGTCCTCTTTAGCTTGGGTCTCAAAGAGACAAGTGACTGGAAATCCCTTTTCTCTCTAAAGACCTACAAACAGAGTAGTAAAAGATAATAAAATTTTTATTTTCACAACGTCTGTAACAATATTGACACCTCAGAGACAGAAAACTCAAATTAAAGGCTCAGTTTCCATAGGATTTTTTTTCAATATTCTGTGTATGAAATGCTGGTGAAAGAAGAAATTTCTCTTATATATCAAACTATGCTTTAACTTCGAACATAGGTGGAAGAATATTTACAAAAATATCTGTCTCAGAAAAGATCAGTTATAAATGCAAATACATGTATTTGCATAAAAATATGTTCACTCTTTGTGCAAAGCAATTTCACACTGAGGCAGAAACTATGCTAGTGATCAGATTACTGAGGATTTTTTTGCAGAAGTGCACACTCAATGGCAAGAACGTGATTTAAGACAGGGATTTCTGTCCTACAGCAAATGAGACACATAAGCTTTTCTTTTTTTTTAATTCTAACAGAACACAAACCTTTTCCTCTATTAGGAGATGCAAGACAAATCCTAGCTATACTAGCAATGGAGAAGAGCTGTTTGAGTGGCCAGTTTAGGTTACCAGTATTTTAGGATATCTAGCTTAGTCACAGTGACTACTCAGTACAGAATTATTTTCAGCAGCTTTGTGTACCAGTAGTATATTTCAGATGTATATCCACTACATAAAAATTAAGATTGGTAACTAATGTAAATCAGCACTGACATTAAAGGAACAGAAGTTATCCATGCACATAGTAGAGGCAATAATAAAGAAATAAAAATACCAAAACAACCACAGTTTTTTCTTGGGTATTATTTAGTCCTTTGAAAGAGTGCATAATAAAAAATAGCTCTTCATTTCATGTTCTGAGACCTATGGAAAAAAAAAATGAATATTTCATCTCCTATATGGATTTGACTCTTAAATGTAATTGTGATTATGGATGTATTTCTCTTTCAATGCATAGCAATATTAACACCCTAGATATACAGAGCACATGCTGAGAGGATAATTTGCCCCTTAAATGTGCAAATCCTATTACAATATTTGTCAAAGCCAGGATTAATATTGAGTTGGTACTTTTGCTAGCTCATCATAATTTTATCAGTGCATATACTTGAACTATGAGAATGCTAATGACTCACACAGCAGGCACTACAAGTTATAATAGAGTTCAATTACTTTTGACTATTCAAACATGTTACAAATTTCAAAGACAGTTCCCATCTGACTACTGTCTTAATCTACTTTTAAAAGGAAGGTTTTTAAAATGCTAAGTAGTAAACCACCTTACCTAATTTCATGTGTTCCTAATTGGACCATAATAATTTTTCATTTTTTTCACATAACTAACTCTTTCTAAATAAATTTCTTATAAAAAAGGATCTAGAACACCATGTTGTTTATTTTGATAATGAATTCCATATTTTCAACCTTGCCCCACAGTCAGTCTCACAAAGGATTAAAAAAGAGCTTTCTGTATCAATATAATGGAAGAATCCATGATGTTTTTAGCACTGATCTCTATGTGGTTTTTCCTTAATTGAAGATATCACAACTTCACCTTTATTTATTTACACATTTCAAGAAGTTATCTGCCCATCATGTTTCGTAGAGTAGGTAATAAGTGTGATACCTGTTTTGTGACAGTATCAGATGGGTCAAGAGCTGACAGAGACTTTAAAAGACTCATCAAGTCTGTGGATTTAAATTAGCAAGTGCAATACAATCCTACAGCTGCCAAACTAATGATCAGTTATGTCTAGGAGAAGAAAATGATAGGCACTTTTGTGAAAAGGTGAGCACAGAGAAGATACTAAAAGTTTAATTCTAGAAACATTCTTACCATCTTGATAAAACTTGTGCTATAGATGAAAAATTAACCCAACATTACCCCAACATACCCTGAGTTTCAAAATAATAATTTTAGTGAAAAAAATTCATAAAAAATAGGAGGAGTAAAGTAATTCCTGAATTTCCAACTTAGTGCAAACAGATTTTTTAATGAAAATAGACATGATCTCCATACACTACCTGAGAGAAGCTAAGATATAACTTTTTCTTTCCTTACTCATACGAAAGTCCTAGAATTAGTTATAGAACAAAAGGTGTTCACTATAGTAGAGCAATCTTTTTGGAGATTGGCTCTTGCATAGTGCTGAATGCTTCTGCACTCTCATTTCTAATGAGCTTGACTTCCTTTGGGAGTTATTAACTTAGTTTACCGTGTTCCACATATCAGTCAGTGTTACTTAGCTCCTTATCAGTTCTTATACTCTGTTCACCTGAGTAAGGGTAATTAATTCTGAGAATGAATTATAGTTCATTTTCTTGACTCTATAAGCCTTCTATAGCCTTGGCTAGTGATTTAGGACTACACTAATCACAGCATCTCAGATGAATTTGAAGCAAGTTTTTGTAACCCAGTACTTAAAAATTCAGCCTTTGCAATGATTCTGCTCCTCTCATGCAGATTGCTTAGAACTGTGTTCCTTCACCTCTTCACACTGAAATGGTCACTAAGTGACCAGTCTCTGATATAGAATCACAGAACAGTTTGTGTTAGAAAACCCCTCTGCCATTGGCAGGGACACCTTCCACTTGACCCGGTTGCTCCAAAGCCCGTCCAACCTGGCCCTGAACACTTGTCCAGGCAACCTCTGCCCGTGCCTCACCACACTCACAGGAAAGAATTTCTCATGTATATCTAACCTAAACTTCCCCTCGTTCAGTTTGAAATATAATGGTGGTGGGATCAATTCAAATATAAAACACCACTCACTGCACGAAATACTAAAGATATTCTTTTGTACATGAGACATTAAATATCACTGCAATTAATTTGGAACTAAATATCTCATCCTGTCACTGTCAATAATGCAAAACTGTTGGAACACAGGGCAGAGATAGTCCTGGTGCTGGGCAAACAGAGCCATGCCAATACATTATAGCATATAAGCAACTGATCATAGTCCTTGGACTGAAGTTTACAGTACCCTGGGTCTGGTAGCAGTATCTTCATTACATTATACTGTATATCATGATACACATGATGTTGATACCCTTAACTCTCCTTTAAGTATTCTCCAATTAACAACTCATTACTAAGCCAGATGGATCTGCATTGGCTGTTAACTCCCATCTGCTGGAAAGGCTCTTTCACATCAAGTCTGCCACAGCAATACATAGTCCTGCACCTATCATCACATGACATGCACACAGTATATTTTGAACCTGAACACAGACCTATGCTTAATCCCAAATTAGGCCCTAGCCTGGGACCTGACACAGTCCGATGTCTGTCCCTGGCAGTGGCAAATATAACCACACCTACAGTACCATTTGCGTGTGTTTTAACTTTGAGCCGTTATCCTGAGGGACAAAGCAGTCATTTCTCTGTATCCATGTTTTGGAGATATGTGGCAGGCATGCATAATTTAGAGATGCTACAAATCCATGGTACATAACACATGTGGATGGACCCACAGACCTCATCAAAAATTCTTGGTTTGCTCATTTATATATATAGTTAAAATGAAGATAAATATCTTTTTTAATTATGACTCATTAGATTGTTTGGGGCCTTTTATGGTTTGAGGAGCAGACCAAATATTTAAATATTTATTAAAAGGGTATTAAACTAGATATATTTCACTTAAAGCACATGTGACCAATGATTTTGGCAGTGAGCAAACCACAGCTAGTTCATTTGCTAAACTTTATAGAGTAAAAGCACAGCAAAAGGAATAATGACTTCTGAAACCTGTGAGTAAAGGGTACATCAATTTGATACATTCAATGGAAAGTTGACAGGATGAGGAGTAATGGGTACAAATAGAAAGAGGGGAAATTTAGGTTTGATATTAGGAAGAAATTTTTTACTGTATGGGTGGAGAGACACTGGAACAGGTTGCCCAGGGAAGCTGTGGATGTCCTAACCTTGGCAGTGTTCAAAGACAGGTTGGATAAGGCCTTAAGCAACCTGGTCTAGTGGGGGCTGTTCCTTTGCCCATGGCAGGGGGATTGGGACTGGATGATCTTTAGGGTCCATTCCAACCCCTATACATTCTATGATTCTAAGTTTCAGGTGATACCCACATGCTTTCTTAAATAATTAGGGAAGATAATAGAGGTCTCTCTATGGGCATATGAGAACATGAGGAAAGGTTGGACTTGGGTTTGTTTTTTTTTTCTTTAATTGGTGGTAGTGTTTTTTGGAGAACAGTTAGTTTGGTTAGATAGTCGTTGGTGTGTAGAAACTTGAAGTTGTTAAATGGGAGTCATCAGAGTAGATGCATCATGATGTGGAATGTGTTTCCTCTTTCCATGTTTCTGGTACTCCTGTTAGCATGCTGTATTTATCATCTCAGAAAAGATCCAGAGATGTGGAATTATAACTATTTATGAGGGAAGTTTCTGAAAGAAATTATAGTCTCTGCAAATATTATAGGGGCTGATATAGAAATCAATCACTTCTTCATTAAAAAAAACCAAAAACGATATCCTTATATAATAAACAATGTAAAGAAAAAACTAAAACAAAAAACCAAACCCTCCAACAAACAAACAAAATCAACACTTACTATCAAAATTGGAAAATGTTCTATGGATTGTACCTTTTTCCCTCCTTCAGTGAAACTGGCACTATCACTAAAGGCTGTGAACCTCCATGAGTGGATCACATTGTTGCTGATTTTGAATCTCAAGCTCCCTATGGCAAGTGGTGTGGGAGCACTGCTGAAGCCTCAGGTGAGTCTGCTGCTGGGATCAAAGTCTGCTGGAGCAGAAGGAAAACCAAATTGCACAATGGAATCTACACAGGATAAAAAAGGCCTCCACCAAGAGAAAAGAGAGATCATGGCAGCAAGCACAGGACTGAGCCCTCCCTGCATTTAGTTGCAAGAGATCAACCTCTTTTCGATCCTGTGCTGTATTGCCAGACCTGGGAATGAGGCTCTATTAGTCTCATGTTTAGTTTGAAAGGTTAATTTTAATTTGATTAGACTGTTTCAGGACTAAATGGCTGATCTAACTGATGAATAAGGATATATTTCTAAAAATAGTTAAGGAAAAATACCCAGAGAAATAGTTCCTTAGTTACACATATATTAGACTGATTAAAATTCTAGCCTGTGAAAGATGAAATCCCAGCATATTTAGATCTGCTTTGTTACTTCTGACAGTATAGAAGAGTTGTATCTGCCCTTCTCATTTTCCATATAGAATATGAATGTTGAGATCCTTACAGGAGCCATGAGATGTGATCATTTCCCTATTAAATGTTAGTATTCATTCTCTGAAGTGTGATTTCAATAGCTATTTGCCATCTAAGGAACTGACAGTATAATTAAAGCATTCCAAATAAATTTCATATTTTTAAATATCAGCTTAGTCTATGCTTCATTTGCTGGCTTTCTACTGAGAAGAATTTTTTTGTTGTTTTTCCAAGAAAAGCTGTTTCAGTTATTTCAGTTACTTTTTCTGGCTTCTATTTTCAGTAGTCCTACCAAAGGCATCTGAAACCAGTGGAGAGTCTAATCTGACTTCAACATTTTTATATAGAGAGAGAACCATTTGTTTGTTTACACTATGTAAAAAGATAAATGGGAGCAGGGAAATGTTTGTCGCTGCAATCCTCTGTATCTACTTTCCTTTATAGTGTGCAGAAGCTAACAGCAGTACTGATGGGTAAAACATTTTCTCCAGGGATGTCAGAGAACTATGTGCATTAAATAGACATGATACAAATTCAATAAGCATCACAGTGGTAGGAAGGGCCTATCTCCATTCTGTGTTGCTGAAGCTTAAAAAATAATTAACAAGATTCAAATCTAACTTACTTGCAAATCTAACTATGCTGTGGTGGGAAGAGAAAACAAGCCTAACTGCACATGCACAGAATTAAACATGAAGCTGTTGCCAGCTATTGATCCATTAGCATTAGCCTTTGTAACTATATTAAGCAAGTATTAATTTAATACTTCAATAATTTCCCCATCCTCGACCATCCCATCTCCCATCTCATCCTGCAGAGTTCTAATTTCCTCCCTGATTAATTTTTTGCTTTGATAATAATGAAAAATCTTTTGAGTTACAGTTTCCATTTCTATCTATAACAACTCACATTCTTCCTTCTGCTTATTTCATATATCCTTTGATTGTGTTCCTTGCTAACTTCTTAACTATGGTCACTTTCTGATTCAAACTTGATATTAATTGCTTTTATCAGACGTATTTCTTGCACTTATAGATTATATATATAATTTATAGGACTTCTACACAAAAATTTCCTCTTATAAAGAAAATCCAGAAACAAATTATTGACATAAAAATATAAACAGACACATTTTTCTCTGATTTATATTAAGGGGAAAACATGTTTCCACACAGTCTTGTAAAAACATCAACAGGTTTCTTTTCACTTTCTAATAACATTTAGAAATCCAGTTGCTAGGTTTTTAACTTGGATACTAAAAGTTTCAGGCTAGAGGCTATTTTTATTTTGAGACATCCATCTGGACAAATATATAGCATTTTAAGTCTTTTACTTGTTTTATATAGTAAGACTTACATTGCATCAGAGTACAAAAAAACCAATTTTTTTTCTGGTTTTCACCCCCCTCCCACCCTGTTTTGTAATACTGGAAGGTTGTTTTTAATAAAAAATATTTTCATGAAACTTATGATTTCAGTGGAAAAAGAGTAACTGTCACATTTTTATTGTTAAAAATATGTGTGCTTCTACCTTTGCTATTCTTATCTCTAAATTCTTTAAATGATCTCACTTCACAAGACGTTGGGTAAAATGTAATACTAGCTAGGTAGTAAAGGCCAGACAGATTAAAACATTAATATAGAACTCATCTCACTAAATCAATTTCAAACAATAAATCGAATTCTATGCGATCGTTAAAGCAGATCTTTCTCCTCAGGCTGAATTCTTTCTGTATCAAATAGTTATTTGAAGAGATTGTTACAGGTCTTCTGGGCAATTGTGAGAGATGTTGGGAAGAAAAAAAATACAAGATCAGTGATTTTATCTTTTTGGGTTTGGATACTGACTGTTTACAATTCTGGTCTCCAATTTTTTCTTTGCACACTGGGTAACACAGATGCATTAATTGCTTTGAAGTAGTAATATCATACAATAAGAATACTCATTGGCTGTGACTTTTTTTTTTTCATATTTAATCCTGGGTGAAATGGTTCAGAGGGGCTTGTATATACTTTGACACCAGTTTTCACAACAATTATCCCTTTGTTCAGTCTAAACTTGTGATGTTAGTTTTTTCTTGATTTCCCTGCCTTTTATATGGCAAGCCCATCTCTCATCTCATGATGGAAACCAGCTATTTATAAATTCTTGACTCTAATTCAAGCTTTGATTGAAAATTTTCTCATTACTGGTGCATTTATAAATGCACTTATCCATCTGTCTTCTCTGACTCTAACAAGAGATTTCCACTTGTCAGAGCTTTCAGAGAAACACCTAAAAGATTTTATGTTCCTGGCTACCTGTTGTCATAAAATGTAGGGCAAATAAGTTATCTCCCAGATTTGTAACCCTCAGACATACCCGAAAGAAACGAATGAAAGAAGCTACTTTGAGGACAAGCAGGAGTGTGGGGGGAGACACAGACAATGTGACCACATGCACTTCATTACCTAAAAAAATTAAAAGGAACAGTAGTGAGAGAAGAAAAAGTATCCAGTGCTTCAGTTATATATACTATTTAATATAGTATTATAGTACATTGAAGTTCAACATAAATTAGGTAACAAATCTTATGTGTAGACTGTATACCAGGTATTTTCAGATTTGCACTTTATAAAGTAACTACTTTAAGACAGAAAAATTGCATCTCTTTGTAATTTTTATTTTCCAGAAGTCCAGACACAGAATACACTTTTAACATATTTTGTCCATTTGTAAATTCAGAATTGTTTCCAAACTGCTCTGTTCCATTTGCAAAGATAAGAAACTTAATCCAACACCAGAAACAGAGGATAAATCAGATGATAACAAGCAAGCAGTCATTGTGACATACGTTCTAGTTTTTGAAATGTCATCTGAGTAGTTCTATTGGTAAACATGGCTGAAAACTAATTTATTTTTCTGTGATAAATTGAGTGACCATTGCTTTTCTCAGAAAGACTGATTACTCATAAAGTAGTCCCAACTCCTGGCATATGAAATTACTATAAATAGTAGTGTCTTTTATAGTGGTCAGTAGCCAAACTAACCATTAATAGCTATAAACCATCCAACACAGCTACCAGTATCTAATAATTGGAACTGTAATTTCTTCTTGCTGCTCTCGAAACCACATCACAGTGCTCAAAGTTCGAAGAAGTATTTCACATAAAATGGTTCAGAAAGATGAGTAGAGTAATTTTAATGAACTGACCTCTCTGTTTTACCTCTTCAACATGGCTGCAGGACTGGTTATATTTCTGTCTTCTCTTTTACCTCCCAAAATGCAGAACATCACATATTGGAAGTATTCTTCCAACTTATATTAGATTGGGATGCCATTCTCCAGGCCACTCTCCATGCACAAAATTCTTTATTTTATCTGATTAAACTTTAGCTATTTTGCTTCTATTTCCAGGAAGAAGTGTCTACTGGCAATCCTGTTTAACATGCAATAAGCATAGCATACAATTAATTTTGATTTAACAGGCAGGAATTACTATTTTCAGTTAAAAGGAAGTTCAAAATAGTTTATAAGCGTGTTATGTTTCTTCAAGTTATTTTCTCACCAAAAAAAGAAAAAAATATTTTACTGTTCTCCTCTCACACCTTCCTAGAGAAAATTTATGTTTTTAGGATCTAAGTAGCTTAAAGCCTAAGTTATCTTATTTTGCCTAGAGATTATTTTATCTTTCTGGAAGTCCTATTGCTCAATGCTCTTACCAAGCTTAACCAAGTAGAAACCTGTCTTCTGTCTCAGACTGCTTTGTGGAATCCCTCAAATGAGAACTCTTGAGAAAATGCCTTGGTGACAAACTCATGGAATTTTAATTATCATGTTCTTAACAGGTCTGAGACTGAGTTTTTCAGCTGGGACAGTGTGCTGGAGTTTGCATCCCTGCTGTGGATAAGCTTAAACTGCAGCAGAATGTCCCTTAAACTGAGCTTCTGAAACCTCACCCTTCCTCTTGTCACTCCTACCTGCTGCTGTGGGATAGTCTTGCTAGCATCTATAAAGCAACTACTAAATGTCTTTCAGTAAAACTCTTTTATACAATCTAGGGAGATTTGGAGTGAGGTTTTACACCTTTAGAAAAATCCTTACTGATAGATGTGGAATTTCCAGGAAGAATTGTTTACTTCTGTTCCATATGTGTCAGGAGTGCCCCTGCAGTACCACTAAGACTAGTTTTCATCCCTTCTTTACTAAGAAAAGGAACGAGAAATAAGCTCACTGAGAGTTATGTTGTTTAGGAAGACTTTATGCTACCCCTCCTGTTTAATCTTATCCATTCTTGCTTTACCTTGATTTTGTCTAAGCTCCACTGATAGAATTTAAGGTGGAAATAACCTCCATAAAAACCAATGGCATAGTGTGCTTCCATGAATAGAATAATTATAATGTTATCCTTTTGTTACAGCTGCAAGGGCAAATTAATGACACATGTAAAACTGAAAAATGACCTTTTCAACATCAGCTTGCCCAGGATATGAACTCTGGGATAGTTGTTCCCTTTGTGCTGTAAAGACAAAGAGTTCCGGATGCTCTTTCTCACCACTTTCAGGTATGTTTGGATGGCCAAGTTTACAAGGAACACCAAAGCCATTTTATTGAGTTCCACAAATAGCATCTTCTATTACCTAAGTTAGCTTGTTTATCATTGTCTTGGTTCTTCACCTTGTTGCAGAGCCAACACTACAGGCAGATCCTTACTCTCAACTTCTGGGAAGCACATCATCAGTTTGGCATCTGTTTTTATAATAGCTTTCATTTTTTCTTTTTTTTTTTTTCTTTTTTCTTAAGAACATTAACAAATATATCTTTCTATATTTAATCCACCATTACATCCCATTGACTGCTTCTGGGAACTTCAAATGCACCTCTTTATACGTACACTGTAATTTAGTAATTTACTTCAATTAGAACATTCAATAAAATATTCATGAAAGTGGCCTCTTGTTGAGATAGACCATCCGTTTGTTTGGACATAGGGCTGCACACTCACAGGTATAATCCATTAGGGAAGCTAATTGACATTTTGACCAATAGATTTTTCATGACCTCTTCCCATGAATCTTGACAAAGGCTACTGGTCAAAGTATCAATTCTCACACCCAGTGGGTGACTACTACAAGTAAATTAAATGTATTTTTAATAGAACACTCTGTCTAAGTGACCCTATCTCGATGCGTAGACACTGCCATGAATATTTATTCAGTACTGCCTTTAATGGAACCTAATACTAAGGGACACTTACATCACAAAGAAGTCAAGCCGTATTAATTATCCAAACCACCACTCCTAATATATTGCTGGGAAAAATAATTTTTCTTGCAGTTTATCAGATTTTTATCTACCACCTGATGATTTATTGTTATTAACAAAATTAACTACATGCCAATTTTTTTTGTACAAATATAAATTACAGGTAAGGCAAATTTCTTATCTGAAATCAGGTCTTGATTCAGCAAACTTTTCCTCCTGTGTTAGTCTTTAAGAATATGTGAAACAGCATTTATGAGAATAGGATAATATCTCTATAGGTGTGTAATGGATCAGGGACTTGAATTGGAAAACACAAAATCTTACTGATGTCCTTTGGCTGCACACTCCTAGGAACTATAAAACAGTCCATTTATTCAATTAGAGGGACAGTCACAAATATCTAACAGAGTGGATAATCTTAAAAAAGAAATTCTGAACTGCTTATAGGACCTGGCTTACTTTACCAAGAAGAGGAAGATATGACTATTTCTGCACATATCTGGGAAACGGTTTGCTGAAACTTTAATAATATATTTTCCTCCTTGCTCTATGTGCCTTCTATGGCAGATCACTCCCTTCAGCAAACACTTATAGGGAATCCAGATATTTCTCCAGAAAGTATTCTGAAGGAAACTCTCTTGAATTAAATAGAAAAATAAAGATTAACTTAACATTTTTTCCCATAAAACTTTTTTTAAATGTAAATAGAAGTAAGAGAAAATATAAAAATGTAGTCTCTCTTAACCCTAAAATGTGGAGGGTGGTGCAGTTCTTCCGCATTCAGCATCGTTGTTCATTTGAAATTATGCTGAAAATGTACACTTCCCTTGATTTAAACTGCCTACTGAAACAGTATTACTGCTGGTGTGTGCTTTATCAAGACTATCAGAATGTGTCTTTCTATGTGGCACTTCATTTCCCCAATTACAGTATCTTGACAGCATTTCCACTGGAGATTTATTTCTTGTCTACTTGAATGAGATAATGGAGGTGTGTGTGGGCTTCGTTCAGGAAGTGTTTACTTTCCAGAAACAGAAAGAATAAATATGTATGTTGTATGCTTGGAACAAAACCTTTTTCTATTTTCAATTACATGGACCATCAGCTATTGAACTGCTAATACTACTTCATATTAAGAATATGAAATTTTTCATTTTCATCTCATCTTATTAAGGAAACGTTAAAAGACAAACAAACAAAACAAAGAAATGCAAAACAAAAGAAAAACTTGAATGGGTAACCAACTTGAATTTCACTTCCATGATGACATTTTCAAGCATGCGGTAGAAGCATATGTTGGATAATCTAGAGCTGCCTCTCCCAGGTTACTGAGTGGGAAGGGAAAAAGGGGACACATACCTGAAGGGAGAAGCTTTAGAAGTTACAAAAGTTTGGAAAGGAAGAAAAAACCTTACCTGCAGGAACAAATGAAGAAGAAAAAGAATGGTGGGGTGCAACAAAAAGAGCTCCAGAGAGAAAAGAGAAGAGCAGACATATCTGAAGGAAAAAAAAATTAACTCCAACTGATACTAAAAGTAAGGGAATGTTCTAATAGAAACAGTGTAAAAGTAAAATTTCAGGAAGAAAAAGAAAAAAATAACCCAGTTATTTGTATTTTACAAAGCTTATAAATGTTTTAGGTGTGTACCAAAAGCTTAGAAGTTGGGAGGAGTGACATTGCACTTTTGTCCAGTACCCTGGAGTTTAGTAAAGAAACTATAGTTGAGTCCTGAGGGGAAAAAAAAGAAATCTTGAACCCTTACGGAATAAAAACTGAGTAAATAATTTGCATGGAGAAATGCAATCCTATAATCTTTGATAGCATCTTCTCCATAAAGAATGTCAAGATGATAGTGCTCTAACAGGCTCTTTGAAAGTACAGTAGGTGTTAATTTACTCACACACAGCAGGTGTGAAAAACAGCTGTCAGGTGGTAGTGATGAAAGAGTCGTTTTTGCCTGGCTGCTCTGAGGCTTTCAAAATTACCCATTCTAGAGAA
This sequence comes from Cephalopterus ornatus, assembly GCA_013396775.1. Taxonomy (NCBI): domain Eukaryota; kingdom Metazoa; phylum Chordata; class Aves; order Passeriformes; family Cotingidae; genus Cephalopterus; species Cephalopterus ornatus. The sequence continues at coordinate 56,489 of VZRE01014818.1, forward strand.
AATGACCCACAGGGATCATCCAAGTCCAACTTCTGGGTCTGCACAGGACTCTCCCCAAGAGTCACACCTTGTGACTGAAAGTGTTGTCCAAACGCTTCTTTGAACTCTGTCAGGCTTGGTGCTGTGACCACTTCCCTGGGGAGCCTGTTCCAGTGCCCAACAACCCTCTGGGTGAAAAACCTTTTCCTAATATCCAACTCTGACACCACTAAGTTTCAAATGTTGTCAAAGTTCTACTTGAACAGTATTACTGATATAAACTTCTATCCAGCCCTGCTGGATGACATAATCATGATTAAGTCTGAATGTTTAAAGAGACTTTCAGAAAAATGTACTTTAAAAAAAATCAAGCACTTAGAACTTCATTAAGAACAAAGATTTTAAATATGATAGGATAACTTTTAGAAAGTATACTTATCATTACTTTGAAGATGTATCTGCAGGTAAAAGTCCATTTTACATTTTTGACTCCAGCATTCTTTTGAAATTGCAAGAGGTTTAGTGTCCCAACTTTTTTTCACATTATATCTTGATTGTTCTGGAACTCTGCTTCTATATTAACTTGCCTTTTTTGGTGTATAATCTATTTCCTCTTAGAGACAGCCCTGGGAGTACAGTGCACATGGAAACACTCATATTGAGGTGTATTGAAAAGAGCTCTGAAACAATAATGAAACATACAGCAAGAAAGGTCCAAAACTTTGCCCTGTACTTGGAAAAGCTTATAAAGACCAATAGTAAGGAATTATTGTCATACCTATAAATCAGGAACAAATTCTCTGCCTAGGATCACATACAAGGTTTGTCTAAAGACAGAATTTTAAAAACCTGATCTTCTGGAGCCTGACTTCCATAACTATTAACCATTGTCCCTTCAGGGAAAAGCAAATCACAGGAGGATTATTTGACTTGTTCGGAGCTATGAAGGCACACTAGCAAAAACCTTGAGACAGCTCAAGTTTTGCTAATCCCCAACATGACTTTGCCTGTCTTACAGTGCTTGGAGAGGAAGCAGAGCTCTCTGGTGAAGAAGAATAATAATACAGTATTGCACAGCATATGCTGCAATATCTAAACCTCTAAACTGATTGGAACAGGAGTCTATATTTCTTAAAAAGACAATCTGCAAGTACTGTTTTTTGAGGGGATTTTTTTGGTGTTTAGCAATGCTCTTTGTTCATCCCTAAAGTCACAGTGGTGTTTCAATCAAGCCTTGAATCATTCTTTCATGTCACAAGCTTCATTCTAATGTTTCTCTACACACCTCTCATTTTGTTTTTTCTAAATCTTCTTATCATATTATGTAAGTCCCACAGCCTTCATAGCTCCAGCATTAAATCTTTCTGGTAAGACAGATTTAACATATTTCAAAAGGCACTCTGGTATCCAGTGTTCAAGGTGACACAGAGAACCTCAAGGTTAAGAACATGAACTGGCATTTTCTGAGCACCCAGAGAGAAGCTCAAGTAGAAGATGGTCTTCTTTCAAAAAAACCTGCTCAGACTCCAGCAACACTCAAAAAAAGCATTTCTAGGACTCATTCTAGAAACAAAAAAAAATCTAAAGAAGCTAGGAGAAAGTAAGAACCCAATTCCTGTTTTTTAGGAGTTAAATATCTGGAGGCAAAATCAGTGAGATTAAAGTCTACAAGATTTAACATTGTATTTTGCAAGGAATCATAAAAACTTTTTTTTTCCATTTCTGTATTAAATTTCATCTAGAAAACATTCTTCTCATCTTGGAGTCAATGTAAAATAAAAAAGTCAACAGTACCTGACAAGGTCTGGTTCAAAGGAACATCTTCCTTTCATTTCAGGTTTTCCCTACACTTTTCCTTTACCACACTCCTTCCCTTTTCCAGTTTTTTCTATCAAGTTTGAAGAGAAAAATAAGACAAAACAGAAGTCATATCTACTAAGCGTGTAAAGCACTCATTAAAATAAAACCATTACAGCACCCTTAGAAGAAAATAATGCTTGTTTGGGGTTTTTATATGCACTGAAGTAAACTTATATTGGGCGTTGAAATTCTGTTGCTGCACATTAGTATCATCTAAATACATAGGTGCTTAAAGGCAGTTGCCAGGCCTTCACTGTGGTAGATGTTTAAAATGTAGAAGAGCAAGATAACCTCTGCCTGCAGATATTTATAGATTAACTAACTACCTGTGGAATCTGTATTAGTCTCAGGGCAGCCACAGATTTACTGTGGGACACAGTGAGTTTCTCTGTATTTGTTCTCTGCACTGCCCATTGCAATTTGTTAGAGATCATGTAACAACTTGGATATTCTGGGGTTTTTTTGCAATGTGCTTTGGGTTCGACCTCTCCAGTTCAGACAACTGTAACATCAACCTCCAGAGCACAGAAAACATGAAATTTCTGTGGAACTGAACACCGATTTACAGCTGGAGAGCACCTTTCTCTTTTTTCCATGTAAAAAATACAAAGCCCAGGAAGAAATAGCCTGACTGCTCCTCTTTTCTGGACATGTTATCCATGTCCACTAATTCCAGGGAGGTGTGTGATGGCTAAAATGATGAGTGCCTGAGGTAGGACTGCACTAGCACTTTTCACATTAACTATTTGACAGCCTGGTTTTATTCAAGGAAGTGATAGATGTGAAGGAACAAGCTCTGCACAGAAAGAATATTGGCAGAATTACTTTCTTTATCATCTCTGAAATTATGTTATTTATATACTCAGACACAGTTCTAGATTACACACATACATTCTGCTGGAGAACCTCCATGCTTCCTGCAAAACAAAAAGGAACAGCAAAGGTGGATTGAAACACAAAGCCTTTTACCTGTAGAGACTCTCTCCACATCTTTTCCAAGGAGAGTAAAAATCAGTTGCAGTCAGATTGCAATGGAAGAGGTGCCTTAAAGCTTATGCAAACACCAACCAAATGGTCTATAGATCACCTCCCAAACTGCTTTTATAAAAGGTAATAGAGCAGAAAAAATTCTCCTTCATGTTAAAAGGTATTGAGCCACAGCAATTTTGTTACATGTGAAAAGGAAGACCAACAGAATCCAAAATACAGATGAATAATAGAGTCAATTTGATTCTCAAACTGAGACTAAAGCAGAGCACTGTACCATTTACTAAGAAAAAATGAACTCTATCTCACTCAAAACCGGGACAGCTATTGAACAAATGTAGGTTCCCTTTCTTTTAAAACCTACAAAGGGCATTCTGTACAATATGCCTTCAAGTGAAATTCAGTTTGCTACTGGAGTAGACTAAACCTTTCTATTAAACAAATAGAAAAACAAAACAACAACATAAAACCCGAAGACTGAAAAATAACAAAGGTTAAGTTTTTTCCTGTTCCTGGAAGCAGCACACTGAGAACTACAACTACTATGGTTGGCCACGTCCCTAACATGATTTTTGCCATAAATAGAGTTCAAATAAATTTCAATAAATCAAATGTGAAAACTCATGGCTTTTCAAAACACCACTCTCTATGACAAAAAGTAGCAGAAGACTTAATGGTTTGACTCAGGACCCTCTGGAGTGTATGGAAATTTCCAAAGTAGGGTCAATCAGTGGAAGACCAGGACAATTGATTCACCATAAAACTTTTCAAAGTGTTTTAAAGATTCAACAGAGAAGAACTTTAAAATTGTTTTTCTGAGAACATCTGTTTCCTATTTATCTAGAAAAATTATATACTTAAGGAAAAAAAAAACCACCACCAAGAAGTAAGTTAGAAAAGTAAGAATGTTTTTGGGAGGCTCCTTATCATTTCATGAAAATGAAGAACTTGGCTGAACTCTTTATATGATGGATATTAATTGTGGTACAGTAGATTGCAACATAAACTTTTCTCACTTAAACTGAATGAGAAATAAACTGGATACAACCACACCTTAGCCAGCTGAGACCACAAGAGGTTCAACAAAATTAATAATACTAGATTTTTCATATGAAGAGTTTGTCATGTGTACGTTGATTGATGGCTGTAAACTCATTCCAAACTCAGAGGACAAAAAAAAAAAAAGAGAGCAAAAACTAAATTAAAAAAAACCACCCTCCACAGCATCATGTAGTTGGCAACCATTGCAGATCAGTCAAAGCAATACCTCATTGCTCATGAGGCAATGATAGGAACTGCTGTTGTGTTTGACAGGTTCACAGGTGTCAGCTCCAGCATCAGCACAGTTCAGTGTAAGATCATGAGCCAGCAAACTCCACTGCTGCCTGCTTGTAGTTCCTGGAGACATAAAATGCTGTGTGTGCCACAGGGCATGGGACAGATGGGTTTGGGGATGCTGCAGGCTATACATACTGGAGCTGACATGCTTCCATTCTTGAATAGTTTTCCTTTAGGCAGTTGTTTTTGCACAAAACCAAAAATCTAATAAAAAATATTGGACCACTGGGGGGAAAAAAAATAAAATAATTGCTCCAACTGGAGTAAAAATTATCTAGGCAAGAATTCCAGCTGGTGAAAAATATTCAAATATAAACTAATATATGACCTAAATAAACAGTGTAATTTCAAGAGACCAGTGTTTCAGCATAGGCATTAATTTTGATACTTTCAAGATTTATAGGCTGCATGAAGTAAAATCTTCTCATTTACAAGGTGAATATCCTTAGAGAGGCTTAAACAGTTTTTAAAGTGTGTCATTATTATTTTTCTGTGTCATTATTTGTTATTCATATAGCATCTTACCATCTGCCAAAGGGATCATAGGCACATAATAAACCAAATGAAGTGAGGCTCACTAGTACCCTTGTTGACAGGTTCAGCAATTACACAGTATGATGAAGGAATGGAGATATTGAACTATAATTCTATTCTTTAAAGTAGTGGAATACCAAAAGCACACCTCCATCAGAAATGATAACACTTTTAAGAAATTAATCCCATAAAAGAGTTTTTCTTTTACAAAGCAAATTTTTCTTACTGCCAACCCCTTATTTTTGCAATTATATAGGCTGTGTTAAAAGCTGGACTGCAAAGAACTGAAAAATCAAAACTGAGTATTTTTGGTGAAACACTCAACTGCTCTAAGACTTTTTTTTTTTGCAAACAGAAAACTTATTTTCCCTGCAAGGAAGTCTCTTCTTCATAAAGAAAACTGTAAGAAGTTACTTCAAATTAGTTTGATGCATTGTTGAACGGTGGTTTTGTACTTGTATATTGAAAGTTCCCACACCACACACACATCTTCCATCTCCTTGGGTTTGCTTGATCTTTGAGCTCTTAAGCAACATATTAACTTGTTTTCTTTCCAAAACTACTTTATGTTGTTTTGCTGGGTTGTTTGTTTTGGGTTTTTTTACTCTATTGACTTGTCTTGATATAAACTCAAAATTATGCTTTATTGAATATTATTTGCTACAGAATTGAAGCAGATTTTTCAAAATTTTACTGAAATTCATTACACCTTATCTCAGTGCAACAAACACGGACAGGAGTTCTTCCACTAAATTCATTGAACCATTTGTCCAATAGTTAAGGAAGGTAAAATAAGTTCAAATAAAAAAGTGATTTTGCTAAAATCTTACCTTTACACATTCCTGTAATCAACTTTTGCTAGAATGTAGGCATTCCTTTCATCATCTACCTTGCCATGAAGGTTCCACCACAGGTTTATGAGCAGTGGTAGTTTCGGGAGACCCGTAATTTTGCATCCTTTCTAGGATTTTGAAGTTTATCAGCTAATCAAAAAACCTGACAGTTCTTGTCAGATACCTGCGTGATGTTGCTCCTGAGAATTAGTACTGGTTGCACAAGAAATACCAGATAATGTCTATATTTCAAGAGTGTGAAAACTTAATTTCTGAACACTACCAAAAGTATGTGTATGTGTACAAGGAAATGTACATGTCTTGAACTAGCACATAAGTTAAAACTGAAGTTAAATAAAGCCACTGTACCTACGGAAAATATGTTGTTTATGTCCATAGTTATTACGTAGTTGTAACCATTTTAAGACATTTTTTAATATTTCTACTCCAGTAAGTGTATGTTACTTTGCTCCATAAAAAGTAATGAAGCCTAGAAATATAAAACCTCATTATAGATCTTTTCCATTAAAAGTTTGCTGAGATGTTAGAAGAAAACAGCCATTACTCTGAGCAGATTATGATATCAATGGATCAGAGAGGTTTCATTGAATACACCTAAAAATCACTCTATTGCATCATTTCCACTGAACAAAAAGATTAAGCTGAAGCAGTTCAAGGGAAAAAAAATTAATACCAGTGAGGAAATATTTTGCGTTTGCATTTTTCTCTTGAAATTCCCAGTTTTGTTTTGTTTCTGTGGATTATTTTCCTTACTTCTCCTTTTTCTTTTGGTGTTTAGGAAACTTCTTCAGACACTTTTAATCTTAATGAATATTGTAGGTTTTACTTTAGCAAACATACTCATCAGGCAACTTTATGCAGAAAGACTTAATTTGAATTTTTTTTCCTACAAACTTTGCTTGGCAAAATTCCTTCAATAAATTATTATATTTACCCATATCAAAGCCTTCTAGATATAGAAACATTGCATTTTCTCAATCTTAAAGTATCTTTTAGCTCTAATATCCCTTATGCCCTTTTATCAGCCAACATCCCTATTATGGAAACTTAATTTTTAACATGAGGCTATGAACTATTAAAAAGCATCACACATCTGCTAGTCATTATTACTCAGGATATACAGACACAGTCTGAACAAACATAATTTTGAATGGAACCATACCTAATTAAACTAGAGAAGAAGATAATACAGTCCTGTTTCTAAGAAACAAGGAAAAAACCAGAAACAATTCTCAGTGAAGCTTAGTTTGCTTCCCTAATAGTATGATCGTCTTTGAATACTTAATTTTAATCGTTCACATTTATAGTAGAGCATAAGCTTTCTTTTCTACAAAAGATAGTGTACTACAAGTGCAACTTTTACTTCATTATAGGATGACATTTTGGCATTAGAAAACCCATACTTCACCATGCCTGAAGAATTTAATTTCTAACAGTTAACTCACAAAGGTATTTCAGAACAGGGCAATGAAAATGCTCTATTTGCTCCTGCAGCATTATTCTCAAATCCTTTCACTGTAGTGAAAAATTTTCCACTGCCACAATGTCTTCAAGTGTCTGTCAAACAAGTATTTGAAATTTTTGTTTCATTAAAGAGCATTTTCTGCTCAGAAACAGCCTTTTAACACATAATTCTAATTTTTTTAGCTTTTGTTTTCCTATTCATTCTATCTGTTTGATTTATCATAAGAACTTCTTTCATTAAAAAAAATCTGGTTTGGTTCACACAATTTGTTCAGATAATTTGTTTTATATAACACATCTGAATAAGCCAGAAGAACACTTCATAAGAGGTATGAAATAATTAATCCTTTTCCATGTTTGTGCTTCTGAACAGAATCACAATTTTCACTTAGCCTTTTGGTTTTTCTTCTGTTTTAGACCAGGGTAACTAAAGCAGAAGTAAAACTTATTGCATATCATAAGAAAAAGGGTCGGGATGGAAGACCTCATCTGCAGTTGTGAGTTGTGGAACATTTGATATTTTTTGAGAGTGATAATTATGAACTATAATTAATTTTAAATTATATAATTTCATTGTAACATGAGAAAGTCCATTTTTTGTGTTCTTATGCTCTTTCCACCCAGATTTAAGTAATAGTGGTAATTAATAGTCTGAAGTTCTGGAAAATTATTTTCAAAACAGGCTTAACAGGTGTAGCAAAAAACAATTGCACTATCACTTTTTCTTTCTGAGTCTTGGAATAAAAAAATATTATTTTTCAGAAATTTCCAGTTCAGGGGATATCCATCCATACTGTAGTGCTCAATTTCTGGTGTGGACAACAGACCACATGGTATGATGTGATGCTGACCACTGACTGAAATCCAGGATCAAATAAATAATAAGCATTGAGAAACAATCCAACCAACCCTAGTTAAAATGGAAATTAATAAGTAAGATGATAACTTCTGATGGTTGAATTGAAATACCTCCAAAAACCAGAACTGTTTTCTCAATGGTAGATACTACTCATTCTCCTGAAACTTTTTTTTTTTTGACTATTCACAATTTTTCTCCAGCATTTCCTTATTTTCCTGCTCCAGCAGCTATATAGGTTGTCTACTGCTTAAAGTCAGTCAGCCAGTCAACTACTTTTAGAACTTGTACTTTTTGAAAAAACAGTTATCTGTGATAAAATAGCACTCTGTGACATCCCAGTAGAAATGACTGAAATACTAAGAAGCTAAAATCTATTAAAAAGAATCATTTCATATGTCAGTATTTTTCAGGAGATACCCATATTTTATGGGCACAAAGCTGAAACATTCTGCTTGAACACAAATCATCAGCCCCTGAATGTTTTATCACCACCTTTTCTTTTGATTTTCTTTATATTCAATCTTATTCAGCACATAACAAACCACAAGATGTACTGGATTACTAATTAACCGTTTTGTTTGTCATCATATCAGAGAACTGTTTCTGAATCATCTCGTCTCCTTCTAAATCAGACGTATAACTGACAATTTTTTTTCATTAACAAACCTTTGAATTTAAATTACACTTTCCTACTCTGACTTTACTCCCTTAGTAATGCAACTTGTAATAGATCCTACTGGGAATGCAGACCTCAGTGGGAAACAAGGCTGCTGACAAACATACCGGATTGTGTTTTTCCTGACCATAGGTGGACATAATTTCATTTTTCCGAACTACTTATAAGATTTTGTCTTTTTCTATGAAGGAAGGAATAAAAAAAGAAGAAAAGCTGCTACACTTACTGATAAAATGGCAAAGGGCCAGGTTATCAAAGCAAGAGTGTCTAATGTGTCAGGAATTAGATGGATATGACTTGATTTTACTTTGTAAGCTTCTGCAAAGGTGATTCTGAATGACAGATCAGTCTATATCTCCTGTACCTAATGCTTCAAATGTATGTATCAGGCACAAACTTTCCAAAAGGATACATTCATTACCTGAAGGCAACTGAGAACAGAGCAAAGGAAGAGTTTGCCATTTCTGCTGCTGATGAACTGCTTTTTAAAAACAGCTACCAGCATGAAAACATCTGTCTGCTTTCTGTAGGACATTAAGATTCAGACTTTGTAGCAATCACTTAAAATTTAAAATTTAAAGAAGCAAAAAAAATTACAGCTTTTTATTGAAAAGACTCACAAGTGTAATTTAAGATGTAATCACTGTGTTATTAAATCCAACAAGTATTTATCACTATCTACTTAGAAAAAAACCGTCCCTCCTATTACCCATGATAACAGAAGATGCTTAACAAATCAAGAGAGCAGTAAGTATGACTGGAATGAGAAAGTATTTAACCTCCTGATGTGTTCTGAAGGTGCTGTCTGCAAGTTCTGCCCTGAATAAGCTACTACTGGTTGGCCTTTACCTAAAAGACAAAAATATTCTGTGGCTTTAAATATTGCCTGTCTTTTTATTACATTCAATTGCCATGAGCAGCACGTTACTCAATTGTATCTGGACTTTTCAAGCCTCTAAAAAGAAAACAAAAAAAAAAAAAGGAAGAAAAAACCATACCAAATTTCTGGCAAGGGCTCATAGTAGAGAACTTAGAAATATATCATTTTTTGTTGTTTTTTTTTTCAAAATGTCACTTCTTTCTAATCATTTTCCCATTTCTGTTTGTGTCACCCTGTCTTTTCCCATCTGCTCCCTATTTTTTTTGTCATTCCAGAAAACTTTGCCCTCCAAGGCTACTGTATAACAGCAGACTTCACAGTTATCAGTGGTGAGTTACAAATACAGCACAAAAATAGGATATGCTGCCAGGAAAAGGATTTGGGTTCCTTTTCTTTTCCCTGAAGAAATCAGTATTATTTCTACTCTGGCAGAAACAAATGAAGATCAACAACTAGATAATTTTTTCTATGTGAGCTCTGTTTTAGCCAAGATGATGACAAACAGAAGAGGTTAGTTTTACACGTTATTTGGAAAACACAAGGGCAAAACAAACAAAAGCAAGCAAGTAAAAGCCCCAAACAACACAAAAATAAATGCAAAGAACTAGCAGTAGAGTGACAAGATTCTCCATGTCTCTGCTGCTTATAAACATTGTTTGTGGGTTCATATCTCTGCAGTCTTGTTGAACTTGGTGGCAGTTTTAACTCTTCCCCAGCATGTTACCTCCAAAACTTTTCCCAAAGCTCTAATCAAAACAACACAGAACCACAGAATCACAGAATGGGTCAGACTGGAACAGACCACAGTGGGTCATCTGGTCCAACCTCCCTGCTCAAGCAAGGTCAGCCCAGGGCACATTGCACAGGACTGTGTCCAGCTGGTTCTGGAATATCTCCAGCAAGGGAGACTCCACAATCTGTGTGGGTGATCTGTTCCAGTGCATGATCCTTAAAGATCATTTAGTTCCAATCCCCCTGCCATTTGCAAGAACACCCTCCATTAGATCAGGTTGCTCAGAGATCCATCCCATCTGGCCTCAAACATTTCCATGGATAGGGGATCCATAGATTGTCTGGGCAACCTGTGTCAGTGCCTCACCACTCTCACAGGAAAGGACTTCTTCCTTATGTCCAGTCTAAATTTGCTCTCTTTCAGTTTGAAGCCATTCCCCCTTGTCCTGTCCCTACATGCTTTTGTAAATAGTCTCTCTGCGGTGTATATTGTGCAATATACAATATATTAGTGAAATTTTATCTTCCATTTAAGACAGAGCAAAGACACACAAGTATAAACCTACCTGGAAAATTTCTATTCCATTCTATTCTCTTCTAGAAATTGAAATAGTGTTGAAGCCATAGCATTGGTTATTTCACAGACTAATTAATTTCTTACTTATATTTCTAAGTTATATAAGGGGAAACAAATTAGAATTACAATTTAAAACTCACAAGACATGGCTAGACACAAGTTAGGAGAAGGAAGCAATATCATGATAAGAACTTGTAATTTCTTTCTCTTTGTCATCACTTGGAACTGATTTAAAAAACAAGAGATTTTAACATTAAACATCCAGACAGTTGAGTGAATGCTGGAATTCTTCCTATTACATGGATCTGAGCTCAGTGGCACTTTTTCTCTCCTCATAATGGCTGGCTTTATAGTCATAAAATTGTCATAATCATGAAACACAAAATGCTTACCTGTAAAAGCCAATATAAAACAATATAGAATAGTGAAAAAGGGCTTGAAGAACATGTAACTGGGTGCAGTGGTTTGACCTTGGCACTCACCAAGCCATTCTATCACTCCCACATCTCAACAAGATAGAGGGAGAAAATCTAATGAAAAAGCTCATGGATCAATATAAGGACATGGAGGTCACTTACCAATTAACATACCAGCAAAACGGACTTGACTTGGGAAAATTAATTTAATTTATTGTTAATTAATAACAGATTAGGAGGGAAATAAAAACAAACTAAACCCACTTTTCATCCACTCTTCCTTCTTGCCAGGCTCAGCTGCTCTCATAACTGTTTTACCTTCTCCCTGTGAGCTGCATACGTGGATGAGGATGGAGATTGTGGTCAGTTCATAAAATGTCATCTCTGCTGCTCTTTTTTCCCCATGCTCTTCCCCTGCTCCAGTGTGGGATCCTTTTTACGGGAAATCCTTAATGAACTGTTCCAGCATGAGTCCTTTCCATGAAACAAGTCGTTCACAAGTGTACTGCTCCTGAAGGGTTTCTCCACAGACCAATATTCCTGAAAGAAAACTTGTTCCTGTATGGGCTCCTCTCCACGGGCCACAGCTCCAGCTCAGGTTCCTCACAGGCTGCAGCTTCCTTTAGGGCATGTCCACCTGCTTCAGTGTGAAGTCTTCCATGGACTGCAGGTGGATATCTGCTCCACTGTTTTCCTCCACAGGCTGCAGGGAATCAACCTACATCATCATGGTCTTCTCCACAGGCTGCAAGGGAATCTCTGCTCCAGCACCGGGATCATCACCCCCACTTCCTTCGGCATTTGCCTTGTTGCCTACATAGTTGTTTCTCCCACAGATCCTCTCTCCTCTCTCACAGCTGCTGCACAGAGGTTTTTACCCTTTCTTAAATACGTCATCACAGAGGTGCTACCAGTGTTGCTGAATTGGGCTCAGTTTTGAGCAATGCTGAGACTTCCCATATTGTGAACTAACTTGAGAATTTTAATAGATACCTCTTTAAAGCAAATAAAATCTCCGTCTTCCTACTCACAAATTATCTACTTGTGTGCAACCCCACTGTTTCTATGTATTTTATATGTATATATATGCATATTTATCAGCATGTAAATCCTATTTATATATGTGAGTTGCACTAATATAACCAGAAAATAGTTTCTACCTTAAAACATAAAAGGGCTCTACTTGAGCAACCTCATAAAATCAAAGGCTGAACCTTTGACCATGTCCCATTAGTCTTTTAATGCAAGTAAAGTCATGCATTCAGTTTCAGTGATTGAAATGGAAATAAGTCTTACATGGGAGCTCTTGGTCCTCCAACCATTAGGTGAAAATGCCTATATACAAATTTTATGGTCTTTTAAGTGAGAGACAACAGTCTATTTGTTCTCCTAAGTTGCAGACTTTTGACAGATATGATTGCTTTTAACCATTAAACTATTAATTTCAGAATTTGATTCTCTCTAGAGTGGTGTATGAGTTCCCATTGGCCTCTCACAAAAAGTTACCTAGTTCTCTCTCAAATGAAAAGTCACAATGTCAAAGAGAGTGGAAAATAAATGTCACTTTCCTGAAAACCTTTAGTTAAGCCATTTAACTAAGTGACATTTGCCCCAAACGTTTTTTTCCCCTCAAATTAATCTAACATTAAATTCTCATGCAGCTGCTCACATAATGATATATTAGTAATGTAAAAAGTCTTAAAAAAATCAGACTCACTGATTCTAGGTACTGCTGGTAAGGGCAAAGCAGCAAGCAAGATGACATGAAGTTTTCACAGAAACAGCTTCAGACAGATTTAAAAAAAACCAGTGCACCTGAAGGGTTAAGACTTTTAGAAATCTTCCACACATTTCTCTGTTCTTCTAGAAACTGAATGGACAACTCAGAGTTCCTTTCATTATTCAGGATTTCAAGTATTTTTCATCAAGTTAAACAAGGGGAAAAAAACGTGTTCCATTACATATATTCTGACATTCAGTATTTTTCAAAATTAGTAAAAATTTTGAATCTGTACATGTCCCATCATGTTTGATCAGCACTTTCAGATCATTCATCAGTGGAAATTGGTTATTTTTTGCGTATTTTCTTAACAAGATTTGATAAGATTTTTGAATGTAAGGAAGGTAGATAGCTATAACAGCACTACTGCATTAGACCAGAGAAAGGAGAGGTGCATATACAAAATCAGGTTTTTCAGTTTTCCTTATCTCCTTTGAGTGTTCTGAAAAACCAGTGTTTTGACTACTTAGGGATGGATTTATCATTCTTGAATATATTTAGAATTTTTCAAGACCTTCAAATAGTTTTTGTTCTATTTTTAGAATTATTTTAAGTAAAATTAAATTATCTGGTATTTAAATACTAGGAATTTATAATGTAAAATAATAAACCTGTTTGAATTAGCAAAAGTATTGTTAGGAATGCTCAATAAAAAAGATAAATTAGTGTACAAAGCACTTCAAGCTTGTTACATCCAGACAACTGATCGATTCGAAGTAGAAGATAATCAGTTATGGTCATATAATAGCAATTTTCCATTTCAGTTTTGTCTTGGAAGGAACATGAATCTTATTTTGTTATCCTATGGTCTATTTCTTTGTTGTTACAAATATCACAGTCATGATTACATAATGCCAAGTCTATACAACAATAAGGGGCATATATTGAAATCTTTACTACAGGGCCATTGACCAGATGTATAATGAATTTCTGAAGTTCAATAGCATTTTACCTGATCACTCATTTATATACTTCGTATGATTTTTTCACAATTTATGCAGAAAAATTACTGAACTCATATTCCTGATCTGGTTGGAAATATTCATAATTAATATTCATTAGCCTAATTGAAATTGCTGTATTTTGGATTTAGTCACATACAATCATTTGAAACAAAGAATAAGTTACTGACAGAACAATTAAATTTTATTTTTTATGATCCTGTATTCCATATTGGTTAAGACGGAAATAATTCACTTTATACACATACACTTATGATTTTATAAATAGAATGCTTACAAGATAGATGTTGAGGCAGATACTGGCAGGGGTCATACGTGAATTAAAAACAAAATAAGATAAGCTGATTTTACCTAAGGTATGATTTTAAAATACATTTCTGAGGGGAAGATGCTCAAAAATCATTGCAGGGTTGGATAAAAGCTTGATAAAACAGTTGCATTTTCCAGAGTTTACTTTAATATGTCATGAAAACTTAAGCTTATTAAAGAAAAAAGGTAAAATCTACTACTTTTTTTTTGTTATTTCCAAGTGTCATTTCTCACTGGAATTTGAGTACATAGAAATATAAAGGAACATGAAAATAGTACATAGAAATATGGAAATATAAAGGAAAATATGTAAAAATAAATTATTAAACAATCATTTTAACTGTTTTTGTGTTCCATTTTCCGTAATGTTTTTTGAACAATTTTGGTGACCATAGGTTTACCCTTAATTGCTATGCTTTTTCTATAGTGAAAAATGACCAGTTTTTATGTTATTGCTTCCAAGATTTCTTGGAAGCATTCTGGGAAGACCATTCCAACTGTATTCATACAGAAATGGGTTACATATTACATGACTACTAAATCTAATTTTTTTTAAATCTCTTCTTTATGACATTATGAGCAACGCTTAGCTTATAAGATTCACTGAAAGTTAGTAAAAAAGATCCAGAAAAAAATTTGAATGATTGTTTTATACAAGACACTCTGGAGGACACCAAAATAATTTCTCCTGATGCAGTTAAAAGTTTCTTAATTCTCCTAAAATACATGAGATAGTAAGAGGAAAAATCACTCTCCCCATTTGGAAGAGGATGTCCAAATGAACAAGATGAGACATTTTAAAAAATAGAGAATGTAATAAATTTAAAAAAAAAAAAAAGGCAGAGTGTCACTGTTCTTTGATGACCTCAAAGGCTCTGTTTCACTGCACTCAGAAACTTCCTTAAGGCATATTAAACATTCATTACCAGAACTGTACACTGTCCATGAATACTGCAGTAAAATGACTCTCTTTGTGCTGAGACATGTAAAAAAGGGGTGACCCAAAAAAACTGCTCTAGACACTGAATAAAAATGGAACCTCATCAACATCGTGGTTTTGTGTTTCAGGTATACAAAAATACAAAGGTATACAAATATTACTAATACTGGAATGAAAATATTATAATTTTGAGCTATCTAGGTGTCTTTCAGGTATTACTGGTTTTTTTTTTTTTTTTTGGAAAGCAAGTAAACTATCTCAAATTGCACACGAGACTGTAGAAAAGAATAAACAAATTCTAAAATCTTCAAATCTGTACTTAATTCACCGGGTCCATCCAATCCAATATATTTGGAAATACAGTTTTCTGTACAAATAAACTAAAATAGAGAAGCTTAACTTCAAAGAAGAGCACTAACACTGGGTAAATACAACTAAAATAACAAAAAAAATTAATTGTTCTATGCCATGTACAGAAAACTTAAATTAGATGTTCATGCTATTTTGGTTTTCAGTCCATATATCCTTCCCAAACCTTCCATTACTCTATACTAACTTTCACTTCAGCAAACTTTCTTATAAGCAGTATCAGCTGTATTTCTACAGACTCTTCATTCTGACAGAAGCTAATCTTCAATAACAGGATTTGTACTCAGTCAAAATACATTAGTAGGAATGATATCTGTAGGCCAAGTGTACTATTTTTAGGTACTCATATTTTTAAAATTCTTCTGTATTATAAGTTAATTTTGTGTAGTCTGCAAGAAAATGCATTATTCTTCATTATATAGGTATAGAATTGTCTCTGCCAATAAGCCAATTTCTCTGTAACTATTCAGAATGCAAATCCATGTACTCCAGCTGAAGGCAATTACCAGCCAAAATGCAGGAATTTATATACGCATTATACGATCATTATAAACACTGATTATGCCATTTGTTATGTTCTGATGGGCCATTGCTCTCAGAACTCCTCACCCACAATTCCCAAAGTTGTCTCTGTTTCAGTCCCTGTTTCTGTCCTGTAATCACACTAAAGCCAAGAGGCTAAACAGGACATTTTAATACAGTTTCCCATCAACTTTTATTAAAATGATGTGTTTTCAGTTGCTAACCATGGCACCAAACTTACACTATTAAAAGTAACATGTGGTAAATATTCAGGTGGCATTGAAATTCCTTCACTCTAAATGTTTATTACCTCTAAAATAAACAAGGAAATAACCTAGTTTACATTTGCAGAGGTAGGAAGTGTAAGAGTTCACCATTAATGTTTCAAATCAGGTGCCTGCACTTGCTATACAACAGCTGAAACCGAGAGGAACAACACTTCATAGTCAGTTGTTGCGTCAGGTTTGCGTGACCAGATTCTGGCAGGAGGGAGTTTACGGGGGGGTGCTTCTATAAGAAGTTTCCAGAAGCTTCCCCCATGTCTGACAGAGACAATGCCAGATGGCTCCAGGATGGACCTGCCACGGGCCAAGGCTGAGCCCATCAGCGATGGTGAGAGAACTTCGGGGATAAAGATTTAAGAGGGGAAAATGTTGCTGTGCAGAAAGTAGGCCGAGATGATGGACCTATGTGAGAGTAACAAAATATGCTGAAAAGTACCAAGAATACCAAACACCAGGACCACAAACAGGAAAGCAGGAGATGGTGAGACAGCATAAGGACCCACAGATGAATGAAGGGGATGGCAGGGGCTGTCAGACATGGAGATAAGAGATTGGACTGCAATGGTTTGGTAAAAAATCTGGGGCAAGAAGAGGGGACAGGGGAGGGGAGTTACACTGAAGTACTGAACAGGAACAAGCAGAAGCGACTGAGCTGAGGTCATGAAGAGCATTATGAAACGGAGAAAGGAGAAACAGAGGCATAATCAGAAAATATCGTAAGGAGCTACTGTATTGAGACAAAGAACTAGTAGAGAGAAAGAACTGAGTCTAGTCCAATGGGAAGTGCAAACACTAGGAGAAACAGGCAGACTTCATGTTTGGTGGAGTGCACGCCCTCAGGGACCAAGGCTGGAACTGGATCCTGTGCCCTCAGCAAGACACCTCCATCCAGTGGAGTAGACCTATATGAGAACATCCTGCAGCCTCCAGGTGATGACCCACTGTGGAATTACTTTATTGAATCATATTCCCTTCTGAGAATCATTAAAAAACTGAGCTGAATGTTCAGAAGTGAACTGCATTCATAACATAATGGATGATTTTATTAGTACAATTCTACTCTCAGTTTTCAGCTATGATTGTGATGTGTTCTGCATCAGTCACCTGCTTGCAGTACCTCCTCCTAGAAAGAGTTACAGAAAAAGTGTAGAAAGTAACAACCTGTGATAATGTAATTACTGGGAGAAGGCAAGGCTATAGAGATAAGTTACGGATGAGAACAATGAATAGTGAAAAAGCTGGATTTTATAGCAGCTAGGAGGAAATAGAGAACACATATTGGAGAACAGAATAAAAATAATGGGTCCTTCTAAAAATTTTGAAACAAATTTATTCCTTTATTGAATTTGAATTGGGGAAAGAGTATGCAATTCATTTGTTGTGGTTTAAGCTCAGCTGGCCACTAATCCCCACAGAGCTGCTCACTCATTGCCCCTCAGAGAGATTGAGGAGAGAATCAAGAGAGTGGAAGTGGGAAAACTCATGGGTTGAGATCAAGACAGTTTAATAAGGAAACCAAAAGGCATGCACAGAAGCAAAGCAAAACAAGGAATTCATTCACCACTTCCCATGGGCAAGCAGGTGTTCAGCCAAATAACTTGGGAAGACAAAAGCCATCACTCTGAACTTCCCCTCCTTCCTTCTTCTTCCCCTAGGTTTTATTCCTGAGCAAGACATCATAGGGTATGGAATGTCACTTTGGTCATTTGGGGTCAGTTGTTCCATGTGTGTCACCTTCAAACTCCTTGTCCACCCGCAGCCTCCTCACTGGAAGAGCAATGTGGGAGGCACTAAAGGCCTTGGCTCTGCTCAGCAATAACAAAAACATTCTTGTGTTACCAACATTGTAACCAGCAGAAATCCAGAATACAGCCCCATACCAGGTATTAAGAAAAAATTTTCATTTCTAAGTCGCACGTGTCCTTAATAGGTTTAGAAGAGGAATAAGGGGGAAAAAAAATTGTTAAGCCAGTTATTTTGCTGTAGAACTGAAATTAAAATATGCAAAATATCTATTAATTTCTCAGAAGGATTCACAGGTTCCACTTAGTTTCATTCTGGTAACTATTGAGAGGTGAAATGGGAAAATTTATGGACTATGGGACTGATAAAATTATGGATAATATAGAGTTGGTGAGGAATGCTTAGGCATGACTTCTTGTTTCTGTTTGTTTGATCATTTTGGTAAGCAAAGCATGTTTCTAATTCATTTTGATATTCAAAATTAACTACGGCCCCTGTATTTAATTATTTGTTCGTAATAAATGTTGTTCATATTAAATAATGTCTTACTTTATATTCAGATATGAAAGAACAACAATTTTTTTCTCTTGTTGAAATTTGTTTAAATAAATCATTTAGAAAGTTCTCTGCTAATATTCTGCTGTCACTGCCCTTTCCACTGAAAAAATATTTCATGCAATTTCTCAATTTTTACATGTTTTTAACTAAACAAAATATGTCTTTATAAACAGGACAATATATTAAAAACAAAAAACCAAACATTTAAACGAAAAACCTCATCACTTGTGCCTTTAAATTTTTCTCATCTGGTTCTGTATTTCCTCATTTGAGCATCCTCTTCTCAAGAATGGGATGTGCAATTTAAGACTGAACAGTACAGTATAATCTACCGTACTATTTCATCATTTCTGTGTGGCAGAAAACGTTTTTTTTTCCCCCCATGGCATTACCTGTTGTGTGGGGCATTCACTTAAGAGTTGGACTTAATGATCCTTGTGGGCCCCTTCCAATTCGGGATATTCTGTGATTCTGTGTAGGACAAACAAAGGTAGAGGAGAGAGAAAGAAAGTAGTATCTTGTAAGTCAAGTGACTTCACTACAAGTGAAGAAAATGCCCGGGACATTTGCATTGCTTATAAAAGAGGCTGCAATACTAGCATAAAACCAAACTGATTCTGCATTTTTCCCTTGAAACCAATATAATTATGGGGGTTTTGCCAATATTTAAAGAACAACAACTTTTCAGACACACTTTTGAAACTTAAATGGACTTAATTCCCTCATGATTTAAATTGGCATAATGCCATTACAGTCAATAGGCTCTTTGATTTACATCAGTAGAAGACCTGGTCCGTTTATCTTCTCTCTCAGTTTAAGAGCAATTTGCACATACTTGGAAATAAAATATCTATCGCTGTTTATGCCTGACAAGCCTGGCTGAAAGTTTATACAGCACAAATGTGTATGAGTTTATACACATAAATACATGCAGTTACAATTACTACTATCTTACCTGGGGTAAAAAAAACTCCAACAATTAGAGATTAAAGTTTCAGAAAGAGACTTTTCATTTCTGTGTTTTCTTCCTCTAATACTTTGCTGCACATTGGTATATGCACCTGTGTAATAGGTGTAATTTATAATCACGTTTAGCATTGAAAAAGATGCTGCACACCCTACTGTCGTTTAGACTTCTAAGTCTCTATTTATTCCTTCCTAGATACCATAGTACTTGATGTATTATTTTACTTAAACATGTTACTCATAATCAAAACCATACAGGAAAAAAAATTACACATTGATGGTCCCAATAGTACAGTTCCATTTCACAGGCTTTCACTAAATAATCAGCATTCTAAGTTGCCTACACATTCCTTGCTGGAGAAAAGTTATTTTTCTTTTCACTCCAGGAGAAATCAAACAGGTTTATTTAATCACACTCAACATTTTGGTCTTTGAAAGTAAATAATCAGAAAATTAAGTATATAAGAGTTTGCAAGATGGATTTTTCCTCATAAAGCCCCAGTGTTATTTGTGAATGACCTGTGTTACACATGATTTGCTTTCCAAGAGAAGTAACTCTCACAAAGCATTTCTACAGGAATGGAAAAGAAAATTCTGTAACTCATAGTGGTTTCCACAAGATTCCTCTTCCCTTGGTACAATGAAGAATTGTAACTTCTGTGTGCTATAATTTCTTTATAAGCACCTCATAGGTTCTTACAGGATCCTTATTATATTAAGTGCTGTCTAAATATAAAATTATATTCTTACTTATATCACTATCTAATAGACATTTCGCAGACATAGAAAACTGCTACTTCTGATGAACAACCTCATTCAATAATCTGAGGAAACTAGAGAGCAGCAAAAAAAACCCCAAAAATGATAAAGAGAAGTAGATGATAAACCCACTGTGAGTACGGCCAGCGTCTCAAAAGGCTTTAGAAAAGAACAGTGTAGAGTCTGTCCCTACAGCTCAAAGAGATCACTTCATGTATCTCAAAGAGATCACTACATGTACTATATATGATAAACTCATAAACTAAAGAAAAATGGATATTTGTCACTACCTTTACAGAAGTAAGTAGGCTGAAGGTGGGTTTTTTTTAACTTTTCCACCTATTTTTTCAAAGAAAAAGTATTGAGAGATGATTAGGTGGTGAAATATTCCAGTGAAAATAGAAGAAGGAGAAGAGAAAATAAAACTGAAAAGCATGGGAGATTAGCAAATACTGGCAATGGAACTGGAAAAAAGTAGTAAAATGAGGAAAAAACAAGAAGTGGTGAACGAAAGTAAAATCTAAAGATGAATTCAAAGGGTGAGAAAAACAGTCCTTTTAAGAAAGAGCTGCTTATACTTGGAAGGCTAAGAAAACCAGGATTTGTTAGAAATCAAAGCCGAATAAATGCAAAAATAATAAAAAAAAAACTTTTTGCTGTGGTTAAGAAATAGAAAATGAAACCATGAATTTTTAAGAGCTACAGAAACTTGAAGTTTTCATGAATAACACAAATAACATTCAGTTCAGCAAAATCTGAACTGTATTCAGTATGCTCAGCTATTTTGTTAGCTTGAAAATATGGTAATGGAAAACAGAGGCAGGTAGCAGAGATCATGATTAAAGGCACTTCTCATCTTTTCAAATGTCAAGAGTTGTAGTCTGAAGAAAAGTGCCATGCTAAGCTTCCACATAACAGTGCGAAATGGATCGAAGGATATCTGTAGGCAGCAAGTGTGTGCCTATGCAGAAATCCACTAAAGATTATCCCCAATCATAACGTCCTGTCAAGCATTGGAACAGCTGCCCATGAAAGTGGTCGAGTCCCCATCCCTGAAGGTATTTAAGAGACGTGTGGATGTGGCACCTGGGGACATGGGTTAGGGGTGGGCTTGGCAGTGCTGGGGGAATGACTGGATTTGGTGATCTTAAGAGGTCTTTTCCAACCTAAATGCTCATGATTCTATGATGACAGCACTAGCAATCAAAAACACTCTGGATATTGAGATATTTTTTGTCAAATCAATCTGAAATCCAGATTTCACTGCTTTTCTACAGTACACAGCTATATATAATTATTTAATATACAGTACTCTTTCAGTTAAAAAAAAACAAACAGAAAAAAATCCACCTCAGAAGCAGTTGTGAAAGAAGTCAAAACACAAAAGATATTATTTTCAGGTCAAACATCTCAGATTTTTTTTCAATTCAGTTTCATAAATTATTACTTTTCTTGGTTTTTTTGTTCTGTTTTGTTTTTAAAGAACATTTTCATTTGGATAACAATAATTTAGAAACTACTTTTACCATTTTTGAGATGGGAAATGAGCTGAAATTGATTCTTCCCCATGAAGAGTTTCAATGACTCAGAAAATTCCACTAAGAGCTATTATTTCCTTATCAGTTTTACTGCAAAACATCACCAATATTCACACTTTTTATTAAACTATTGATTCCCCTTCATTGAAAGGTTAGTAATTACCACTATAATTATGAAGAAATATCCTAGTTTTTTTGCCAGGGAAAAAAAAAAAAAAAGGTCTTTCAGAGAATAAACTGTTTCTGTACAAATGACCATTATATTTGTATGTATTCAGAATAATTAATATCTGAGAGTATAAATAAAGATACTTAGATTGCAAGAAAAGGTAACGTTTGAGCGAAATATTACAAAATGTATGTATAACTTTTATTATCTTACACATTTGAAAATAATGCTGCATTCAGGAACTGAAAGTTCATTATATTTGCTCGGTTGGTATGACTGAAAGATACTTACTGGGGATTTTAAATTTCTTTGGGATAGACGGATACAATGCACTATGTCATGGATAGAAAAAAACAAAGGAACCTCAAAAGCTCAAGTAGGTGATCCTCTTGCTCTGAATTAGTAACATAGATACTGACACCATGAACAGTCATGGCAAAGACCCAGTTCTGAGTAGTAATCAGTGGAAAACCGATGGACATTTATTTTGGCCAAGAACCAGCCACAGTAGATATGTTCTGGAATAGGAAGCTTCAAGACACAGGGATTAAAAAAAAAAAAAAAAAAAGAGACCTACAAATTAAGATTAATCTAGTTTCCCTTCAATTACTCCAATAGGATACCTACCTATAGCAAAGGGAATTAGATGAAACACACTAAATTCTAGACAGGATACAGATTATTCATGGGGAAAAATAAAAACGAAGAAGCAAAAAAAACCCCAACAAAACACAGCTTCACCAAAAGCATCTTGTCACTCGATTTCAGTCCTTTTACTGATTGCCAAAGTCAAATCCCATCCCCTTTATTAAATACATAGGTAAACCAGAAGATACTGAAATCAAAAGAATGGCATCCATCAGCTTTAATAACTTTTAGTAAGACCTGTACACAACGAGTTCTCCTTTTGTTATTTCAGATTTCCTGTGGAATATAGGCTTGCTGTTTACTTTTTTTTTTTTTTTCCCCGAAAAAAANTTTTCCCCAGAAAAAGAAATTATATTATTGTGAAGAGAAGACACATGAGGAACACAATCACTGGGCTACATCATCAAAGGTTTTTACTGTTGTTAAACAAAAAGGTCACAATTCTGGGACTTAGTAAACAGAATCTCAGGTACTAAATCTTAGTATGTAATACTTCTGATGGGAATATTTTATGTATTTTGATACTCTATGAATACTTTTGTGCAATTTTTTTCTCTTTGATAATGTGTTTTAAAAACATTTGTTAATAAATATTGTTTCAATAACATTTGGCTTCATGAAAACCATGAGAGATGGAAACATTTATAAAATATTAACCTGTTTTATGCTTAAAAAAAGGGAAGATCAGAAGGTGTTTTGCAAATGTCACTAAGGTTTTTTAGATTAGAGAATGCTTGAATAAGTTGTTCATTACAAATCCACCACATTTCAAGAGCAAAATACTTATTCCACATTTTTATAAAGAAGAATATTTGTGCAAATTTTCTGCAAATACCAATTCATGATCTTTTATATATTTGCTCTTACGAGAAAAATAACAGTCAGCACTGGCCAAACTGCCAAAGACGGATAGATATATATAGACGTGCTGTGTGTCGAATAGATCAGAAAAGTGCTACCTAAAGTTAGGAGTACTTACAAACTATTTTATTTTATTTTAAAAAGAAAGAAGTGAAATTATTAAGCAGCAGTATGACCCAAATTTCTAGTGGGGAACTGAGAAGGACAGGAAAATCACCACGATAAGGTGAAAAAATTGAGTGAAGGAGTTAGAAAACTGATATTTCATTAAGAATACTTGTGTCAAGCTGATATTTCCCTTCTTTTGTAGCAAAATCTATCAGCATTTTAAATAATAAATGATACTTAAATGCCACTTAAGATGTCAGAAATGCCTATTGTGAGTTGGAGAGTGCTATGGATCTCAATAGTGGTCATTGAACAATAGCTCTTGAGGAGACTGAGCTGTTCTTGACTTTGTTATAAGTAAGTTTTACAAAATAGAAGATCTTAACAATTACAAGAATGAAATTAAAAATAATTAAAGAAAATACTTTGAACAAACAAAGACCAAATATAAATAAATCACTAAGTGTTTAGGATGTTATTCTACTTATTTCACAAAAAAAAAAATATTTCAGTGAATAATTTCTCTAAAGTGTCTTGGAGTATAATTTGAACTTTTGTTCAGTCACCAAATGAAAGCTTATGGAAAGATGAACTACATGAAAAAAATATAAAAATCCAACAATGTACAGGAAGAAAGAAACATTTTAAGCATGATTGAGAAATTAAAATGAAATTAAAATACAAACAAAAAATTGGCAGTAAATATGGGCACAGTTTTCCTTAGCAGTGTCCCAGTGGAGATTTTACTTCAAGCAGCAACTTCACAACAACAGGTTTCAGGGTTTAATAACCCAGAGTCAAAAGCAAAAAGAAGGATGTTAACCTTTCTTCAGTAATAAAAACTGGACTAAAAGAATGAGCAGGTTCAACTTATTTGTACACTTAAGTTTTTCTTGGTTTTTTTGTTGTTTTGGTTGGTTGGGGTTTTTTGTTTGTTTTTTGTTGTTGCTGTTGTTGTTGTCGTTTTTTGGGGTTTTGTTTGTTTGTTTAGTTTTTGTTGGTTTTTTTTCTGACAGAAAATATCAATACCTAGTGTGCAAAGCAGAAAGAGATGAGTTCTAGGGCTCTATTTCAAATTATCAGCATGAATGTTTTGATATTTTTCTAGTGGTTTAGGTCTGAAAATCAGTTCATTCTTTCCTATCCCCGAAACAACGCAACAAACCCTTACAGATGGCTATTACACTCTATTCCACAAAACTCCAGAAGCTGTTTTACACTATCATTACAGGACAGCATCAAATCATAATTGACAGCAACAGAACACAGCTGCAGAACTCATTCAGACACAGCTTGTTACTGTTAAAATAACTAGATGATCTTGACAAAAATGCACAACAAATTATATACTTTTCATTTTAATTGTCAACTACTCTGAAATATTGTTAATAAATAAATCCAGGTATAAGCAGCTGAAATTAAAATAAGGGAGTTTTGTGTTCACAGTTGGACGCGTAATATGGATAAAATCAAAGATAATTTTATTTTCTCATCAGAGACAGGATAATAGAATCTGGAGCCAACAGAACCAGTCATAAATTCCAGTTCTTTACATTCCAGTTTGTTCAGCTACATACTACTCAACACAGTGTGTACTAAAATCAACATTATGAAGGCTGTTTGAAAGTTTTAACCAATGAGTCCTTCATAACTTAAACACATTTTTTATAAGTGGAAGAAAAATAGCACCACAACTATTTTTATAAGGAACAGACTTGGTTTGTTATAGAGCAGAACTGACATGTGGATACTTTGGAACACAACATGTTTCACTTTGGAACACACAGGAGGTAACCTCAACATTGAATTGATTCAGTTTTAAAGGGATCCATGAGCTAAAGTCATCATGGCTGTACCCATACTTTTCAAATTAGTTTTGAGTATGTACATTTGGGATTTCCTTCAGACTTCTTTATTTTTCACGGTAGACTTCACCTACACGAAAAATAATTTTATATGAGAATGGCTAAACAACATTTATTCCAGAAAATAATTACAAGAATCAAAAAAATGGTATTTTGAAAGAATAAACCCCACCATCTTTTAGGGGTTTTTTTGCTATCATTCTTATTCTGTATCTGTCAGATATTGTAGTGCAGACCTAGCCTCCAGTGGGTTGAGAGGAATCCCTAATATTCTTGGACAAAGGTCAAGGAGGAAAGAAATGTTTTGCAAATGGCATATTCATTCTGATCTCTGTCAGTCACATTTCTATAAATTGCTCTCTATCTGCTACAGCTGAAAATGCACATATCTGCTTCACATTTATTTTAGGTGATCACCATAAAATACAGGGGGAAAAAAAATCGCTATACAAATCTTGACATAAGAATGAAAAACTTGCTTAAAATTTCCCCCGTATTCAAATCAACTCCGTAATTCTCAGAACGTTAGGAAATCTTTAGCCATTCAAGGAGCTATTGTATTAACATTTCAAAAATTAATATTCTGGCCAGATTAAATAATTTATCTCAAGTACTACTTGTCACTGTACTAATTATTTCCTTTAAATCATGCAGCGCAAAAATAATACAGCTATAAAGGTATCTGCATTAAAAAATACAATTAATTTAATTGAAATAATATAAACTTTAAAAGAAAGAAGAAAATGCCTGACCTTACATCTTGCATTTTCTGATAAAGTAATTCAATTTATTATTATTATCACTGCTTGGCTTCAGTTACAGCAAGGAATTGAATGCCATGTCACATTTTCAACTTAAGTACAAGACAGAGAAGAAAAAGTAATTTTTTCACATCCTTTCTTTTTTAGCAAGTTTCTTGAAAGCAGTGAAATTAGGAGGCAGAGAAAATAGAAGTTAAATTTCTCAATTATCAAGAAATCAAACATTTGAAAATAAAAATATAGTATTTAAAAAATTTATTTTATTTATTGACTATTTTATGTGGAACAAATGAATGGAAAAGGTATAATTCTAAACTTTCTATAGTTAACAAACATGATAGGTACATCCTTAAAACTTTGACAATCAACCGGTGTTTAAACTCTGAATTTATCTTAGACAAGGACAAATGCATAATGTGTTAAATGGTACATATCCTTTTATATTCCTCAGTATTCAGTAATTCCTCAGTATACTTTTCAAAATTTTAACCTCATTTCACTGTATTTAGCAATGTGGACAGATTATTTTCCGATTTTATTTCCAAACATGAAAGTTTTTCAAGTTAGGATCATATACAGAAGCAAAGTTCGAATCAGCTTGGCTATCAGACCTAAAAAAGCCAAGAATTTCTATCGAGCAATTTAAGGAGAAAAGAAATCGGAAACGATTCTGTAGTTTCAAAAGAACAAATGCAGAAGATTGATAAAACAATACTTTTCCATTTTATCTGCACATGAATTTAGCTGTATGAACCCAAACAAACCAAGTAATATAAACAGAAACTGTAAAAAGCAAACAAGCATGAGGTACATACAATCAAAGGAGCAAAGTGCTGTAACCAAAGGCCTTATAACTAAGAAAAAGAACACTTTACTTTGATTTCTCAAAGTATTCTGAACTGATTATTTGCAGAAACAGTGTATCTGGTGTTGTACCTGACCTCGTGTCCTTAGCCTAGGGCCACATCAAATGCCAGTGCTCTAGAATTTTATTCCACATATGATTAACTAAATTTTAAGATGCTTCCTTTTATCAGATTGCATATTATCTCCTTTCCTGACTTTAATGAGCACCTTTCTAACTAAGAATGATGACATTTGCAGGACAAGTATCAATCAAAAGAGGCCAATCTCTCTCTTCACTGCTGGCACAGCCCCAACAGCCCCACCAGGCTTCGTAAAAGGCTCGTTCCAGCAATTGTCAGTAAGATGTGGAGTTCCTCACTTCAGCTCATTGCTTCCCAAAGCATTTACGTTATTGCTACATAAAATTCATGTCCCACAAAACGTAAGGACTTTTCTGGTAGCTCATACGAACAGGCTTGATGGACTGTCTCCTGTTTCCAGTGAGCTGCAGCTCACACCCGCTATTTCTGTGAGCAGCAGAGGAAGGAAAAGCTGAAGTCTACAGCAGGATTTTTCACGCAGCAGACTGACAGACTCTTGTACCACCACTTTCTGTGCTATTGCTTTTCCATGAAAATGTGTCTGAATTGCAGAACCACTTTCCCAAAGCACTGAATTTAAAAAAACAAAATTATTTTTGAGAAATAGGCAGAGAAGGAAGGGAAACAGACTTATAAAATGAAAGCAAGAAAAAGAAAAAACTTCTAAAAAACTTTTTTCCTTCCTCACCTCCTTTCCTTTTTTTTCATTGTAGGTTATTTAATTACACTTGCTCTTTGATCTCTGCACAGCCAGTTCCCAGGACTCTTTTATGATTAATACTTGTTTGGACAAAAGGCTAGTGAGGCTGACAGCAATATTGCAAGTCTGTGAGAAAATAAGGGGAGACATTGCTTACACTGTTGAGTAAACCAATTTTCAGTACCTCTTTACAAATCACTTCCATTATACATTCCCTATGTCCATATGAAAAAAACTCACCTTCTTGGATATGGAGTAACTCAGTACTCCCCAAAGAAGAGCTGTCTGGTTCATCCATCCCCTGCTGAAATAAAGTGCTCAGAGAACAAGAACAAAGCGTTAATATAGTGAATGAAGAACTTTAGGACAAGGTTTTGGTAGGGAGGAGGAGAAGGGAGAAACCCGACCCTGTAATATTACTGTGGGCAGAAATAGATGAAACCACTTAGGATACAGAAACAATCAATCATATAGGCCCAGACTCAGCAAACATCACTACCTTAAAATGCCAATAAAACAAGTAACTAACTTGCATTCAACCAGAATGTAGTCGGAGCTTTTAAAGTAAAAGGTGTGTTTTTGTGCTTAATTCCATATTCCTTTCGTAAACTCTGATTGCATGATTTTCAGTTTTCCTGCTCCGTAAAGTGTGACACTACAGCACCACGGAGAACTCCTGAAATGTGAGATTATCAGTGCTGATTCATACATTGGGTTATTGCAAAGATATTTTATTGATAATAATATCCTTAATACATTCTATAAACCAGCAATGTTAGGCTTAATTTTTACCATTTTACAATTTTTAACCCAAGATGTTTGTTTCACAAATCTTTGAACATCATGCAAAAATCAAACACCTATGTAGTATGTTAAAGGTTACAGGTTGTTTCTTGGGTCAGTACAATTCAGTGCTGACAAAATTAAGTAACTGTAATGTCTACTTTTTCATTGCCTGTTATTTTTACTAAATAACATATTCAGAGGGCATTTATTGCATTTAAATTCATTGGCTCAAAATACTCTCTAGAGACTGATCTTTAAAATAATATGCATATTTCCCACGCACAATTATAAAGAAACACTGCCCTCTTCTGTCAAAACAAGCTGAATTTCCATAGAGACATGCTTTATTTTGGAAAACCAAACTGGATTAGAACAGATCAAAAATGTTATTTTATATAGAAATAAAAGACTATGTGCTATGTTCAAACATGTTTGAAAATGTTCCTTTCCATATTTCTTTTTTTGTTCTTTCTACTCAATCAATAAAACTTCTCTTTTTCCCAGTTCAAAGAGACATTTCAGAACACTTAGAAACATGGAGACATATTGCAAAAGCTTTGTTTCATAAACAAGCACATCAAATTCTTCAGTTACTTTCTTGTGTGAGCAGATTTACTTGTGGCAGAAATTCTATAAATCCAAGTTCTAATTTTTCTTCTTTATATATTTGTGTACTGGGATCTCTGATTAATACTGGCATGTTATTTTGGCACCTTTATCCATTTCCCTACATTTGTATTTTTCTGCTCCCCTGAGAAGAAGAGGAGTACTTAAAAACTTGTGAAAACCTAATAGCTTCACCAACATTCAAAAGTGGAGTAATAGCGATTTTTCAATAGCAAGCAATATTTCTTTTTCAAAACAGTATCTTTCACCCAACCTGCCTTGAATATTCACTTTCTAAAGTGTGTCACTGCTATCAAAATAAAAAACTACCACTGTGAGCCTATTAGTTCATTTCAGTAACAGAGTTATCATTGAAGCAGTCAACATATGTAGATAAAAACAACCTCATTCCTTTTACCAAGGGGAAAAAAACAAAAAAAAAATTAGCTTTATATGTAAAACTCTGTACCTAAGATGACGCTAAAAAAAATATGCGAAAGACAAAAAAAAAAAGGAAAAAAAAAATGATGTTTCACAAGCAAGAATCTAAAATCTAAACCATTCAAAAGTATTTTGACATGTAACTTTTTCTCTAAGGTTATTTCCCCACATTATTGCAGATATTAAGATATTTTTGAAACAGTTTGCATCCCATTCCCTTAACAACTTTAACTTCACTTAGTAGAACCTTTGAGACATACCTCCTTGGTTTAAGATATCCTAACAAAGCACCTCACTTTCTCCAAAAGAGTTGTTTTTCATGAACTGGGCTTTTCTGCAGATGTGCACAGATATTACTTGTCAACTTCAAGATCAAATTTTGAAAATTTAAATAGAAGATTGTCACAAACACCAAGTTCCTTGACAAAATATTTAAAAATTATTTTAAGACACTGTAACTAAAATGTCACAATAAAACACCCACATTAGATCAACTTTTCAGTAATGGTCAATATTCGCACTGTAATCACAAATTTGAACTCCTTTTCAAACAGTGGTAAGCAAATGAGATTAACTAAGTATCCATTTAAGGACATAGTTTCAAACTGGTCTAACATGAACCCAGAGAAAAGCCTTTTCAGACGTGTTTGGCTTTTTGTCTGGTGTTTTTTTTCCAGAAGTTTTTTTGGTAGGTAATTTCAACCTCCCTAGAGTATACGAAAAAAGCAACAGAATTTTCCTCCTACTTTTTTTTCCCTCTGTATAATAGTACAAAGCTCTGTCTTTTGGTTGCTTACAAGCCCCCTGCAAATCACAGATTACAGACTCCCAGAGAACTCTACTGAGAATAAAATAGAGGACAAAGGATGTCTTCTTTTTCTAGTCTTTCTCTCGCTGTTCTCAGCAGGTAGCGGGACCGTATTTTACCTCTTGTAGTTTCACACTGGCATTCATTGCTGGACCTAAATGATCCTTCCCTCCCACTGCATCACAGGACTGTAATGTTACAGGGCTATATGAGACCTTGGAAAATAATCGTACGCAAATTTTCAAAGTTTCTGGAGTAAAAATCCAAGAGTATTCCAATCAATATTCCCAGGGGAAAAGTGCCATCTTTCACATAGTGCACCTCAGCATTTGTAAGCTGTAAAACATTCTAGAATGCTAATTTTATGAGAAGCTATTCTTTACAACATATTCCTTGAAAAATATATTTGTATCCAGAAGAAATATGGAAGAAAAAACCCCAAAAAATAGAGACTGGGAAAGAATACCATAGAAAGGAAAAATATACATATTTTGATAATGCAATTTTTTTTTTACTAACTCTTATGAATAAGTAATATGGAATTGTAACGCATGCTAAAAATAAGTAATAAAAGAAGTAGATTTGAAGCAGCCAGAAGAAATATGTACATGGTCACAGAAAAAGAGAAAACTAATGCTGAAATAGTGAGAGAGAGGAGACAGATGCATGCAAATTCAGAAAGCCTTAGTCTCCAAGATGAAAAATTATTCAGGTAATTGAGGGATTAGAGACATGTCAGTAGATAGTTTTTTAAAAAACAACCAAACAACCTGTGTTATGCTTTCAAGATGTGTCCAACTCCTACCGTTTAACCAAATCCCATCCATTGTAGGAAAGGCCAACGGGGCAAAAAAAGTGCACAGAAGTTAGGCAACAGTAAAAAAACAGAACAAGAGATCATGCCCTTGTCAGATTTAATATAATGCCTGCTACAACTTCCAGTTAAAGTCACTCTCCAGTGTGATAAGGTTTGAGACATGATTGAAGTTTTTGTTGTTTCCCTGCTCATAAATGTCAGACTAAGGCAACAGAGAAGCCCATTTCTGACAAACTGGAAGGAAGACAATTAACCAGCCAATGCAACAAGGAGTTTGCAACTGCAGCTCTTTCTCATAAATAGCAATCCTTTACATAGCACAGCCTTCAGCACAACGGTAGCACACAAATGTAAACTCACAATTTCTAATAGGTCTCATAATATTACTGTATCAAAAAGATCATTCCTTTGGTACTTATTAAATAATGACTTTCAAAAATAACTGCACTATTCATGTAAGTTTTTCTTAACAACTTAAAGACATCAATACTTGTAATCTTTTATAATTATGGATGATATTCAACTACACCATTTTTTTCTAGATTATCATAGGACTGCATATTGTTTTATTCCACTAGAATTTCTAACCCAGAACTACATTTTGGAAATGTAGTCAGGAAAGCTCCTAACCATTGAGAGTAACTAGAATACAAACAGCGAGGCATTTTTTGATCAATAATGTGTTGAATAATGTATGAAAATAGTTCTAGATCTGAAAATTGTACAAAGTATTTAAAAGTTTAAAATGTCTATTTGATTTGATCAATGTATGTTGCTGTTGCTCAAATGGTTAAAAAGGTTTCTTCTATTTAGTTTTCCAGTCATAGCTCTTCAAAGTGTAAATTATCAATATTTTCTCAGGAAAAAAATCAGGTAATGGAAAGCCTCTCTATAGAATGCATCAAATGTGATCAAAGTACTCATCATTAAATAACTTGCCTATCCCGTTCAGACTAGTTATACAGTATTGGACAAACAATAATCTTTTTAAAGAACCTGGGTTTACTTTAGAGCATTTCATTTCATTTTGTTATTTTACTTGAATACTCTTCATTCCCCTCACTATGTCTTTCAAAATGAATTTTGTAGTAATACCATGACTAAAGAGAATGCAACATGTCTTTGATTTTGTGCTCAGACAAAATAAAAGTAGTTCTTCTTTTTTCACAGTTGTGGTATACAATCCTTACCCTCAAGGAAAGATGATGAAACAAGAATAATTGCAAAAAAGTAAACAGTGAATTCATTATGAAAATAACTGAGTTTTTTCCAAAAGATAAAAGCAAATATCTCTCATAACCAATGGATAAAATTTTCAGCTTACAAATCCAAAGTTCAAGTTCCCATTGACATGGAAAAGTATAAAGAAAGTATGTTACTGATTAGAGAGTTTTAAATAAGTAGTTACAATTTTCTTCATCTATTCTTCATAGATTAGAATTATTTTTATGGCCTACAGAAGCAGAGGCAAAGTGAATATGATGTTTACAATTCAGAAAGTTAATCAATAGGAAATAGTTCATGCAACGTTTGCTTTCTTACAACGTGTTCTTGTAATAGTTCCACAGAGAGAAAAAAAAAGAACAGGTTCCCAGAGACAAAGTATAGGATTTGAGACCCACTTTGTTTGTTACTCAAGTACCTTAGAAAAACATATGTCCAGTGCTCTATGAGACTAGATTATTGCCTGTGATAAGGCTTGTTTGAGTCAGACCTAAATTTTAATTTGCAATGTTCCTGACCAAAAGCTTAGCTGAACAATCATGGACAAACTCATAATTTATTAAACACTTTCTATTGGATAACTTCATAACTTCATAAGTCTGCCCGTCTTTAATGATTAGGTCTTTCTTCCTCAGAAAACCTGCACAGCTCCCCGCAGGATATAGGACGTAGCAGGGCACTGTGTCCTTGATGTTCCCATCTGGAAGTAGGCGTTTCCTGGTGACCCAGTAAAACTCTTTCTTAAGCAGCAAGAAACTTTCTGACTAAAATTTCATAAGTAAATATACAACTTGGGAATACATAGAGCCTCTTTCCTCCTCTTGTGCCACGAAGGGTTGGCTGTAAAGCTTTCTGCTCTATTCAAAGCATTCTCTTGTCAAAGATGATGAATGATGATAAAAAGGAAAAAAGTGAGCCTTGCCTTAGGTATGACTATGCGTCCTCCAGTTCCCTTGTCAAGGAGGTTTTATTCCCACCAAGATGCCTTTTAGACTATCACAATTAGTTTTTAAAGCAATTTGTATGCATAAGTTGAAAATATTACTTCAAATTAACTTCCAGAGGCACTGTGGTGCGATCAACAGGGTGCTAGATTGGGACACAGGGGCCAGTTTAATTCTGGTTTTGCTATTGGCCTGATGGGTAACCTCCAGCAAGACACTTCACGTCTGTGTGTTTCTATTAGTCTTTTAATCTATTTAAACTGTAAGGTCCCGGGGAAGATATTGTCCCTTGCTTTGTGTTCATGTGGTATTTAGCACAGTGGGACCTACTGTAATATACTGCTGTTGTAATTCATAACGCTAAACAGCTAATACAAAAAGCAAACAGGTCTAAGAGACCATACAGAGTTTCACAATTACTAAGGACAGAAGCAAACTCAAAGGATTTCCAGGTTTTATTATGCAATGAGATTCAAACCAGACATTTTATAAGCAAAGTTAAATCTTCAAATCAATTTACAAACATGCAGTCTTCTAATTACCATATTATTAAGAAAATAAAATTTAAAAAAATATAGGAAGTGGTCTGATGTTGCTCCCTTTTTATGTTCTAAGCTAACAAACCAAAAGATTCCTTCTTTCTCCTGGCACAGCCATCAGCCATGAAAACTCAGACTGCAACCTGAAGATCAATTTAAATTCCTTCTACCTCAAACACGATCAATACAGTTAATGACCACACTTTCAGAACTTTTGCACTCAGTCTACCACTGTTAATCATGAAAGTTAGAAAATAAGTTGGGAATCCTACCATAACAATCCTGTACTGCTGATAGAGAGGATCCAATTGTTCCTTTGCATGCACACACTGCATCTCTGCAAGGGTATCCAAGGAAAGCTGTTGGCCCAAATGACAGGAATATATTGACAGTGACAGGCTGCCAACTTTTATATATAGTCAAGTCAGTTTTCTCACATATCCACAGTTAAAATTAGCATGCACAGCACCATCTAGCACAGGACGAATGTCAGTGATTGTGGAGAAGTCCCTCAGGTTAGGCTTAATTTGAGCAGAAAGAGTGCAAACCATTCTCAGCATACCTCCAAGTCCAGCTGCCTAATTGCAAGTATGAAACCGCACTATGAAACAGAGCAGCCAAGAAAACCTGTGAAACTGTTTATATGCATTAATTAACAGCAGATTTTCTCTTTTGATATTATTTCATTTGATAACGCTGCTGATTCATTCAATGCTGCAGTCCTCTCTCTAATACCTGTTCTGGTATTTCCACCCAGTTTGTAACAAAACCAAAGGTGAGTTTATCTGAATAGACTGAATGGTTGTGCTAAATGAAAAAGTACTTCCTGAAAAGAAAGCACAGACAGGATAAAAATTAATGCATTCCAGGATTACCAAATCCATTTCTAGTGATCTCAGTTTTCAAATGCTAACAAAACAAATGTTACATATATATTCTTTCTGAACAGATGCCATAAAGCCACAAATCCAATGTAAAGGAAGTTGGAGGTCTATTTAAATGACTACCTTTTTAAATGCTAAAGAATGTGTTTTTCATACTCTTCTGAATCTCTTCTTAGGAATAAAGTTTTTCTTAAGTTTCTAGGGACGGTCACATGAAAACAGCACTCAAATAGGCAATTTCTTCGTACCACACCAATGTCTGCCAGCTTAGTTTTGCTTTGTGCTCATCTCATGCCCTGACTCCTCACTTGGGTGAACAAAATTCTGTGAAGAGGGGAGAGGCAAGGAATTAAAAATGGTCAAAAAATAACATAGAGAAACATTTGGACATACAAACTGAATATGAAGGCAAGCTGCTATTCCTCTGAGAATCTGTAGGACAATCCTGTTGTCCTTGATTCTTCTGTCAGAATTTTTTCCTTACTTCACACCAAGAATTTGAATTCAGTTTTCCTAAGGTTTAAATATTTCATTTTATTTTCATGGATTTTTTTGATGGATGAGTAAAACTCAATAGAGGCCTACCTTGTTTCGTATGATATTGCATTTTTTCGCGATATTTGAGTATTTAATTACATTTTTTCCTGAATTTGTCTAATTTGATTATTCTCTTTTCCAAATGTTTCTTTGCTAATAATTCTAAAGGCACAGGAAAACTAAATTAAATTTTATAAATATCTATGTCCATTAATACACACCATTTTATTATCCACCTTTGAAAAGCCGTTAAATAGCTCAGCATAAAAGCTAAACATATGTCACATTTTCTTTCTAGCTGGACACAGAATACACATAGAATGGTTAAGGCTGGAAGGGATGTCAGGAGATCATGTGATCAGGACACTGTTGGCCTGCTTCACAGCAAAGGCACTCTTTGGCTCGTTTTTACCAGGAATTCCACCTCCTTCTCTGCAAAGTTAGCTGGCCTCAGCAAATACTAGTGTATGGAACAGTCCTTTGTTTATAGCAAAGTAAGCATTTTAAGACAATTGTTGCTCACGGAATTAGTGTTCTGATTTTCTAAAGCATCTGATCTTAATCCAGGTAAGTTCTCTCTTCGAAATACAACAGAATATTCATAAAAAGCTTTGCTGAGATCCATCTAGTGACAAAGCTGAGCAGACTTTGACAGCCAGAAGTAGAAAACCTCATAATAATAACAACTCTGTGAGATCCAAAGTGCAATTTTCTCCATGATAGATAAATTACTAGCTTCGGTGTGTTGGACATTTTAGGGGTTGACATCTATTAGAGTTTTAAAATCCTTTTAGAGTTTCTAAAATGAATCCATACTATTCCATTATTGCCACTAGGCAACAGTTTCTAGGTGTTGTTTTTATGTAGATTTAATTGTTTGAAATCGCAGGTTTCTTTCCTCTAGAGTTTCACATTTATACACAGTCAGCTTCCTTCAGCTTCCCCATTCCCATTACAGCCACACACAGTCATTTAATGAAGACAAGATTTGGTTTTTCAGCCAGCCAAAAAATTTGTTACTTGTGGAGAAGAGTCCCCAAAGGAACAAAAATGAAACATAGTTTTAGCCTGCTCATGTAACTACTTTTGTGATTTTATTCACTCTTGAACAGGAACTGTCCAAGACATAAATGCCAGACTGCTAAATTTTCTCCAGTAATCCTCTTTTCTCACTGTAGGCATCTTGCAAGTTAAGATTGGGCTATATTTTTATTTAAAATAGTTATTTAAAATAGTTATTTTATTTTATTTAAAATATTATTTATTTGAAATGGTTTTGGTCCCAAATACTCTGCTTTATTTAAGTTCTATACGTATAAATAATGTCTATTGGCAAAAAAAATACCACTTTATAGGAAGAGTTTTAAAAGACACTTTTCAACAAGGAAACAACAAGGTGCTCCATGTAGAAACACTACAACTAATCTAATAATTCTAAACTGTGAGTTCATTAACTCTGAGTACACTAAGTTCTGGCAAACAGTCCTTTTGGATGAAATTCTGATCTTGTTAGAGTTAACGATTTTTTTTTCTCAGTGAAGCTGAGATTTCATATATTGACTGTATGGAATTTATTATTACAATAGATTTATGCATATACAGAATACTTCTCAAGAACAGGCCGTTAAGCAAGGATATACCATGACCTATTCAATTATTCAAGCTAGAAATTAATTCTAGTGCAATAGTGTCAGCTTGTCTCTGTTTCACATCAGATAATTCAACTTGTTCAGGATCAGTATGAAATTCAAAGAGAACAAACTCCCTGTTTAAACCTCAGTGATTCCAGATGTTCTAAGAACAATGAGCACAAACAGTTTACAGTATTAGAAGTGATATTATCCTGCTGTGTATGAGCAGAACCCTAAGAAAACATATTCATGGTAAAAAATAATTGATTATTTATATTAAATTTTATATTTCTGAACTTAGGCTGGAATTTGAATTGAAAATATTACAATATTACTAGAAGTACTATACTTCTCATAGCTAAATAATGAGGACATCTTCAAATAAAAACCTCCATAAGAAAAAAAGGAAAAAAAAGGAATGGAAAAAAAAAGGTGCTACTGTTATAGTAAAGCAATTTTGCAAACCCAAAAATATCCCAAAAAGATTTGGGTAAACTTCACACCAACATCTGAGCAGTTAAGCATCTCCGCACTTGGAAGCATTTGACCTTTTTCCTGTCATTAGTTTATGCCATCTTCCCCCACCATGGGAAGCAGCAAGATGCCTATAAAAATTTCCATCAGCAGCACTGAAGTCATTCCCCCTCCATGTGATTTCTCTGATTTAGTGGCCATGGAAAGTTCCATAAGGTCATTAAACCCCTGTAGTTTCTAGCATCCTTCAAATGCCGTAGAAACCAAGGTTCTATGGACCAGTAAAACAGTTACCCATTATCCTCCACTTCTGTGCTACTCATGTCTTGCTTTTGACATTGCTAGGATGACAGAAGATATTTTTACTGCCCAAAATCACCTTTTTGTACCTGTCCCTGAAAGTTTTATGACGCCATCCATTACCACCAACTCATATTGGGGAGAGAGAACTGACTCAGTTAATGTGTTTTGGGTCATGAAACATCTGCAAAATGGTCATAATTTTCCCATTTCATGTTCTGAATTACAGCTGCTTAATTTTCTAACAAGAAATGGCAGAGAGTGTTATTTGGTTGTTTTTACTACTACTGCCTATTCTGTGGAGACTATATAAACTTCAAACTGAACAACTATGCAATAAAATAGCAAGTCCAGTTCTTTTTATAGGCAGACTTTGTTCAGACTAAAAACACTTAAAAACACAACTCTACTAGATGGAGAATAATCCCAGTTTTTGTGTAGAAACATTTCACAGGTAAAACTGTACAACTTATTCCCATCCCCTCTGTATGGTCACTTCCAATCACTCTTTCTATGAGGAGAATACTGTGTAGCTAACATGAAGTATTTTGATATCTTAGATCTGCAAATTCTCTGGTAATAAGAGAATCTTTTAGCCATATTCCATTTACTTTTTTTTAAGCGAGACTGAAGAAATCATAAGATGGAAGTCTATATGAACTTTCAGAAATACTTATTCAGATAGATGAAAAATATGTAAATGTTATAGATATATGTAGGTATGCACCCACACAAATTTTCCTTTTCATTAGGATTGAAAAGGCCTATGTGTGGTATGAAGTTGCATGTAAAAGGACTATTGACATAAGACTATCAGCCAAATTTAATATTTGCTGGCAGAAATATTCTCATGGGGAACCCTGCCACAACAGGAACCTCCAAAACCATTTTGCTCAGCATTATAGTGCTGAACAGTATTTATAAGAATACACTCAGAGAAAACATCAGAATTTTAAAATATAGACTATCATTCCTCCTTTTAAAATTGAACTTGAGCTGCAAAACTTGAATGTAAATCATCTAATAAATTTCAAATATTAGGCATATTAATTCATGAAAAGGTAAGGATGTAATTTCATTCATATAAATGTTATTGTAGGTGGGAGATGAGACAGGCCTTGTAACATAGGACTTTCTCAGTAATCCCTCTACAGTTTGTCAGTTATCTCTGCAGAAAGGATGGGAGTTTTCTTTAATAAAGGCCAACAGTCATATATTATCATTCTTTTATCATTCTTTTATCTTTTATCATTCTTTTATCTTAAACAAAGGCCACTGTCACACCAAATGGGACCACAGGAAATCAGCTCCTTTGCAACAGCTGCACTCAGTCACACTCTGCATTATTTTCTGAGCTTCATGGGCACAGAGCCCTTGCTCCCATCCTCTGAGCCACCTTTCATCCTAGGGATGAGTTCAGTGAGTCACGCTCCACCCTTTGGAGTTTGGTCAGTCACACACCACTGTTTGCACAAGCTCAGAATGCACCTCCTTTACAAAGAAATACTGTTAATTAAGATGCACTGCAGGTTTTTTCCTGTATGTTTTGTTTTATCATCAGCTGCAGCCACTCCTGTTTGTGTTGTTTTACATTAGTAGGCTTTTACAGCATGTCAATACAGTTTCATGACCTTCACAGTAAAAATGTGCTTAGGCTGCTCTGGAGCAAAAGAGCACTGCTATCTAATTTCAACATGGTTTTCATTCATCCCATTAGAAACTTAAAACATTTTTCCGTATTGCACACATTTTTGCATGTCTCTGGAAGAAGGTATATTATTCTAATCCTATTTTTTCCTTAACAATGAAATACACCCTGACAGATTGATTTAAAATAAAAGAGATAATTATAATATATTTGCACTCTTAATTATGCTTTTTAAAATTACATATCTTTATCTCTTTCTCTGCACCTCTTCTTGCTGCATTTCAAGACATGATTACTGGCAAAAATCCATAAAGGACATTGATATTATGAGGCTGATAGTCATGTTAGTAACGTTCCAATTGTTAGTTGCCTTTTACTTTCATCCTGTGAAAAAACCTGCAAAACATCATTTTAAATATGCAAAGTCTTCCTAATAGCACATGTGCTAGGATTTTCTTGCCGCAGAACATAAAAAGCATCACAAGCTGCATGAAGCTGTTTAGACTAGTAATGGGAAACGCTGACCACAAGCTTTCATCTGAAAGCTTGATTCCCCTACAGAGTTTATGAAAGACTGCAAAAGTATCAGTCTTTATATTGAGAGAAGGAATAGCTGTACAGAGAAGAAAGAAGTCTCATCAATGCTTGTCATCTTAAAAGAAAATAAGTTGTGTTTTGCTGTGAACACAGGTTAAGAATACATCCTCTTCCACCATGTGCCAACAGGTTTTTCTATTATTTGACTTCTCATAGAGAAACTTCATACCTCCCTTTATTTTTCTTGCATTTAGTTTCTGTCACTATTACGTGTTCTGACAAAGGCAAATCAAAATATAATATTTAAGTTTCTCCTTAATGCCAATTTAACCTTATCTGATGGTCAGTACATTGCTAGAGGTTTTTTTGGGCATCTATGAAACCATTAAAATTTTTCTGATATTGGATAGCAAACACTTTGTTAAATAGAAGAAGAAAGCTCAGAGATGACTAGCTGTTAATTGGACCTCAGATACTGACAAGTCTTAGGAAGACAAAGTGCAGAGCTAAGCATTAATACCACTATAAAAAAGAAAAAATCAAACCCAGTGAAAAAAACCCACAAGTGCTGTAACAACTTTAGTATAAAAATTGCTTATAAAAACAGGTAGTTCTATGAAACCAGCTGCCAAATTGGAAAAATTTATTTTTTTTAAAAAGTGACCTTTTTTATGAATTTCTAGAGGTAAGAGAGGATATTTAAGACCCTCAAAATTAACACACTGACAGAACATTTTCACATTATAAAAAAAAATCTTGGTGTAAGTAATCTAGTGAAAGGTGAGAGACTCCATCCTGAGCTCTCTTCTTTCATTTCCATAAAGGTCTTGACATGCAGACAAACAGATTTGCAGGGCTGGTATTGTTTCAAGACAACACGCTTCTCATTAGTGCACTTGTTCACCATTTGGCTTTCCTAAGTCTCCCAAGATGTGCACAGTATGCAAAATGATCTTTAAAGTGCTCATAATATCCTAATCATCTGTATTTTGAATGATACAATGATGCTGGTAGAACACTGTTGTGCATATTAGAGATTCAATACCATATTCAATGGCTTTAATGTAAAAAGAAATAGAGACAACGGCTACTTTATTGCACCTTGGACAATAACCTTTTATTTCAAGTACTTAAATTTGTCATCCTTATTCAAACACACACACCAGTCTTTCCCTAGTGATGTAAATCCTAGTTAGAATAGATCCAGCCTACAACCCAGATTATTTTTTACATTTGAGAAGCAAAAACTCTGGCAGAGTTAAACTCAAAAAATACTTCAGCCTCTTTTTTCCTATGCAAAATCTAGTGTCATTACATCATTACAAAGCTATAGGTTTCTGTGGTAACACCAAATTCAGAAGTAAATATCATATTAACAAAACCTTGGTCCTAATCCCGAAGCAAAACAAGGCTCTGAAGAGTTAACTCAGAGTAACAGGCCTTGCTTTCAGCTGAGGGAAATAAAATCCAGGGAGTAGCTGGAGATGATACCATGCACCACAGGAATGCTTACACATCTACCTAAAAGACATGGAGTGGAGAACATAGAAGATAAGGGGCGAAATAGGGGCTTGAGTCCAAAAGTCTTACAAAACCCACCGTGGAGTCAGCAGGATCGAGAGAAAGTTGAAAAGTTCACTGAAGATGAGGAGAGAAGACGACCCCTACTGAGGCTGAAGTAACAGGATCCCCCACCAAAGATCACCCCAAACGAAAGACTCCGCCCAGACTCCGTCCCAACTCCACCTGTTATGAATATTATAATCTGATGCTGTAATTATATGAATATGCACGTAAGATGTTGTAATAACACAGAGAAACTGTATGTATTCCTTGATTTGTGCCAAGAACTTTGGAGCTCTTTGTCCAGTGCGAGCTGGGGATTCCCCAACATTGCAATAAATACCTTTTCTGTTTAAAGGCGACAAACTCTGTCTCTAAACAGTTTTATTGCGCCTTTTTGGGCTTCAATCCTCAAGAATCTAGACCTACTTCAGCAGGCAAATAGGTGATGAATACATGTATTTTAGTGCATCAGCCTGCCAGTCATTTAACAACGGATAAATTGTTAGTTACACTCTTCTGTATACTACTTGGCTTTTTACAAAGGAAGAAAATATACTTTTAAGTACAGAAATTAAAAAATAACCATTGCTCATAACTGTTGGGATATATCAAAATACTGCTTATAGGAGTTTGGAGTTTCTCCTCTGCTGTTTGCAATCGTGGTCTTTTAGTATCTTCTTTACCTCTTCTCATATGCCCACCTAGTTTTTATTTCCAAAACCATTTCGAAAAACCTCTTTTGTTCTCTTTATGGTAAACAAGAGTCAAGGCATTCTTAGTAAAGGAAATATGTAAGTTCATCTTGTTCTTTTCCGCTCTTTCACATTATTCCTGCTTTTGGGCAGCAGTTACTGAAATCCCTAAGTGATACTGGCCTGCATGGTTAAAATCAAAATTGAAGGTAGTAAAAGTCCCTTATCAGAAAAAGTTAATCCACCTCATCTCTATAATGGCTTATGTGTTCATAAAACATACTTTAACCAGCAAATACCTTTGCTGACATTCACTCGGTAATGCGTTAAGACTATTGAACTATTAGCTTTAATTTTCAAACAAAAGATAGCATGTCTTTGTCATGATCAGGTTACCTCCCCACACCCTCAGAATTGCAAAACAGGTATCTACCAAACTACAGGATACACCAATTAATATAGAAAACAAATATTTTGTATAAGTAGAAGCCAGTTTACCCAAGATGACAATGGATGTGGTTTGTCATAACTTCATCCATCTTCTGTTCCCCAGTAAGATTTAGCTATGGCAGGTCTTCCAGGTACACTGCCATCTCTTTTACATCCTTGCCCAGGAAGTACTAATTGTACAGGTACCAACGGTGTAACGAACAAGAGGTGACAAGTGCCCCACTCCTCATCTTCTGGCAAAAGTCCCAGCCCATCCCAGCACTTTCAAGGGTCATTTGTGTGGAAGTCACTCTCCTTCTTCCAACCATGTGATCTGATATGTTTGGCTGACGAGACCCCCGCTCCAGTTTACCCAGAGGTACATCAAACCAAGACCCTCCCCCTACAAGGGCTACCAGGGATTTTTTGTCTGCCCTTTCATGAAAGGGCTCCATCATTTTATGGCAGCTATCCAACCCGGCCTTGAACACTTCCAGGGGTGGGACAGCCACAGCTTCTCTGGGCAACCTGTGCCAGGGCCTCAACACCCGCACAGTAAAGAAATTCTTCTGTATATCTATCTTACACTTCTCCTTAATTTCCTCATGAAGAGTTTCACTCCAGCTTCCTTTCAGATACTGGAAGGTTGCTCTGAGGTCTCCATGTAACCTCCTCTTCTCCAGGCTGAACAGCCCCAACTTTCTCCACCTAGCCCTAACTTTCTTATCTTGTGTATAATACTGAGAGTATATATACATTATACAAACACAAGCCTGTACAAAGGACAATACATATATACTTGTATTTTGTTCTTCTATACATAGATGCATAATTTTGTATATTAATATATCATCTATATATAATTTATACACTTTATATGATGCATAATGAGTTTAATTTCTATAATGCATAAGCGCTTTTATCAGTACCATCCTGCCTGCTACACCTCAAGAACTGTCATGATTTTTGAATGCTAAAATAATTTTCTCAATGTTGCACCCCTCAAGAAACTTGCTTAGCTGTACTAATTAACGACCTTGACTATAAGAGTGTGGTTGGCTCCCTTTCCTGTGAATAGCCACAGTCTTATCAGCACAGCGAGCACTTGTGTGACCACCCCCACAAGCCTTTGTCATAACACTACTGCCAGCCCTTTCATCACTGCCCTCCTGCTGACTACTCCTCTGCACCAGATAATAATCACAGTCTTTCAAGAGCAATACCCCATCGCTTTTACTGATGTTCTTGCTCTTTCTGCAGAAGCTGTGATCTTAGAGCGTGAGGCACACACAGCCTGTTCTCCAAAGCCTGGGTCTTGCTGCTTTTGTGGTTATCAGGACAGCCTAATAAGACAGCCTTGATTTCACACTGCAGCTTATTTTCAGCATTGACCTAAGGACAAGGAAACAAATATAGCACCAGCCTGTGCCAGTGGTCTTTGAGGCAACTGTAAGATTCCTCAAAAACATGGGGAAAGGAAGCTCCCCACCCTGAGGTCCCACTTAGGAAAAAGAAGAATATTCATTCTTATGAGAAGCTATGAGGGGCTCTGTATGGGATTCTCTACAGGGCAATCCCACCACCTGCTGTAGGCAAACGTCTTTCATCATATATTTATACTATTAGCTTTCATGAGAGTGCAGATATACTAATCAAATCCCAAACCAGTGCTCAACTGCTCTTGAGTACTACACAAAGAATCTACAAAAATTCTTTCTGAATATTTTCAACAAGCATTAAAAGATCTTGAAGTCTTCGAACAAACAAAACCCTCCAAATATTAAAATGTTCCATGAATTTTTAACTTCATGAATGCGTTAGTATCACATTTCAAAGGCTTATACAAAAGGCCTAAGCACATATATAAAATAGACCTAAAGACATAAAAGGTAAAACTAAAGTTATTGTGGAGCTAAAAAGCAGG
Organism: Cephalopterus ornatus; assembly: GCA_013396775.1. Taxonomy (NCBI): domain Eukaryota; kingdom Metazoa; phylum Chordata; class Aves; order Passeriformes; family Cotingidae; genus Cephalopterus; species Cephalopterus ornatus. Next base: position 101,221 of record VZRE01014818.1, read on the forward strand.
AATAACCTTCCTCTAGGAATAATGATAAAACTACAGGACCTTGAAGCAGTGTCTTGCTACCGATGCATGAAGAGACTTTTGATTTTATATTTCACGTGTACTCTGAAAAAAAAATGAAAGAGAAAAATAGACTGAGGGCCCAAAATACTGTAGATGTAGCGAATGTAATCAGCTTGTCAGCTCTTTTCTCAAAAAACTGTTCTACAGCTCCCAAGTAGCTGCGATCAGATGCAAATTGGCATGTAGCAAAAACTCCTTCAAAGCCAGCAGACTTGCTGGATGATCCTTTTAAACCTAGCAAGGACTCCCTCCTTCCAAAAACACCTGTCACAGTTTGTAGAGAGAAAAGCATAATGTAAGAAAAGAGACAACATGTTTAAAAAGAACCTGCTTTAGTGAACTGTGGTCTCAAAACCCAACAGATAATACTATCCCGTATCCTTGTTCATGACTTTTGTTTGAGTGGGTTTCTTTCAATACTTCTGGGGTTTCACAAGAAATATGAGATTTTCCCCATTATGTTTTAACAAATAAAACATGCTTTTTTCAAAACGCTGCATATTTCTAGGCCACTGCTGCTATGACCTTTTGTCAGGACTTTTCAAAATATCCAGTGAAAACAGAGATAGTGATATCTAAGTCCTTAGAGGTACTATGCTCATGTTCCAGGTTGCAATCAAACGAAGTCAATACGAAACTGATGAACTTAACCTTTTGACTTCTTTGCATAGTACTTTTGGAACTTTGCAATTTTTGGGCAACTTCGGGTTTTTTGAGTTTCCTTCCTCTCCCGTCACTAACATGACGAACTCTTCATATTACCTTTGCAAGATGTTCTGTGTGATTGCAGCAATTTTACAGGGTGACATTTGGAATGAAAGCAGTAGCTTGAGGAAAAGTCAGTTTCTAATCACTCAGTTTACTCTGTATATTCTCTTTTGTTTATCACAAAACTTCTAAATAACAGTGGGACAGTAATAGAATCTCTTTAATTAAACATCTATTGGAAAAACAAAAAAAAAGAGACCGGTGCAGGCTTTGTGAGAAGGGGAGCAAAGGGAAGAAGGAATGTGTTGCATTCTTATAAAGACCGATGAAACCTGGGAATTAATTTCCTGTATCAATAAGTTTTGAAACATAACTTCCCTGCAGAATTCATCAGAATAAAAGCAAACTAAATGCAATAAAATTGGTTTTCATCCAGTTATTTCAATTCCTTCTTGAACACCTTGCGTCAAAAAAGTGGAGCAATTTAGCCAAAAATGAATTTCATTTCCACATAGAAATGAAGTTATTACTGCTCCCAAAGCCATATTGTTGTGAGAATTTAAATACAACTAGGTTAGCATTTGAAAACACAAAGATTTTTTTCTAATATTTTTTACTATATAGCTTCAAATTTTACATGGAGGTTTTATGGAAATGGCTTTCGTTAACATGATAACACAGTGATATATTTCTAATTAAGACATCTCTTTGTAGTCTCCAGTTAAACGGAAAGATTGCAGAGGGCACTTCAAACGCTACGGTGCTCATATTCTTGCTTATGTAGACCACCAGCATTTGCCTGTCCTTTAACTGCAATAATTATTGGTGAGCACAGACTACAACCCTTGACCAAAAGCCTCTGTATTTTATGAGGTTAAAGGTGATATTCATAATGTCAGACTCACATACTCCATTCATAACTATACTTAATTTTTTTCTCTGCTAGGAAACTTCAGAGAAATCACCATCCAAACTGAGATACAGCCAGCCTCTGGGGTGGGCTGGTGGGGGCGGCTGGCTCCCTCCAAGCTGCTCCCTCATTTCCCCTCCTCAAACCGAGGGAGAAAAGAAGAGGGAAAAGCCTGTGGGTTGAGATAAAGCCAGGGAGATCACTTAACCATGAATCATTACAAGCCAAACCGGCTTGACCTAGGAAAATTTAATTTGTTGCCAATTAAAAATAAAGTTTGATAGTGAGAAAGAAAATCCTGCATCCTTCTTCTTCCCAGGATCAATTTCACTCATTCATTCCTGACTCCACTACCTCCTCCTGCAGAGGGATAGGAAATGTGGTCAGTCCATGACAGAAAGCCACAATGACAGATTATGCGGTGATTGCATTACTCGGGGAAAAAAAAAAAAAATAAAATGTTCCTGTTCATGTGCATTTTTTGTGGATTTTTTTTTTAATTAAAATCAATATAGTTGGCCAATATTTTTCTTAAAGTAGCTTATTTTTATGTATAAGTTGTAGCCATAGTTGGAACAGATTATCTAATCAATCTCGCCAAAATGGAGAACTATGACTAAACTGAAAGAAAGAAGACATTTAAAATGTACCACTTCTCCTGAGCCCCATTCCCCTTGCTCCAAAAGAAAAAGCCATTCTAATATTTGTTTTCTTTAAAGAAGTTTGATACCTTGAGTGTAATTTTTCTAAAAGGAATGGCAGAGGAAATGGCATGGTGTCATCCCATTCCCAGAGCCCTAGGAGCTTTGAGAAGTTCCCTGAGATGTGTACCAACATCCATTCCCATCTTTTCTCAATTCATAGCAAGCATTTGAATCTATATGTTTCATGTTTAAAGACTATATAGCTCAATACCCCTTACTAATCTTTACTAATTTCGCAACTACTTTTGTCTGATCTTGATGAAGCACCCTTTAACTCAGAAAATCCAGAAAAAAACAATTATTAAATTTCCACTTTCTTCCCCCAAACCCCAAAATTCTAGTTTTTGATAAACACAATATGAATCGATATTCTCATATGATTCCATGTTCTTGCTTCTGTTAGAGTTTTGGGGGTTTTTTGTTCATGGTCAAAATCTCTTTCACGTCTGATCCTCACAACAACAGTTTGAAGTTTTACATGAGATTGAGAGGATACACCAAACAAATAGAAACTTTCAGTTTGTTTCAGGAAATATGCACCTTACCACAACTAAATATCAGTTTCAGTTCCACAAACACGTCCTCCACAAAACACAGTTCAAATCCCTGTGAACATGATCACTATGCATTCAAATACTGAAGTTGACTTCTTTCAAACAGACTACAATCCTACTTACTGGGAAAATGGACTTAAATGAAGACCTTGTTTCCCACAAGATACAGCACAACAATTTACTTCTCATACACTTGTTGCTGGACAGTGGAGTCACTTCTCTGTAATGCCATATTCCAGCAAGATTTCACCAGTAGCAAGAGATTTTTTCAAACACATTTTAGTCTTTACTACTGTTTGGGGGCTGGGAGTGTATTTGAATTTTCAGAAACCCTGGCAACTTTGTTGCTGTGGAGGTGTCCACCACTGGTCAGGTTCTTCCCCAGCACCTGTTTTCCCTCATCTTTCCCTACTTTCACACCAAAATCAGCGGTGAGTTGAAGGCAGTTTATCATTTGCATTTGATCCCCTGAAGGGCAGCAACAAAAGCGGGAGTCAGTTTTCACCTTGTCTCAAGCCGTCAGCCTCAAAACCTCAGCAAAAATCCTGAAGCTGGCATATACAAAAGGTAAAAAGCGCTGCAATAATTGCTATCAACTCAAGTTTGCCACCTCACATCTAGAATACTAGGTAAAAATATTTATATACAAAAATATACAGTCTGTATCAGCAAGAGTGGTTGACATTGGAAGCTTCTTTATTTAGCATGAAGAAGAGGAGCTTTAAAGAACTGCATTAAAAATCAGAATGGGTCTACTAGACTGCTACACTTAGTTTTAATAACGCAACTCTTCTGCTTGCATATTTAGGACAGCCTTCAAGGTCATAAGTATTTTCTCTGTATAAAAAATTTTGTTTCAACACTTCTAGAGATGTGGGATGCTTCTGCTGTTCCCGTGCAGGAACAAGTGTCTAGAACCTGAAGTTAATATTAGTGCTTAGTAGTTCCTGCCACAATAGCATGAGACAGTCACAGGGTTTGAGACTGTGAACTTCTAGGTTACCATTTTCTCCCCGGGGCTGAAATTTCTTCACTGGTTATTAAAGCAATCAAGACATTACAACTGTATTCTACAAGCCCAGTGTAATTGCACTATAATGTGAACAATCTGAGATCTATACATAACCCTGTCACTCAAATTCCTCTTTAGGTTCCTATGTCTCTCCAACATAGTCCCTCTCACCCAGTAAACTGTGGGTGGGAAAGATCTTGGAACGGGGTAGAGCCAGGACAGATGTCCCACACTGACCAAAGGGATTTCCCACACCACATGATGTCTGCTCAGGTATAAAACATAAGAGAAAGGAGAAGGGGTAGCATTTGTTATTACGACATTTGTCTGCCAAAGCAACTGCTACACATACTAAAGCCCTACTGCCCAAGAAGTGTCAGAACATTGCCTGCTGATGGGAAGCAGAGAATAAATTTGTTTTCCTTTGCTTTCCTGTGCAGTCTTTCCCTTTGCTTTATTAAACTGGCTTTTTCTTGATCCCCAAGTGTGCGGTTTTTTCATCTTATTTTCTCCACTTCCTGTCATGATGAAGAAGGGGAGTGATAGAGTGGCTTCGTGGGTAAATGACACCCAGCCAAGGTCAACCCACCACACTCTTCTTAACACCCTTCAATTTATCTCCCGTATTGCTGCTCTTCCCTTTTCTCAGTAGCTGGGTTTGATTACAGGGTTGGAAAGAACTGCTTTTTCAGAGGAGAACTAGTTCACTAGCTTGGGGATTACATTGTTAATGGAAGATCAGGTGGATTAGTGTACATTTGAACATGTAGGTCAATAAGGAGAACAAAACAAAGTATACACAAATAAACTATACAGAGTTTATTATATATTATATATATAATATATATATTATATATATTATGTTATATATACAGAGTATATATACTATAGCCACGCTAAGACATTACTGATAGGTAAAAAAACAGACTAAAGTTTGTTATTCATGAACAGTCTCTACTGGTTGATCACCATACCATAACGCAAAGTTCAGCCATAAGAAACACTGAATCAACAGTGAGAAATTTGTTTAAAATAATGAAGTATCTCAGTACAACTCTACTGGTGTACACTGTCCAAATAAAACAAACAAACCCACAAAACCCTACACCCCAAAGTCACACATATCAAACTACCACAAAAAAAAAATACTCCAATTCTCACCTCACACTGCTCTCACCTCATCCACACTCCCCAAATACCCAAACCCTTGAAATAACCACTGGTTACGAAGATACCGTTAACTATTTCTTGAATTTGTCTTGACAACTGCGCAAACTAAACTGATATCTGCTGATACTTTGTCACCATCAAATAAGGCTTGATTTCACACCCAGAGGCTGGGATTTATTTTCTAAACAGAAACTTTCACACATAAGCCCCAAAAGACATTTAATTAATGATTCTGATAACTGATGAGGCAACCGATGAGCTCTGAAGCTAAGTATTTCTTCAGAATTTATGTAAGTGATTAGAAAAAACCCTTATGGGCAAAGGTGTTGTCGGTATAACTAGTGATAGCTATTTATCACAAGCCTGAACACATGCAGCCTGTAAAATGTGGTGCAGGGAATAAAGCTACTATAGTTAAAGTTTGAATTCAAAGCATGAAAAATTTCCAAAGTAGAAAGAAATAACTAGCAGCCCGTTGGAAAAACTACGAGAAATAAGTTAATATATTAAAAATGAGATCTTTGATGAGAATTTGCTGTAAAACTCAATATATTATTGAGTTGCTAAGACGTGAAAGATAATGTATATTATAATAAGCCAGAAATGGAAAAGAACGTTAGAAAGGAAGACTACGGGAATTCATCTTTCAGATGTATGGACAGAATTTCCAGTACAGATCAGTTTATTTTTTTGTGGAATAAAAGCTGAAGGTTCTTGAAAATACTTAAAATAAAGTAGTCAGAAATTAATTACTTTTCAGGTACAAGTAATTCAAATCCACAAGCACACACTGAAATTGCAGAAAATCATCCTATAAAAACACCACATACAATCTCCTTGATGGTGGAAAATGTTGGAGTATTTTATAAAACAAGCAAGATCAAATAACAAGATGTATATACAAAGTATAGTTTTATGTATTTCGATAAAGAAGAATTTTTTCCACTTCTGAAAATTATAATTCAAGATTGATGTCATTATATGCTATAAGATCATCTATTCTCCTTTTCATATTGATGTGCTATGGGTGTTGAGTTCCCTTAAAATTTGTTACTTCTCTCTAATTCTCTCTACACTTTCTGGTTACATTTATTTAAAAAGATTTCAGAAAGTACTACTTATTTTTGGGAAACAATAAGCAAGTTTGTTGCAGCAGGAGTCTTTCATTCATCCAGAAAAAGAGATGATGTCCTCCAGTCTTTCTGCACAGGACCTTTGTCTGTCTGGACTTTTCTTCTGAGGAGGGATGGAGCTTGAAAATGCTATTGATTTTTGAAGAATGAAGATTCACAAAACAATAAACTAAAAGGAAAACGACATTGAGAAGACAGCAGTTGTATTAAAATTTATGTGAGGTGTTAATTTAGTGAACAAACATTTAGAAAGTAAACTGTTCAAAAATTATTAAAATACTCTTCCTTGTAACAAGTGTGTACTGCCTGAAGCACACTAATTCTGAAATAAGAGGATATAATGTCTTTAAAATATTAATAATAATATTAATCTACACTAAAGAACTGGAACTGATATGGAAGTGGGATGTGATTTTATGTGCACAAGTTTTAAAGATGGTTTGAATAAAATGAGAAAAAATTCTGGGTTTGGAGACAGAGAAGAAAATATTTTTAATAAGCACTATGAAGTATATTTTCTGTCTGATACTAGAGAAAAAAATGGGTTTTTTTATAGCCTTATGAATGATAAACTTCCAATAAGAGAACTGAAAAAAAAGGCACAGACCCTGTAGAAAGATGACTTAATCTCCCATGATCTCCTCTGGATTATCTTTGCATTCCTCAGGAAGTCTATTATAGAGTGTTGTGGGGAAAGGAGCACTTGTATTTTTAAGGAAGAAAAAAGAAAAATATTAAAATAATTCAATTTAAAGTTAGGATTAAAGTTAGTGGAATATTGAAGGTACCGGTTTGTAAATCTCCTTCTGACATAACACCCCTTGAACAAAAAAAACCCCAAATTGAATAAAGAGGGCAGGGAACAAAAAACTCAGTACTTTCTTGTAGAACGATACAAGTAATAAATTTTGTTCTGACAAAAACAACTACTTATCCCAGAAGGGATAAGGGGGGACCTTGTCACTATCTGAAAGGAGGTTGTAGTCAGGTGGGGGTCAGGCTCTTCTTCCAACTAAGTGATAGAGCAAGAGAAAATGGCCTTAAGTTGTGCCTGAGGATATTTAGATTGGATATTCAGGAAAATTTCTTCACTGAAAGTGTTGTCAAGCATTGGAACAGGCTGCCCAGGGAAGTGGTGGAGCCACCATCGCTGGAGGTATTTAAAAGATACGTAGATGTAGCACTTAAAGACATGGCTTAGTGGTGGACTTGGCAGTGCTGGATTAGTGGCTGGACATGATAATCCTAAAGATCTTTTCCAACTTGAATGATTCTGTAATTCTATTAAAAAAAACCCAATTCTGTGTCACAGCACTGTACTTGTAAGCTATAAAAGTTAATTCATTGTTAAATACCCAATAACTTGTTGCTACATTGGTGGAGAAAATTGACACAAAAAACAGTGATCAGAAATTTCTAGGTATCATTTATTCTACAGCTAACAGCAACGCCTTCCACACATACCTTCAGATGGTAATAAAGAACAAGATTTTGAGTGAAAATTAAGGAATACTTAAGTTTTATAGAAATTAGGCATTTAAAATGAAAAAACATAGTTTTATAACTTACTAGGACTGAAAGACCATTTAAAGTGTTCCACGATTTTATATGTGTGTGTTGCAAAACAGTTTTCTGTACTATATGAATACAAAATTTTAGCTGGAGCATACTTTAGCAGGGATTATTTATGAGGACATTTCTGAAGAGGTGAGCTGTGTTATAACCAGTACCTGTTGAAACCAAGGTAATGTGAAAGAGGTAGATTTGTAATCATTGGCTTACAAAGACAGATCTTAATGTCTCAGCCAGGGTTTTCTTTAGCCTTTATGTATTCTGGTGTTCATAATTTATAACTGTGGTGTTACCACAGCTGGTAGTGATGATTCAGAGCTCAAAAACCGTTTTAGGAATTAATTATATAGCTTTGACTTCCACATAGAGCTTTCTAAGATGTAAACATACCTGTAGCTAAATCAGTTGCTGACTCCTCAATGCTGCACTGGGAGAATATTCATGCACCAAACGCTGGCATGAGTAGAACCATATTGCTTACTGCTGGAGATACATATCTACATTATAGATCAATTATAGTTATATTTATACCCATGTGTTTCCTTCTCCAAAATCAATTGGCATTTCACAAGCATGCTAGAGGATGGATTTATATTTACAAATTGAAACACATTTCCACTGGCAAAAAAACCACATGAATAAAGATATTGATCACACTTACGCTGATAAAAACACACACAGTGCATTCATTTTTCCCAGCTGAGAAAGAGTTATTGATTCACTGTAAATGTGGTTAGCTTGGAATTGTTAAAATGTAATGGAGTGTCCAAAGAATAAAAAAAAAAATAAAATTAATGTGCATATTTATTAACTACTACATTGAACTATTAAACACAATTTTTACTATCACTGAAGGCTTCATATGAGGTGTCAGTTCTGGCTTCTGATACTAAGAAGTGGGAAAATGATCCTAATATAAAGTAAAATAATAATTTAACATTTCACTTCAGTTAGTTAAGGTTACACATCTTTTCCCTGACCCCTATTCACAGCCATTGCACAGTTATTTTGACATGAACACAGAATCTAATACAAGTTCAAACTGAAAGACCCACTTTGTGTGCAGATTTACCTAATTAAAATTTTAAACATGTCTACCCTATGATCTGTAAAGTATTTCCAGTCAATGAAGTGTTCTAATTACATCAAATTCTTTTATAAAGGGGGATTTAATTGCAACATACTTTAGCTCTCCATTGGCTAATATTTTCCCATGAAAATAGAACAAAACTCGTGGGAAGGATATTCGGATTACATGGCAAACAACAATGAGTTCTGTAGCACAGTGATGTATGCAAAAATTATCCTCATTGCTCTTTAAGGAGATTACAAATTATATTTGACTTGGTGAAATTTTATTCCTCTTCTGGTTATTCAAGAGTATTATTCTGGTATTTCAAGCATAAGTTATACCCAACAAAGTGGCTGAAAAGAAAATGTAGTCAGTCTTATGTAATTGATGCAATAACTTTTAATGATTAAAAAATGTGTTATGAAACATGTCATTAAAGCCTTCACAAATATTTTCCAAGAAAATATTTTTTGATCTGTGTTGACATACAAATAAACTCTTCTTACTGCAAAATTTCCTTTTTCTGTTACTTATCACAGAATTGTTCATTTATAAGGAACAGATAGAGTAACAAGACTAATGGACTAAATTCGCAATTTAAAGAATATTTTTTGGTTTTGTTTAGACAACTGCAGTATTTTACCTTCATGCATAATTAGTGGCATTTTAATTGAAATAGAAAAGGTACCATACACTAAGTATTGCACAGATAAACCCAGCTGTGAAAGTTCACATTGTTTATTACTTTTACTTCCAATAGATTGGTTTTAAAAATGCATACGCTTTCAGCTTCTAAAGGATGACAACAAAAATTCTCTTCTGAAGTTATTAGATTTATGTTTCAGTCTTTGATTCCAGGAGACATCCTCCAACATTATTAATTATTTTCTCGGCAGTGCATGTAAAATTAGATGATGCACACCACCTTCTGAGCCTTTCTAGCTTTATCTAACAAACTAACATTTGCTGATTTTAGCCTATTGTTCATAGCTCCATGAAAATGACAAAATACCAAAACAGACTGGTTGACACCTTTTTCAGTCCCAGGAAGAGATATAGTTTTTTAAAAAAGTCTCAAGTTTGTAATATTTTTGCTTCGCCTTGATTATGTAGGGATTTTTTTGGTTGTTTTTGGAAAGTAATTCAGAATTCTTCTGACTGTAGGTTTAACCAAACATAACATATTCTTGCTGAACTGATATTTCAACCTGTACTGATATAGAAAGCAGAGTCTGAATTTTAATCTGGGAAAAAAAAGGCTTTTAACTCCAGAGAGTTGCAGGACAGTTAAGTTACAATTTTCTTTCTGTAGAGAATGAAAAAATTTCCAAAGAGATGCTTTTAGACTACCTGCTCTCAAGTAAAAAGACTGATTTTTTTTGTCCATAGAACAACAATGAAGTCTAAATATCTAATATATTTTTAATTTTAATAAAACCAGAGCAACCATATACAGCCTTAAATGAAATTGCTGAATATTTCTAGTACCCTGAATAACTTAGCTCTTGTTTACCAGAAATAACATTAAAACATGCAAGATTTGAGAACAGACAGTCTCTTGTATCTCTTGCCCATATGAAAAACTTATTATAAGTGTAACTTTGATAGAAAAAAGTCAAGTTTTACTCTGAGGAATTTCTAATCTTTCTTCAATTCATTGCTTGGAAGACTGTCTTACAAGAGTTATTTTTTAATTGTATATTTACATAGTTTAATATTACCTCAAGAAGTTTGGGCTTAAGTATTATTAGTTAAAAGAAAAAAAAAGATCCTTTTCTTCTCTGTTGCTAATGGAAGTAAATAAGAAGCAGCAACAGACAAAAATAGGTTGATATTGTGAAAGACAGTCTACAATGTGAAGATCCTGAGTATTACTATGGCTTCCCTAATGCAATTAACATGATGTAATTCAAAACTGCTTGAGTTTGACTCCTGGGATTTTAGGAAAATTAAATCAATTGAAAACTGAATCTAAGTCTTTCTCAAAGTTAAAAAGATTGACTCTTGTTTATGAATCAGAAGAGAAATTTTACTTTCTGGGTTTCCAGGAATCAGTACATCAGATGTGACTGAAAAGAAATTACAAGAATTCTGATTAAAGCCTACTTTTTATCTAAGGGAGCCCAACAAGCACAAATTTCTTTGCTATTCTTACCTTATTCCATGTCTAGGTTTTGAGGTTCTATTTCAAAGGCAGAAAAAGCAATATGAAATAAATAACTGATGCATCTCTAATCAGCGTATCTTTGCACCATCATATTGACATGAGAAATTATATACTGCTTAAAATTGTGTATCATGCTTCTATCATGTAATTTCAGTAATTTCTGTCAAATTAAAAATAAAATATGCAGACTAGATGGACACATTGCTTGACACTTTCAGCAACTACTATATTTCTTCCCAGGACACAATTATTCCTCTAATGTTTCCAGAATTTTTTTTTGTGTTCTAGAATAGCAAAAAGACATAATGGGACTTACAGTACTTTCAGTAATTTATTGATATTTGCACTGTGATGTGTAATTATATTCTCCAAGCATCATTTGCCTTAAAATTCTATGATTGTAGACGTTTCAGTTTCACTGTGATAAAGTTAATATGCTATTATTTTGATAGAAAGATTCTTAGAGAAAAAGTATTTATTTTTCTATTTTTCTCATGAATAGTTTTGATATCAGTTCATGGTCTACATAAAATGGAAAAGGCAGTCACACTGGAAAAAGCAGTAAAGGAAACAATTTATTATAATGAATTGTGAATGGTGACAAGGTGAGCCATGGAAAAAATGAGCTATGTGGAAACCACAGGCCTTGCCTACAAGCTAAGAAGAGATTAATCCAGTGGATTTACCCTCTCAGGTACCTATACCATTAAATTAATCTTTCCCACAGGATCCACACCTGGATTTGTAGAGATAGTTACACTTATTAAGTACCAGACTGAAACTATCAATATGGTCTTTGATACCTTTATTAACATCCTAAAGACTAAAGCTAACAAGGTGTAGAAAATGAACTATCACTGCCTTGTGTGTACTCAGAGAGGTAGTCCCCACAACACTGCTGATATTTTTAGGGAAAGTGACTCCAAACCAAAAGAGAGCACCTTTACAAGATTTGCTTTCCCAGTAACATTTATGGTTGAAGATGAATGTATCAGGTCTTTGTTGTAATAGGCCTTTGAGAAGCAAAGCATCCTTCTTAAGACAGGAAGAAGACCCTGCCTCAGACAGCTAGTCTTTTACTACATAATTCCACATCATTGAATGGCTCTACTCAGTTGCTGTAGAGTCTTATGGACTTTGGTTGAAGATAAAAGCAAGTTTTTATCTAAAAAAACATACACAGCAACAACTCCCTGAATACAAATGGAAAGTGATGAAAAAGTAATCTATACAAATTATTTGAGTTTCAGTTTGAATATTAAAGAGAAAAATAACTATGTTTGAGGAGCCACGTTTGTTTATCTCCATAATTAAAGAAGCTGTATATAAAAAGTGAGGAAAATTGGTTCATTTTTATATTGTTTATAATGCACAAAGCCTTTTCTGTGAGGCCCAGATTTTTAATGTAGGAGTATGAGTAACACTCAAGAAAAAAATAGGAATGTATCATACTTAGTATCATAGCAAAGTTTTACCTAACTGATATGGTAGCATTACAGAAAAAAATTCTTGATTACTTTTTTTCACAGAAAATTAAGAAATATAGAATAATTGCTTTCCTTTACCACAAAAGTGAATAATTTCTAAAATTCAGTTACTCACATGTAAGATGCCAAGAAATTTTTATAGCCAGCTCTTTCATGGGGTAGCATATGTCCTTCTTTTCTTTCATTAGTAGGAGAGAAGTTCTCATCAGACACACATGTTTTAGCACTAATAAAATATTCATTTTCACAGTCTATCAGATGCAAGATGAAATCCCCAATACAATGATGGACATCATCATCATCCTCACAATCACACTATTATGTCAACATAATGTTTAAGCTGAACTTGACCTTGAATTACTTAATCACCCACAGTATTGCCTGCTTTTTTCTCTCTCTGCAGCTAGTGACAGGCAGGGATCTGCAGGTGTGAACACTCAGGCCTTCAGCACGAATCTGACCTTCAGTTCTATTTTCAGGGACCATATTGGGCACACAGGGATGATCTGGTTTGGTTGCGCCTTTGACTCAAGCACAACTGCAAGAAACAACCATTGCAGACAATAGAAGAGTAACCTTTAGACCTTGAGCTGCGTGACTTTTCTTTTGGCTTTGGTGAGAAGTTAAAGTCCTAAAAGAAGTCCTAAAGCTGAGGCAAAAGCACAAGAAGAGTCTGTCACAGAAGTGCCCTTGTCTGATGTGGAATGAGAACTAGAGTGATCCCCTCACTCAAAGCAAGTTTTCAAAGAACATCACCATCACTCATGGCAAGTTATGCCCATATTGCAGGCTACTTTATCCACTGCAAGAACCAAACATTAAATTCCTATGTAAAGCAAACTCCAAGGGCTCGACTTTTTTTCTGTTGAAGTTATTTGCGCATTGAGGTCTTCATTACACTATCAAAATTCCAAGTGTCGGGAAAGACAGTTGGTCTGTCAACAGCCTGGCATTTCATCAACCTTGAACTAGTTACAGTGTATCCTTGAGACAGGGCAAGTCACCTAGATGGTCTTGCTGAACAAAGAGCTTTAAGGAAGCTCTAAACAAAGAACAGTATGTATTGTTTGCAGAAACAGCAGGTTTAGAAGTCACCAATCCATGTTTTACAAACATGGTTAGAGGTAATATTGCACCAATCACATAAAGTCACTCTATTGTAAGTAATAATATAAAAAGTTTGCTAATTAGATAATAAACGAGCTTTCTGCACTTGAAACGTAGTCTGTAGTTGCTTTCCTGGCTGTCACAACATCAATGACAACCCCACAAAAGGCCCACTTTTTTGTTTGAAATATATTCAGATGTTTAAAAGTTATGTTTTCAATTTGATCTTAAGGGAAGTAAAGATGCTGGCGTCGAGTATATCAAGAAATATCTATGTTTTCAGATGTTTGGTAAGACTGAAAGATTTGAAGTAGTCACGACACAACTGTCTTTACTCAACTGATTGCAATAGCAGCCTTAAACATCTATTTCTGTCTTTACAGTAAGCAAATATTCATTGTAGTTTCAAGCTGAATGCACATCTGAAATTCAATAAACTGATTCTGACAAGACATGTAGAACTTTTATGAATAAGAGCTTCAAGAGAAACAGACACAGTGCGGAAAGAATACAAAGCAATTAAAAAAAAGTTAGCAAATGTAATCTTTTGCAGAAACTTTAGCCTGCTTCTATCAGCGTATTGAAATCCTTAAAGCAGCAGTACAAAAAAGTGTTTAGTGCTGAATGCTGTAGGACCACATTCCCATTGCCCAGCCGATCACTTCTACTGTGGAGGGAGGTGGAAAGAGGCTGAAGACGAAGGTTTTCAAAGTATGGACAACACAATTGGATGCCAAAGTTGTTGTTAAGCACAAGACTGTAGAGCAAACACAGAAGACAAAACCCCAATAACTTCAATAAATTCTGTCCTGTTTCTTAAATGTGCACTAACAAAAATGCAAGAGACTCCACAAAGTTTTCCTTCCACCTAAAATCTGTTGCCCAGGACCATATCCAGACAGCTTTGGAACACATCCAAGGTGGCAGATTTTATATTATTATTGCCTTGGAATATAACCCCAGCGATCTTCAAGTGCATGATATCTTTTTCAGTGGGCTTTAACCAATCTTCTCCCCAGTCCATATGTTCTGATGATTTCAGAAGTGTTTAGATTATTCTACTGATTAAATTAATTCCTGTATAAGATAGATTATGTATTGAACAATCCTGATTACCCATCCAGAAAGCTCTGTGTTTCATATTTATTTTGCAGGACTAGAGTAATTTTTCAATACTGATTTTTCATCTGTCTTATGGTACATGAAGCAAGTCTGTGTGTAAAAAATGTCATGCTGTAATTCTATATAGATGACAAGCAATGTTGAGTGCACATGAATAAAACAACTTGCAGAAAACCTATAACAAAGGAAACAAAGGTGTTCTTTTCATTCTATGCCTGTCAGAAGTAAAGCCAAGTTTTCCAATATTTTCAGCTCAAACACTAATATGATTATGATGTCAATACTTTGCCTTGAATCCTCTTTGGCAAGGAAAAAAGTATAAGAATTACTACATTATTGTCTACACATACTCATTTTTTCTGTATCTTGTTAATCTTTTTCTGATCTTCTCCTGAAATAATTTTTCATGACATTTCTGTATATGTGTTATAAATGATTTTGGATTGTTCTGCTCTATTTCTGAAAAATAAATCTTACATAGCTAATAAAAGGTTTACCATATACACGTCAAAGGAGGTACTCAGAAAAGATGGACCAGAATTACTTATTTGACTATGACAAATTGACAGGAAACAAACCTTTGACTTTTATACCTGAATCAGACACTAGTAGAAAAGAAAATCCAGTGCCCTGCATGTAGGTATAGTACCTATATATCACTCCAACAACTTATGTAATTGTCAATAAGCATCCTCATAAAGTAGTCTATTTCAGGTTAATAATTTTTTTCCTTTTTTTTTTAAAAAATACTTGGATTAGAAAATATGCAACTATTTTTTTCTCCCTCAAAAGGGAATGTTTTCTAGTAATGGTATATTAATTTATTAATTTGATGTGTAAAATATCAACATAGCTGATAGGAAATAGAGCCTAGACTGGGATGTTTCTTGAAAGGTTTTGAATAGATGTTTAAAATTAAGGTACTAAGCAGCAACATGATTTAAAGAGGCTTTCTGGATAGTCCTGCACTGAAGAAACATTAATTTCAGTTTTGCAATCAACTTGCTTTGTAGCTTCAGGAAAATGAAACTAGGCCATTTCTTATTCCTTCCTCTCCTCTTCTATCAGAGACAAACATGGGCTTAATTTGTACACCCTCATCTCCTAAAGCTCGTCAGACTGTGTGAAACAGTCAATATGAAATACTATGAAAAATATTCTAAAATTTAGTATGCTAATGTCAACTTATATACATGAAAACAAAATAAGGGAGCCAATGTATGAATTTCCAAGTGAAGCCTCTGTACATCAAAACTCCCCCAAGTAGCACTATTTAGAGATCTGTCCTCAAAATATTTCAGCTTTAGGGAAATAAAACAAAAAAATAGAAACACCATGCCAAAGTTCTACTACAATAGAAGTAACAGCATAAAAATTAGAGCTAACAAATTAATTTACTTTTTAGTAATAAAGAGAAAGTTAGTCATATATATATAATGATTTTCAAGTTCTTTAACTTACAGTCAGAAAAAAT
Source organism: Cephalopterus ornatus (assembly GCA_013396775.1). Taxonomy (NCBI): domain Eukaryota; kingdom Metazoa; phylum Chordata; class Aves; order Passeriformes; family Cotingidae; genus Cephalopterus; species Cephalopterus ornatus. The sequence goes on from VZRE01014818.1 coordinate 117,473, forward strand.
ACAGACCATGAGCAATCAACTCAGCTTTCTTTCCAAATTTTTAAAGAGTAGAAATTTCAACTTGTAAAATCTGCTGGTTTTAACTTCTCATATACCATACTTAGTTTCAAATAAAACAAATCCTTAGTAAATTATACATAGAACTACCTCCATTTCTCCCCTCCATCCATTGCAAAGTTGTATACATCTCTATTATATCATTTCAGACTTTTCAGAGTAGGTTTAAATGTTTTGCAGTAACGTGATATGAAACCATTTTAAAGTGTCAGTTGCATTTAAAAAGCACTAAAATAATTATTCAAAGTTACCAGAACATTTTTGCTTCCCTCAGAGTCACATTACAGTTAAGTTACCTAGAATTTGTAAAGCATTTTTATTTCTCTTGGAGAGCTAAGGATGTTTATTGTACACATCTACTTCCTCTGACAAATCCAGTCTCATCTTTCCTTTCTTCAGCCAGGTCCTATCAATAGAGTAAGAACTGAGACTGTTATTAGTAGGCCACTTCAATTTGTCATGTTCAGTGACAAAACTGACATGATTAGTTCCCCATTCAGCAGTTTCTACACCTGTTTCAGTGTCATCAGGATGTAAAGATCTCAAGTCTCCAGGTATACAAAATTCAGCCTGTCCCTAAGCCTTTGGAAAAATACCCTATGATCTTTTCTCAACCCAGTGCTCCAGCTGTTATTCAGAGGGAGAGGAAGGCCACTGTCCTATTTATGCCTATTAACAACTTATTTATAAATGAATTTTGACTTTTATTCGTGGACAAGGAGACATTCTCTCAGAATGTGTATGTTCATACATGATTTTGTATTTTAGAAAGAAGAATACCTCACTAGAGTTGAAAAGAGATTTTTCTAAAGCTTGTTTCTGTCTGACCCATTGATTACATTCATACTCAGAAATTAAGAGAAGCTTTGCTAACATTCTCCATCTGGTTTGAAAACTAGTCAGAGTTCCTTATTCTGTTAGTTATATATTCCTATATATATGTTATATATATTCCTTTAATAAAGCATCCAAATGTAGAGATAGATATACTCGCTATCTGAAATTTTATTACATTCACAAGACCTAAGACTTCCAGTGGTGTTAAAGCTCTATTTCACAATACGTTGACTCTTTTAAAAATATTTAGTAGATAATTTGAGTTTACTTCAAACACAGACAGGAATCTCAAGACGTTTATGAATTAAATGAAGTGTCATTTAATTAGGTGCTGCCATTTGAAATAATAATGTAAAATAGTAATAAATTTAAAATAGTAAACAGTCTAATTTTAAAAATCAGAAATAAGGCTCCTAGTACCTCCCACTGCGAATTTGTCCTCATCTACCTTGGGGTGGGGTTGTTTTTTTTTTCTTTAATAAAGCATCCAAAATTTTTTTTTTTCCATATCCCCTTAGTTTGCCATCTTATATTAAACCTTTTTCCCCCTCTGCCATATGGAAATCTGAATCCCTCTTTCAGTTCTACTTCTGCTTTAGGGCATGAATACTTCAGCAATTCCTTATGGGCAAAGTTTGGTTTGATTTCCTTCGTGTCATGTTATCCCTGCCTGAATTTTATTTGACACCATTACAGGTTTTTGTTTGCCCCTGTTCCTCTTTAGCTGCCCAACAGCTCAAGCCATTCTATCCTCCAGCATCTTACTGAGGTCATGCATTTCAGAGACTTTCACCTTATTGCCAAGGCAAAGAACTTTTCAGTGAACACAAAAAACCCCCAAACAAATAAACAAACAAAAACAACCAAACAACAACAACAACAAAACACATATATTTTGCTCTCTGCTTTTCTAGCTATTAGATATTCTTTTACATATCTCAATATTCAGAAATGAAAATTTAAAATATTGGATTCAAATTCCAAATTTCAAATCAACAGATTTCAAATTGTGTTTAAGTGAAGAATTTAAATTTGAACTGTTGACATGGAAGTCCCGGACTCTGCACACGATTCAGTGTGAATTCGGCAAGAAGTCGATTTTATTAATCACACACTCTACTTAAATACATTTTCTACATACGTGCCACGCGATAGCTCAAACTACAATTGGTTGCATGCATTGTCCACACGTCTAAACAGTACCTATGATTTGCTACGACCTATTGTCCACGAGGCATTACTCTCCACCTCTGACTCCTCCTGTCAGGTTCTTGTTGCAGATGGTAAGGCTGTTAATCTCCTTGTTTTGCTGCTGCACAAACACGCTGTCCTTGAGCATGCTCTCCCAGCATATTTTCTCATGGTAAAGTGTCCAAAGTTGTAAGCTTTCTCAAAACAACCATTTCCCAAACAGCATGCTTTCACATGGGAATAAAAAACCTGTCAGACAATGTCCAGGATTGCTCACACTGTGTCCATCATATGTCCATTTTCTTCCAGAAATCCTACATTGAACAGCATCCACATTTCTATTTAACTGATTTGCTTAAGGCTGCAGTTACTTTAACTGTGTCAGCTCTGGTCTTTTCTTAGTTTGTTCTGAATGAATTCTATTGTTGACATGTGCTGGAGAAAGGTTGTGCGATTAAAGGCTGTCCAGGAGCAATTCATACCGAGTGCTATCACACATCCAAGGGCATTTCTCTTCAAAATTATGTGTTTTTTCCATCGTCATTGATCTAAATTTATATCCTCAAGCACAGTCTACTGCTGGCCTAACTCTTCTTAGTGTGATATTCAATTTCCCTAAAAGTAGTCTTTCAAAAATGTTTAGAGCTTTGCAGACAGACACCAGCCTGATGTGCTGAAATTTTCAGTTACTGGGAACAAACTAGCTCCAACCTTTAACCTTAATGCATTAATGCAACCTCTAATCTTCAACATTAATGCATCACATTAATCTGACACAACCCGATTATCAGGAATCTACACTGGCTCAACATTATACTCCTGCACTGTACAACACTAAAGCAGCCAAAAGGGTTGGCACTGATCTTCTCCTAATGAGAGGGCTATGCATGAATTTTCTTTGCCTGTCTTTGAAAGGATCATAATAAATGCTTTGCTGAAGCCATTTTGTTTGGAAGAACGTCCAAAATATTTGCCTTTTAAATTATGAAGCTTTACATGTTTTCCTTTCCTGTTTGCTTTGCTTTGCTCTACTGGTGACTGGCTGTAAAGACAACTTAACTTTGGTGACCAAATGAATTCAACTGAATGATTTCAACATTAACAGCTTTCAGTACTTAATTATGTTTCATGTTTTACTCTTGATAAGTTAAATACTTTTCAAAGTAAACTGTTGGTTTGGGCTTCTTGATCTCTTCAAGTTTTTACACTTCTCTTGTTTCCTGATCAGGTGTTTAGCTGATAACATCTGCCTTCTTTTTAAACTTTCCAAGGCCTGCACAGAGTAAATGCAAGAAGAGTAAGTCTCAGTTTTCATCTGGAACTCCTTTATATAAGTTTTTAGAGCACTTTAAACACATATTTATCTGTGTTGGATATCCACAACATTCAGAAGTAAATGCCAGAAAAGCTAATGATGTTCAGCAGGCTATAACCAAGTGTAAAACTTCAAGCAGCAAACTGACAAGGTTTGGTATAAAGCAGTCATTAGACTCAACAGGTCAAAGGGGAAAAGAAGCCCAAAGAATATACCACTATGGAAAAGTAAAGCAATCATTCTAAGTAAAGAAACAACCAATTTCTACACTAAAAATTATTTTTTAATCATTTATTCAAGACACATATAAAGCATAAAATTTATATGCATAGAATACAAGATCAACAAAATTTTCTTCCCAAGGTAAAGAAATTTCCATACGTCATTAACAACTAGAAAAATATGATCAAATATTCACACTTACTTTTGAATAATACTATGTAACATTCTTTGAGCTCAAACTAGAAAGTACGAGATTTCACATATTCACAGTCCTCAGTAAGTACTGCAGGACTTGATAAGGCTTGAAAACAAATGGCATTGAAACCTCAGAACCCGTTTCACACTTATATGAATGCAAATTTACACCTACATTTCACAGGAAACATTTTGTAGGAGCAACAGGTAAGGGCTGAGGAAAGCCAGTTCATAGAGACTTTCGTTAATGTAATCGGAGATCTCCAAAGGGCCAGAAAGGTCTCTTTGCCTTTAGAGTAAATTCATTACTATACAACTTAGTGATCCCTAGCAGTTTAACTGTTTAGACAGAGCTTGTATACAACTTTAATAAATAAAAGATTGCAGAAATAATGGTAGTTTAATTTACAGTTCAGAATCTGATAAAAAATCCCATAGTTTATCAGTGTCACTACTACATGGCTCTGATTTTATGCATTCTAGATAGTGAAGTGTGCTGGCTCCATTAAAAATAGAAAGACAGGTTATTTAGTTTCTCTGTGGAATTCAAATCAAGAAAGGAGTCTGCTATGTGAATGCAACTTATCTTTCAGTAGAAGATCTTGTGGAGCAAGAGATGGCTGAGCAAATACTGTTTGCAGAAAGCATATCAAAATAAACTGCAATAATCAAAAGTATGTTCTGTTTAAAATTAGTGCTACAGTTTGCTTGAACACACATCCTCTAAGCAACCATCTAAGCTCAGATCAGTCAGACTTGGAAAGAGCTTTTTTTTCTTCCTTTAAATCAGAGACAGACACTGGATATGCAGGGATGCAAAAAGACTTCCCTATCAGAAACATTTATTGGATTTTTACTTAATCTAATTTCTACTTTTATTCATTGCTATGAATTTTGAACTGTTTTCACTGACACAGTAAAGTTTTCTAAAAGATAGTGCACCTCCAGATGGAAAAAAAAGAGTAAGTTCTTTAGTAAATCAATTAGACTAAGATTCACCTGAACTATAGTATATTGTACTAAAGATCAGGAAGATTTGTACATAAAAAATTACATAGATCCATGTGGGTCTTACCAGCAAGTGTATACAAGCTCTGCTTCTGATACAAAGGAGAATGGAACTGCAATGATGAAGACTGACTTTTATGACTCTTTAACTAGTCATCAATCAGTTTTGAAAGGGATACTTTGAATATTCATTTGCTCAATAATGAAATGATTGCGGCCAACAGCTCTATCCTGTGTGTTTGTGGTTGGTGTGTATATATGTACAGATATATATGTAAAACTATGAATGTGTATAAATGTGTGTACATGTGAGAAGAGAAACGGAAAATATATTTACACTTCAGGACCTACTTACACATCTTATTAAAAAAAAAAAAAAAAGCAAGTGCAAACCATCAGATTTACACAGAGAAGTGCTATCAAGATAAGTAGAGCTTTGTATTTTCACGATCTTAAACCAGCATAACTTCTAAAAACATATGGTAAAAACATAAGGCCAAATTTTGAAGTGGTTTACACAATGTAAGGCCACTTCAACTACCGCAGTGGCAAAGAGGTGTGGAATTTACACAGATTGATGTTTAATTTTAAGACAAGAATATAGAACAGGGTCAAGAGCATTTTTGAGATAATGTACAAGTAGTTTTTAAGTGCATGCTCACAATAATCTCAATTTGCTTTTAAAATAATTCTTATGAATTTTAAGCTGAGCTTCATACTCCACCTGCCATTCATTTTCTCCCCTCACATTTTTCAAGTCTCTTTTTGTTATCCATGGCCTAATTAGAGGGAGAACGCACTGGAGTGTGAATAAATACAGATGGCAAATCAAGTACTAGAGAAACTTGAAAAATTGCCCATGCAAAGCAAGCCGTATTAGCTCTTGTTTACAAATTGCATAAAACAGAACCATATAAATAGAACTTTCCCCCCTACTTATATCTGCATAATTGCCCAGTAAAATTTAGTTTTATAAAAATTCTGGATTATAAGCAAGACAAGTTGAAGCTTGTAAAAGAAGATGGCTACAAGACTTACAAGGCAAGTTGTTTCTTTGAGAGAATTCTTGAAAAAGTCCTGGAGAATACTGAGAAGTAATAGACCCCAAAAATTGTTTAATATTTGCTTTAGGAAATTCATGGTTCAGTTCCAGTACAGACCAATGAAGCATATGAGAAGCAGGTGGTTTTCTCTAGAATTAGAGAAAAGGAGAAAAACTTGTACTAGAACCTTATTTGCCAAAGAAGAACATTGTTTAAGAGAGGCTACAGCAGAAAGCACTAAAAAGGAGAGTTTTGGCTCAAAGGCCAGACTTCAGCTCCAACAATCTAGAGAAAATTAGGCCTGTATTTTTCAGTTGTGTTTAATTTTAGTTAAGGTCAGAGATGCTGCAAGTAGAGGCCGGGTGTTTTTGCAGCAACCGCATTCAATTCCACAAGTGACCTTTGTATTGGGTAATATTTTATTTATGAATGTCAGGAATGATCCCTAGACCTGAAACATTTGAGGTTCCTTTCTTATTTGGAAAAAAAACAGTAGGCAAGCCCTTACATGCCTTTGGGAAAATAGAAAGATAAAATCAGTGTATCTGAGTCTGAGATGAGGAAGAAGCAGAATTTTAATTAAACATCCTTTAGTAAGCTTCTGTCAACTTGGTTTTAAATTCAGACTGCTATAGCTGAACTGAGTTTGCAAAGGTAAAAACTGACAAAATTATAGTGGTGTAAAAGTATGTTTAGGAATACCTGGTTCCTTGGAGGTTCTTCCACAGTGGTCTCAGTATACTGTAGACTACAGATTGTCATAAAATTCAGCAGTTCTTGAAAAGTAAGACCGTAAATAAATCTTGGAAAAGCTGGAATGAAAGCATATCTATATTGTTTTCTGTTCCTACCCTTAAACCACGTGTCTATTTAAACTAATGCTCTGTGGAAACAAAGTTAAACTGATTATTACACACCACATGATACATAGCATGAAAAAAACCTCAAAACATTATAACCTCCAGGAGACCTACAGTAAAAAAGCAAAAAAAAGATATCCCACAAAAAAATAAGATTGATATGGTTTGTTTCCCCTTAGGAATACCTTCTAGTATTTGGTAAGATGGGATAGCAACACATAATAACATTACAAAAACTGCCTCTTTAATTAATGCTTTTATTTTTAATGATTATAAGACGAAAATGCCTCTTACACAAAATCTCACATACCCAAATCCCAGGGCAGAGGGTGAGTTTAATAAGATGCTTTTTATGAATGACAAATGTTGAACTTGAATTAATGACAGGACTAATAAACTCTTTTGTGTTTGTAAATTTATTTTTACATGTCTCAAAACTACCACATTCTTGTTTAATACATCGATAAGCCACTAATATTCATGCTATTTCTATAAATCACCATTAACTACAAACTTTCGTGGCCTAAATGTCACTGACTGTATTTAATGGTTGTAGTATCAGGCTCCTTCCTCAGATAGGTTTTAATAAATAAAAACAAGGAATACTACTTGTCTCTCATGAAATTATGTTTATATTGTCAACATTTCTGCCTGTGCATAAGGCAGCTGTTGCCATAAGCATCGCTTTATTCTGTACTAGGCCCTCAGTGTCCTAACACAGAATGGTCACACAAAACCTCTTCAGGGGTCAGTTTCATGACGTAACCTCTTTTTATATCCATTTTTTTAATATAATTTTTAATGGTTAGCTGACCTTCAAGATAATAATGTGGTTTAGAATACTCACTTCATGAAATTTTTAAAAAAGAAAAAAAATTAAATCAGATCCCATGAAGGAAATCATGTACTGGTCAATATAAATTTTATCCACCTAACAGAAAACAATTGTGCAATCACACAGTATATAGAGGATATAAAGAAAATTAATAACATCTTATCCAATTTAAATAATATCATTTACAGCTACAAAGTCAAAAGGATTGATAGCATATAATACTTTACATAATAATTATAATTTATAAAAATACCATTTCCTAGGTAGCAGAGCCCCCCAGTTGTGACCAGACAAATCATAACACCACAGAAGATAGTAAATTTTATTTAATCAATAAAGATGCATAATATAAGCTTAATTCATCTAAATAATTAAAATAAGTTTGCAGTCAAACATCAGCAGGAGGGGGAACAGGCTGCCCAGGAGGCAGACAGACACCTGGCCTTTGGGCACAGAGATGGAGCCAGAACCATAACAGCAATTTATCTATGCACAACTAACAAAGCTATTCACATATCTACTTTACACTATTTAAGGACACACAAATTGAACTGAAATCTTTTATTAACATTATGACAATATTCAAAATTATCATCTCATCTCCAATTAAAACAAAATAGTTGAAAATCTGAGGAAATTAAAATCAAATGTTGAAGAAGTGGAGCAATTTGGATATTTTTCTAATACAACTTTGAAGCTTCAAAATATTTAAATAACCACAGGAAAAGAGAGAAGAATTGTTAAAATTTCCTTTCTTGCGCTTAATTCCTTATAAGAACACCCACACGCAGTTTAGAAGTATTTTAATAAAAGTAGCAACCATTTCTATGGCAGCTTAAGAAAGAAAAACTGTCGATAATTCTCCTAGAAATTAAGGCAGAAAAAAGATCTATTTAATTTTTAAAGTAATTTAAAAACTGTAGGTTTTTTCAAGGTCTTCTTTACATTACTTTAATCCCTCAATATAAGCTTGTAGTACCTTTTGATTTTCTTCTTGCTCTATAAAGAAAATCATCTTCTTACTATCCTTCTCCTGTAATTTTCTTCTCTGAAGAAGCTAAATTCCACATTAAATAAAACGATAACCATGATTCATGAAACTTTATTTATTACTTATTCTTCCCTTGTAACCCTTAGCAACTAGGGAATCCAAACTACTGTCTGGATTGGCAGATGGGGAAAGTTTAAGAGTTGACAAGTGGCAGAAAATCCTGCTGTGGTGAGCCTTGTTATAGACTACCCCTTACTCAGCACACAGTTGGACCAATTAAAATTTTTGCTACAAGTCTCTTTCTTTGGGAAAAAAAATCCAATGGAACTGAAGAAACTGCTCTGTGAAAAAAAAGGTGTCTCAAAACTTGTATAAACTGGGATGGTTTATCCTTCATACACAGAAACATGCTTCACCTGTAAAAAGCTGTACAATGCCAACACAGTTCCTTGAGCTGCTTTTTGAGGTGATTCACTCAGGTTTTGTTCTTGATGTACATGTGCTTACAGTTGAGTTAGGAGATAAGCTTGGTTGTTTTATGGATTTCCTAAGGAAATATTCCTAGGAAAACAATATTTTTTCTCTTTTGCAAAACACAAAAAAGCTTTTAAATACCGCTAAACAGCTATATTTTTTGCATGCTGTTTTGCTCCTTTACCACTCCCATAAACCAACTTAAGTCTTACTGTCAAACATTCTGATGATATTTTTATTTTTCTATTTTAATGTGGTTTAGATATTTGAAATGTGCAGTTTGATTTCAAAGGAAAGTATTTTTGTTTCATTGAAGGAAATGTCTTTCATTGAAGAAAACTATTTAACCTGTTTAATGCTGCAATCTTTTTATTTATTGTATTTGTTAATATGCTCTCTACTGTACTCTCTAGTAAAAATGTTACAGAAATTCAGCATAAATAAATATTCTTTATTTAATAACAAAAGCCTGGAAAATGAAGGAGAGGAAGATGAGACTGGAGGATTCAACAGTCTATAAATATATAAAACAGTTACAGATACATTGAAAGGAATCACCTTTCTAAAGGGTGAATCACATTTCTAAAGTGGGCAAATATAACAGCAGTCAAGAATATTTAAACTTTAGGAAAAAGTCCCAAACTGGACTGACAGTGAGGAGTGCATGAGAAGAGACTGCATGTAAGGAGGCTTCAGTAGGCATTGGAAAGGTAGTCCTGATTCTTTTGCACTTCAGGAAGTCTTCAAGATTTTATAAAAGTGCCAAACCGATAGAACGTTCTGACTTCAGAGGTAGGATACTACCAGACACTTTTGTTCTCAAAGTCAAATTTGCACAGAAGGGCATTGAGAACAATTCTTTCACAAATGCACAAGTCCAAGACCAAAGCCAAGAAGGGCATTTCAGCACTTGCTTCTGGTTTGAGAGGAATTTCCTTGATAGCTCCTTCACTCGCACCATTGAAGACATTTCAAGTTTTTCTTTTTTTTAAAAAAACCTTCCAGTTTGGAAGAGAAACTGTAAAGTGAAGCCAAAAAAGCTATTCCACCAATAACAAAAGGCGGGACTGGCAGAAAGTATCTAATTTCTTTCTGGCCCCTTGTTTGGTCTCATCTTGTATTTTGTGTCTTCCCCTACCCCTGGAAGTTTTCAGCTTTACTACAACTTTTTTTTTTTATTCAAACACATTATCTTCCTTTCACAATAGTAAAAAGAATCCTACATGTATTTTGTCTATGTTTCTTGACAGTTTGTGTTTCTTGACAAAACACGGTTCTTCTAACATAAGTTGATAACATGAAAGTAAAGATATTTTCTTATGTAAGTTGATAACATATAAGTAAAGATATTTTCCTAATCTTTACTTGCAGAGCACTTGGATTCAAAGGGCTCTTGGGCTGATCTGGAGATTACTCTTAGCACTATTATTGTTCTTTTTTTTCCCGGCAGTTCTCACAGAGCTAATCAAGCTCTGTTTTCATTGTAATTTTAAAGTTGTCCTCAAACTCTGAAATATCAATCAAAACAGATTATTGAAGACCGGACTCCAGATACATATAACTTAGACCAAGTTTTTCACTTATATTTTACAGATTTTATCTTCAATTACTGCTGCTAGACAGCAATTACTGCAGCATTAAAGACATTAATGCTTTGAAGCTTGAAATGTTAAAGTTGTTTTAAGTAAGCTTTTAGGAACTCAAAACAAAGGTCAGAACCTCATGAAGTCTACATATTCAGCAACAAGGATATTAACCTTTTTAAAACTAGATAATTTCTAAGTAAGCTAAGGTGAGCCAGTAAAAGAATGGAAACCTCTAAGCTGCTAATTCTTTCCATCATGTCTCATTCCATTCAGAGAGTTTTTATCAGACTTCTAGGAAATATTTCCTTGTGGAAACATTTTTCCAAGTCTCAGACAATATTATAGCCATTTAGAATTGACCAATAATAATCTTCACTGATTGAAGACTGTTTAGTGACTAAGTTTACTTCAGTACCAGCAGTTTACTGGACAGAAAATACTTGAGATATGACAAAATAAGCCATTATGACCGCTTAAAGCAGAACTTTCAAAATATTAATTCGCTTTAGTTTTGGGTTGTTTTTTTCCCCCTTTTCCAATACTTAAAGGAATTCAAGCCATGGTCTCAATTAGCTACTGCATATAAGTTGCTATCACATGGATAAAGCAGTTGACAGCTAGTGGAGTTAATGAAATTCTGTTTTACTGGGAGAAGTAAATATGCAGAATCTTCACTGTCACACAAAAGTAAAACACACCTGGATCACATTGATTAGTCTTTCCATAAATACAGCTGTGAGTACCTTTGGATATAACACTGTAATTGCGTGCTTCATGAGAGCAGAGGAAGCAAAAATATTGTGATTTACACTCCTGTCTATTTAGATTCATCAGCAACATGCTCCATCTCTGGGAACATTAAAAAGATCCACAAAACCACACACTCGTTTTTTCCCTTGAGAATCTGTTAACATTTCAGTGAGAAGTTGGTCTTAGATTGGTTATGCTGCTCTTAACTTTATGAAAGCTGCTGCCTTTTGAATATTGAGAATAGCCCTCTCTAATGATGGTTTAAAAATTGCATGTGCTTTTTTCTTGCTGATATTTTATCACTACAATAAAAACATAGATGTGCATGTATATTCTCAGTGGGCTACTAAAAGCCAGCCCAAAGTTTTATTCCTGGAAACAACTGATTACTAAACTAATCAGAAGGATTTTGAGGTGTAGGAGCAACAGTAGTTTTTTTCCACAGCAGCAAGCTTTTTCCATTATTTACCATTACACTGAGATAAGGGTGTCTGTAGAAACACATTAAATGTTAGCAATGAGAAATTTTTATTTTCACAGTCAACATTTTTGTGATTGTAGCAAGATTATTAGATCATTTTCAAGACGACCTCTGCTTAATCTGCATTTGTTTTACCGTTAGTTGTCATTCCATCTTGTTATCTAACTATATTAAAGAATTGCAGTTGCATATCCTTGTCATTCATACACTGTGTACACTTACTCTGACGGATGGAATAATCCTGTGGAAAATCTGGGAAAAAATGCAAATTTAAAATATTCATGCAGGAGACAGAGCACACAACTGAACAACTTAGAACAAAGAGAACAACTTAGGTTCTCTGACACAGCAGTCAGGTCGAACATAAGACACATACTAACAAGAGAAAGATACCACAAATAACAATTTCAAATTAGGGAGAGGAGAAGAGCTCTGACTGGTTCTGTGACAGCTTGGTAGGTGAGAGGAGAAAGCTGGAGTCAACAGTGTTGCACAGAAACCTATGTTGATAGAACAAAAAAGAAGCACTGAATCAATCACAGCAATCTACTGCTGAGTGCAAAGTGACTGTTGTGTTAAACAAGCCACCAAGAGAAAGTCAAAGTTAACACAGAGGAATCAGATGCTCCATAAGTAGTTTAAGCTACACTGTCTCCACACCTTCAAGCAATTATTCACACCACATGAAAACAAGGTCACTATTCTTCCTTCTACCAACTGGTTTTTTTTCACGTATTTGAGATTGTCATTTAAAAAAAAAAATCTGTGCTTGTAACACGTGAAATTAAACAGATGTAGTCATATATTTCAGCTTTATGTGGTATATAAGCAATATGTTTTTTAAACAAAAAGAGGTTGAAAGAAACGTTCAAAGTTTAGAAGGATGAACCTAACCAAATGTTTTTCCAGTTTTAGAATCTGATAGTAGATTAGATCACAATTAGGTCCTAGACCAAAATTAGAGCTGGGCAGGTGGTGGTAGAAAACTCTTCCCAAAACAGTAAGAGCTTGATGAAACCATATATGCAGTATTTAAATGGGACCAGTTCTAGTGGTATGGACATGAAGGAAGCCAAATTAGTGTTGAGGAAGAACTTCAAGAGAAATGGAGATGACAGGAACAATACAAGATGACATCTAGCTGTGATAAATACTACAAGTGCAGCAATGTATATGGAAGAAGAAAAAGTGGGGAGGAAAGGAACAATTTTGCATCATTTGTTAAAGAATAATCCAGGTGCCCAATTATTATTTTTAGAGGAAATCTCCACCTTTCCTTAGATTTTTTTTCCATGCAGACTGGGAAAATAACTATCAATGGGAACATTTCTGAATGCGTCTCTATCCAGCTGAAAATCCTGTGCTGAAAACAGTACTAGAAGGTTAAAGGAAGCAGAAAAAGAGAAGTAAACAACAACTTCTTTCCCAGTGTGCGAATACTTGAATTGAACATGTAAATAAATTGGAAACTTATTTTCATCTCAGTAGTACACTATGATACCCCTGAAAGAGGTGCCAGAGTGACATGCTGCTTTCTCGAATAAGTTAGCACCTGACTACAAACGAAACCAGAACCTCAGGCTGCTTTGCAGGCTGACTGTGGCACCTTAAGACTTCCACCAAAAAACATAAAACACGCCTATTAAACACAGGCTCACATTTTACAGTGCTCACATGCTTAGTAATAGATTTTCATCTAAACTGACTGATATAATTAATATTTTTGCTATTACAGAAATTATTTATTATTGTTCTATTCATAATATTTTAAATAACCAGCTATAACTGTTGTACCAGAACATAATCTTTTAGTGATTAAGGTCTATCCAAATGAATAAGACTTTTTGCTCATCATCTCAGCTTATAAGGGGTCATTATTTTACTGTAATGCTTAAAACCAAAGCTCAGTAAGCCATTAAACATCCACAGAAAACAATATGCGTAAAGAAACCATTATGATTGTACAAGAAGTAGCAAAAAAACCTTTTCCTCTGACATACATGTGTCTTTTTACTTTATCTATGTAAACATTATGAACATTTTTAAAAATTAACTCCTACAGAGACTTTAAAATTTAGAAACAACAAACAACAACACTACAGGTTCAAAGACAGTATAGAACGAGCCACACCTGCACAGGCATAAGATCCACTTGTGTCCTCCAGCTTCCCCTCTCTGAAAGAATATGCTCTTTTTTTACATTACCACAGAGAACAAAAGAAAATACTATAAAGTATACCAGTCCATTAAATTTAAAAATTAAAAATAACTCTCTTTCAAATACACCTTCAGTTTTCACCATGTCGTTTCAAAAAGTCAGAATATGTAGGAATGTTGGGTTTGGCTGATTTTGGTTTGTTGTTGGGTCTTTTTTTTTTTTCCCCTCCTTTTTTATAGTAGAGTAGGAAAAATTTCCAATTCAACTCCATCTAGAATTCACAATTTCACAGTCTTACAGTAAGTTCCTTGAGCCCCCAAAGACTTTAACAGAAATTTTCATTTCAGTTTATAACAAACTTCCTCCTCACATTACTAGGATCTCTCTGATTTTCTTCCTGGACACTAAGTTTGAATCACCCTTCTTTATGTCTTTCAACAAATTAATTTAAATTAAAGTCAGGAATTCTTCATACAGGTCTAACTATCATCAATCACTCCCAACAATTTGGGTAACTATTTGCGTTAAACAGAGTCAGCTTACACACCTCTGGTAAACTCGCAAGAACACAGTCAAAAAAGTTGCCAAAACCATCCCACCCTTCAGCTACTTTTTGCGTTATTAACACAATCAGTTGCTGATCTACAAACATATGATTTAGCCCTGCACAGCTGTTGCCCAGTTCCTATAATCCATTCTTGAGTTCTCAAATGAATAAAGAACAAAGGCTTCTCCTGCAGAAATTGCTGAATTATCTCCCTGCTTTTGTTTGCAAGCAGGTGGCTCCTCTTGCAGACCTAATCAATTCAGCCCCATTCATGAATAAACTGCAGATTCAGGTAATCCTGCTTTGAGAGAAAAAAAGGTCTCTCACTGTCAGGGTCTTCTTGATATTACCAAAATTTGAATTGTTATTTTTAGAACAAGGAGCTTCGTACTGCCGAAATTTTGCCTCTCTTGGACAAATTTTATTCTCATCACACTGACCTCATTTTAAATTGTCATTTCAAATGTTAATTGCCTAGGGAGAGAGTGGAACAGGTGCTCACAGTGTTCTCTATTGAAAATCTGTGCCTCTGATCTTCACCTCACCCAGACTCTCAAACTGTAAAGTTTCTATGGAATACTCCTTTGACTGATGAAGATTGACAGTTCATTAACCTTCCCAAAATCTTCTAACAGAATCTGATTAACCCAGTTTTGCCATGCAGATTGCATTGCTCCACACCTGCCACTTTTTAGTCATTCCAGGATACAGGGAACTTGTCACTAGGTGTTGGTTTGTTTCTTTGTTGCTTTGAGGTTTGGTTTTTTTTCATGGGATATCTATTTTTCTCATCTCAGAAGCACTGACTGTTATTTGTCCCTGGGGAAATCCAGCCTTTTAGTAGCATAAGCTTTCAGGCATATCTTCCCCAGAATACCCGTTTTAAGAAGTCCCAGTATTCCAGCCAAGGACTTGTTTGGGCTAATTTTTTAGGCGGTGCTCTTTTCACATCATGAAATTAATACTGGTTGTTCTAGGCCATCTGTGCCTACCAAATGCCCATGACATATTCTATCTTTATATTTCTGGAACATGAAGAAGCTGAGGACTTGTATGAATTACATCACCTTTGACAAACACATGTATCTGGAACAGTTCTTTGGATCAGTCTTTTATCTAATACGTTCTCCAGCTCTTGATGTTTTACCAAGCTTGTCTTTCTCAATGAAGAATGGCATTGACAAATTAAATTAGAATCATGGCATTAATTTTTTTTGCCACAAGTGTTGGAATGAAATTGATTCCCTTGCTATGAATCAGCTGCAGTCATTAGCTCTGTATTTTACAATTGTTTCTACTCTTACGTTGGTTTAATAAACTGTGAGTTGAGTGTATTTTATCTGTCAGATTTATTTAAAGTGATTAGACTTTGTGCAGATCCCAAACTCTAATACAATAAAGTGAAGGATTTCAAAGGCAAAATTTTTATTAGGTGAAAATATTTCTCACTTCTTTGTAACTAAGGTTTTTCCTATCTAATTTATAAAGTAACCGTATAATAATTTTTATTCATATTTTCACCCTTTTCTTCACTCCCACAAAATTACTAAAATCATTAAGATTATAACTGTTAAAAGGCTCTTTGCACTGATAAAATCTCTGAGTTTGTTGTAATTCCAGTACTACTCCAAAATATTAAATACACTTAAGCTAATAAACTCATTAACATGGAACCACTACCAAGAGACAAGGTTCATAAAGGTACATTTTATTTAATTCTTCTTTTTATTGTGATAATATGAAGTTGAACTGATTCCCTGTACTCTTGATAGTCACCACTTACAGCTGTGCAATCTATCTACCTGGAAAATTCATAATTCTTAATTTCTCTTGCAAGTGTTCTTATGCTTGCTTATCTACAGTATGAGCAATAACATTCGGATATATAGTTAGACTCTAAAGGCATTTTTATTCTTAATCTAATATTACTGACACCGGAACTGTTGGCCATGGACTAATGGACTATGAACTCCTATATGTAAACCAGTTTTTCAGATACAGTAAACAGTGGTTTCAGTGGTTTTCTAAAGAATCCTTGGTGAAGTTGTTCAGATTAGTTGCATATTTCATTCCACGTGCTCTGTGATCTGTTCCTGATATATGTCACACACACACCATTTGAATTATAAGATTGGGCTTAAGAATCTGTTTTCACATCAAAAAGGCTGGAGAGAAGGACAAATTAAAGGAAGACCCAAATTAAACATACAATCATACAAATTTGTATTCAATCAGCCTCATTCAGTCAGCCTCATCTCTCTGCTTGATAACATCATGGAGCATATCCTTCTGAAAGATATGTCCCATCATGTGGGAGACAGGGAGGTGATTAGAGACAGCCAACATGGCTTCACTGAGGGGAGACTGCTTGAATAATCTGGTAGCCTTCTGCAGTGGAGCGACTGCATCAGTGAACAAGGGAAGAGCTGCACGTGTCATCTACATAGACTCCTGCAAGGCCTTTGATGTGGTCCCACACAGTATTCTTGTCTCTAAATTTGAAAGACATGGATTTGAAGGACAAACTGTTTGATAGATAAGGAATTCTCTAAATGGCTGCACCCAAAGATTGATAGTCAAGAGTTCAATGTCTAAGCAGAAACCAGTAAGTGTCCTTTCAGGGTCCATAGTAGGACCAATAGTATTTAATATCATCATCAGTGACATGGACAGTGGGATTGAGCACATCCTCAGGCAGTCTGCAGATGACACCAAGATGAGTGTTGCTGTTAATTTGCTGCAGGGAAGGGATGGCACCCAGAGGGACCTTGGCTGGTTTGAGGAGTGGGCTTATGGAAATCTTGGGAAGTTCAACTAGGTCAAGTGTAGCACCCTGCATCTGGGCTCAGGTACTCTCCAGTATCCATAAAGACTGAAGGATGAGTGGGCTGAGAGCAGCCCAATGGAGAAGGATTTGGGGATTATGGTGGGCAAAGAATTGGACATAAGCCAATAATGTGCACTTGAAGTCCAGAAAGCAAACCATATCCTGGGCTGCACGAACAGAGGTGTGGTCAGTAGGTCAGGGGAGGTGATTCTGTGATTCTCTCTGCTCTTGCAGGAGCCCACCCGGAGTGCTGCATCCAGCTCTGGGTACTCAATGCAAGAAAATCATGGACCTGTTGGTCCAGAGGAGACCACAAAGATAGTCAGAGGGCTGCAGTACTTCTCCTGTGAAGACAGGCTGGGAAAGTTGGGGCTTTTTAACCCAGAGAGGAGGCTACAGGGAGACCTTATTGTGGCCTTACTTAAACAGGATTTATAAGAAAGATGGGCACAGACTATTTACCAGGGCCTGTAGTAACAAAACAAGTGGCAATGGTTTTAAGTTCAAAAAGAGTAGATTTAGATTGGACATCAGGAAGAAATTTTTTTACAATGAGGGTAATGAGACACTGGAGCAGGTTGCCCAGAGCTGTAGGTGCTTCTGCTCTGAAAGTGTTCAAGGTCAGGCTGGATGAGCAACCTAATCTAGTGAAAGCTGTTCCTGCCCATGGCTTGGGGGCTAGAATTCCCTTCCAACCCAAACCATTATACGATTCTGTGAATCTATGAGTAAAATTCTTCAATAAGAAGTATTTTAAGTATTTACAAAGTAAAAGGTTAGTATCGGAAAGTTCCCTAACAAAAATGCAGGAGTCCTCATTCTATATAAACCTTTAATGCTTCAATAATATTACCAAAGATGGCAGAAAAATACATCTGAATAAATGATTTCCAAACGGTGTCTCATTCTGATGGAATTTTTATGAACTTGTTGAAGGATATAATATATGGCAAATGGTAGTGTAATATGAGTAAACAAGTTACCAAAAAGACCAATCTGAGTGAGAGTTTACAGCTTATCAACTAGTTCATGTACTTGTGTGCACATATTCTTATGTTCTAATCCTGATGTAAGTGGAAGAGAGCTCACTCCAGAGGCTACCTCAATTTAGATTAGTCATGATTTGTAATGAGGATCATTGGAACTGCTATATGTTATATGCTGCCTTTCAAGTCTGTGTGAAAGTAAAAGGTACCTTAGCTAACATATTATAAACTACTTATTTAACAATAAAAGGCAAACCTGATGACAGGATTAGTTAACTGCATGTTGAAATTTTTCTTTATAACAATGTGTAACTTTGTGGTTACAGCAGATGGATAAAAGAAAGTGACTTTGTCCTGAAAAAAATGTACCAGTCTTCTGCAGACATTTGGTGATATTTGGGTGCATAGGTAATATGCATACATACGTGGATAGATACATGCAGGTAAATTTATTCGGGACCACTAAAACTTATCAGCTAAAGTGATGGTCAAGTAAAATTTAGACAATGTCTTAGTAAGAGAAACTATATCCTAAAATCCCTGTCTCCTATAAATGCCTAGGTATTGAAAAGTTAATCAATTATTGCTCCAGGGACCCAAAATTCTGCTTCTGCAACTGACCAAAAATTACTGTAATTTTATTAGAGTTTAGCAGCTTGATGTACACTCACGAGGAGCTAGGATCCTAATATTAAATATTTCACTGACTATTGTGGTCATGTAACTTAGTAAATACAGTAATAAGGTTGCTGATAACAGGCCACAGGTCCTGTACTGATTTTACAAATACTCAGTACTGAGTTCAGTGAGGAACAGTATGAGAAGTCTGGTGTTTGTGCCCTTCTTAGTCTACTGGTGACAATGTTAGTCAGTTTTACCTCTTGTTTTGGACAGAAGATTCGTTGGTCTAGAAAAAAAAGAGCAAGGATTCAATTCTGGACATTATATACAACTAACTATAAGTATGTTGTGTATTCTGATCTCTGCTTCAGGAACTACTTATATGTTTTGTACAAAAAAAATATTTGGATAAAAATATGCAAATGGTAAAAGGCTGACAAACCTGCGATAGCTTTAGCTGATAACTGAAACGACCATTCTGCGTTGTAAGCACCCTCACATTCAAGGTGTCATACAAGCCCACCATATGTGATGCAATGACTATTTTGAAACATAGATTTGATTATTTTTAACCAGGAATGAACATGAAAACTATATTGCCATGATTTCTGGCTGCAGTTGAAGAAGAGCTGTAAAAGGTACTGTGGTGGGTTGACCTTGACCAGCAGCCATATGCCCACTCACTTCTTCCCCCTCCTCAATAAGACAGGAGATAAAAATAAAATGAAGAGAGTTGTGACAAAGACAGGGAGGTCATATGCCTGCTACTGTCATGGAGTTTATTGCCAATTAAAATATATCTGAATGGTAAGAAGAATATTAGCTAAAACACCACCTTCCCCTCATCACCCTCTTCTCAGGCTCAACTTCACTCCTTCATTCCTCCCTCTCCTACCTCCTCCTGAATGGTGCAGGTGGGATGGGGAGTGGGCAATTCTGGCAGCTCCTTTCTGCTGTTCCTTCCTCTGAATTCCTTTTGTCTGGTCCAGTGAAGTTCCTTACCATGGGCTGCAGCCCTTCAGGATGAGCCTGCTATGGGCCACAGTTTCTTCAGGGCATATCCTGCTCCTTCTCCTCCATGGGTTCCTCCATGGGCTGCAGTGCAGACATCCGTTTCACTGCTGTCTCTCCAGGGACTACAAGGAAATACCTATTCCACCCTGATCTGCACAGGTTGCAGAGGAATCTCTGTTGGGATACCTGGAGCACCTCCTTGCCTCCTTCCCCTCTCCTCTCACAGAATCACAGAATTAATTAGGTTGGAAAAGACCTCTGAGACCATCAAGTCCAATCTATGACCAAACACCACCATGTCAACCAGACCACGGCACTGAGTGCCACGTCCAGTCTTTCCCAGTCATCTCCAGGGACGGTAACTCCAGCACCTCCCTGGGCAGCCTGTTCCAGTGTCAGCCTTTCCCTGTGGTGGGTTGGTTGGAGATGGCTGTAATTATCTGTGTCCAGCACAGGGCAACACCGGATGCTCCTCACAGGAGCCCCGCTAGCAGCCCCCCACTGCCAAAACCTTGACATGCACACACAATACAGGAAACTGTCACTTTCATTGTCTGTAAAATTGAAATTACAATGTGTGTACCTTCACTGTATTGAAGGAGCGTAACAATAAATTGGTTTTGGATTCAGACCGAAGAAGTACTGTGATCAGGGAAAGGTTTTTTCCTACATAAAAATATCCTGCATATTAAAAGAAAGTGAGAGAAAATATTTTGTTCTTACTATGAATAGTTTCAGTAAATTATTGGAGAATCATTTTGTTCCCCTTTTTTATCTTGCTTCCTTTTAAGAGAGACGTCGTATTTTATGTTTATTGCTACAGTCACCAGCACTTTCACCTTGGTTCCTAAATTAATGGTGTGATGCTTCCATTTTCAGAATCATCAAGTCTGTGTAAGGGCAACTTTATCTCCTGAATGAAATGAAAACACAGCTTAAGTGAGTAATTTTAAAGGGGACATTAAATACTTCCTTATATTGTAAATTAGTGAATAAAATTCTTCTGTAGTTTAGATGCTAATACACACTACATCTTCCAAATGAGCCACAGGTGAAAAAAATACAATTCTAAAAGCCATGGGAACACATTCTGGCACTTGCTGAGAAAGATCTTAGTGCCAGTGAATCCTTCTAAATTAAATGAAAACTCATGTATTGAGCAGGGTCAAAAGATCAAAAAAGACTGTTGTTATTAAAACAATGTAAATGGTGCAGATGTTACAAAGATTCTCAAATTTACCTGCACAAGAATCAAAGTTGTATAACTGTATCTCATTTATAAGTTTCTGTCTTCTTTCTTTTACGGGTTGGTTGTTATTAATGTCAGATTATTTGGGGGAAGACTTTTTCCAATTTTATTTTTTCTTTTACCTGCAGCTGTAGAAGTTACTCAGACTTCTAACACATGTACAGATTTTTTATTTGAAGGTGTAATGGAATTTTCAGGCATATACTCCTTTTTCCTTTTTTTTTTTTAATTTACTTACATTAAGTCAATGTACTTTTTTAATTTAAATGGGTTAAAAATGAGTAACCATTAATTCTTTTGTAGAGGTCTTTACAGATTGTAACTGGATTGTTTCCCTGGTGTGGTAAATTTCTATGACCTCACTGAAATAATTTCTTTCTAGATGACTGCAACTGATATTTCTTTTTATTTTTTTCAATATAATAAACAGAAAGATAACATGATGTTGGCTTTTTCTGCCCTTCATAAACCAAAGAAATGCTAATTTCTTTTCAATTTACACGTGTAAGAAAACACAAAATTACTTAAGGGACTGTCAGTCTGTTTAAAGTGATTTCTCGCGTCTTCTAGTAATTTTCAGTCTTATACTTCCAGAGTCTTCATTTCGTGTGTGTTTTTTTCTCTTGAGTACTTAATTTCCACAGAAATGTGTGATTTTTTATTTTCAGAATCCACCTGTGCTAGATTTCTTTCTCTTAAACTTTTAGAGTTTTATGGAAAATTTCTTTATCATGATATTACTTTGTTAGAGCATTCATTATTTTTATATAATATTTTCATTATTGGATTATAAAAAGATTTCATTTAAAAGCGATGGAAAAATAAATCTTTCCATACAGTCAAAAGCTCAAAAATTGTTTCAAAACTGAAATTCAGTCAATGACTTCAAAGCAACATTTCTGAAGCTTTTGGGGTGGGAATAGCCAGCACGTCATATAGCTTATTCTTTACCTTCTGTTTGTACTCAAGAGGCTAAACCCATAAAGCCACCGAGTTCTTATTCCATCAGTAAAAGTAAGACATTGATAAAATAGACTGAGTCCCGTGGAAGATGAGTGTATGAGTGCAAGCTGATCAAAAGAGTTGGTTTGTCTTGATTTGAGAAAAGAAGTTGAGGGCAGGAATCTAATCACTATCTCCCACTATGTAAGGAGAAGTTAGTTATGTAGGAGGTGCAGAAACACTTGTCCCAGGAGTTCCTACCAGAAGTGCAAGAAACAGTCTCAAAAATTGCAGCAAGAGAGATACCTTTGTCATTAAAAATCAAATAAATTTTTAAAAATCACACTGAGTAAGGGTTAAGCATTGGAGCAAGTTGTCTAGAATGGTCATAGGATATCCATCTTTGGCAGTTGTCAGAACTGGATGAGGAAAGACCCTGATCAACCCAGTCTGACTCTGAAATTAACCCTTCTGTGAGTTCAGACTGGACCAAATGACTTTCTGAGACCCCTTCCAACCTCAGCTGTTTTAAGTTTCTACAGTATGTAACATTGCTGAAATGATATTATCAAAAATGTCATCATATTGCCTCATGAAAACTCCAGATCCAATGAAATATAATAATAGGTGACTAGAAGTTTTCTTTTATTTCACTGAGCTAATCATCTTCTCATAAATGTCAGGATCAGTCTTCTAACTATTCAATTCCTTGTCCAAGATATGCTTACTAAAAAAAATCTTTTTTTGTCTTCCGATTTCAAGTCTATTTTTTTAACACTAAAACTGATCCCTTTCCTCTTA
This sequence comes from Cephalopterus ornatus, assembly GCA_013396775.1. Classification (NCBI taxonomy): domain Eukaryota; kingdom Metazoa; phylum Chordata; class Aves; order Passeriformes; family Cotingidae; genus Cephalopterus; species Cephalopterus ornatus. Next base: position 140,463 of record VZRE01014818.1, read on the forward strand.
TGCCAATAATGTTGTTTCCTTCTTATCTGCTAGTTGAACTGCAATCCCACATGTAAGCTGCAATGGCATTCCTCCTCAGCTGAAACCATTTTGTGTGAGAGAAAGACATTAAGATGCTCAAAGTAACTCTGAGCGATCAGGAACATTTATGCAACACTATATGGAAAGATAGAATCAGTGGGTCTGCACTGGCACCATCCAACAATCAGTATAATCAATCTTACTTGTCATCAGTTAATTAGAGAAGATGCAGATGAATCCCATAATCTATGACATGTAACCACATCTCTTTCCTGCTGTCACTCTCAGATAAAGCACATAGTTCCGTACATGAAAAATTCACATTATTGGTCTCTGTGACTTCTACTTGATGAATTTTATTCCCTTCTTCCTGAATTACTTTAACACATTTTTTGTCATTTGCTAAATTCCCTTTTCAGCTTGTGTGCCAAATTTTCTAATGAAAATATTAAATACAGTTGAGGAGCAGTCTGTGGTACTCCACTTACAAAGCTCTCCATCTTGTTCACCTTTCAGTACAACTATTATCTTCTGTCCTGCGGTGAAACCACTTTAGTCAGCTTATAAATCTGCTTTATCCATCTCACCCTTCTTAAACTGTATCATATTCGTTTCCATTTTGATTTAATAATTTCATCTGAGGCCTCATGTGAAATTAAGCTTGGATAAATTTGAGCTACTGTATGTCCTTTTCACTAGAAAATTTGTCATATCTTTTTTAGGCAGCTGGTTTCTTTGGAACGATTTACCCTTTTTAAAATCAACTTCTATTTTTTTTACCAACTTTCAAGTATATAAAATGAAAGATAAATGTAAGGCACTGTCATAGAAATTCAGTGAGATGCTGTTAAAACAGAAGCTGTACTCTTCTAAAAATATTTGTAGAAACAAGTAGAATGCTTTAAACCTTTAATGGTGCTGGGCCAAAATCAACAGTGTTTTGGGGAAAATGATCAAAACTATGAAGATTATTGGGAATAAGAATGTTGATCTATTATCTCAGATGTTTCACAACACTGTTCCAACCTTCCTCAAAGGAAAAAGGCTATTCTGATGCAGGATAAAAAACGTGCTTGTAAACTATGTCTTGAATCTTCCTATTCAAGTTTTCGAAGATATTTTGATTTCTGGTTCAAGAATTTGGGTTCGACCTTTTCCTACAAATTTAGAAAATGCTCTTCCTGTTTCTAAGAGACTAGAGTGGATTTTGCCTTCAGGATTAATCTAAATAATTAAAAGCATTAAATTAGAATATGTGTTTAAAACTCTTTAAACTTCATGAATAGAAAAACCCACTGAAAATAGATTTCAGAATTATAAAAGTGACTTTTTCAACTTACTGTGTTTTGCATTAATTCAAATGGCTGTAGACTAATAATGATAAGAGTAAAAGTAGATTATTTTAAGAATAAAACATTTTGTTCCAGAGGAGCAAAAATAGTAAATGAATAATCAACCTCTTCAGTATGTTTCTTTGTTTGTTTAAATTTTAACGCATTCTGTCCACAATTATTTTTTTTTAGTTCTTATATGTTTACATTTAAAAAAAATCTTACAAAGTGAAAAGATAAATAAAATTCAGCAGTTTTTTCTGGGACTGGAAAACGGACAACACATACACTGCAAGTAGTGACTATCCGATCTTCATAAGCTTCATGTAAGACCTGTGTTTTGGCATCTTCTGGTATCTGGTTATACTGTTTCAGAGGTTAAATTCACTGGAGAGTTAAGCAGCTCATCCACTGTCTTAGTGTCAGATCTTACTAGTGTCAAGAGCTACTCTGCCTTGTAGTACTAGAGCTGTAATTGAAAGACAGGTGATTAAGTGTTTGGAACATCTCAGTTACTTACTGTTCTTGGCATAAACCAGAAAGTCAGGTTCATAAATCAAAAGAACCTGGAAAAGAATTTTTTTTTCAAGGTTTCTTTATCATCCATGAATTTCAAAACTTATCCACACCATTTTACTATTGTTCTACATGTGTAGCACACACTGCAAAATAAAAATCCGTCAAGACATTGCTTTTATGTCCTTTGTGCTCCTACTAAAAGCTGTTTCAAATAGTTCAGCATATTTTGAACAAACACATAATAAAGAAAAGCAGCTGGGCATACATACTGAAAGGTCTTGAAAAGATGCAAGGAAAAGCAATTTCTTTTTCCAGTGATTGACACTGAAATGTATTACTTGCTTGTTTTGCTGGCAATCCAAAGAACTCAGGAGGAAAAAAAAGAATGAGAATTATATTTTACCCTTGTCCCACTTGGTTTTGCTGCTTGATCAGAATATTATTTCCATTTTGAAAGCTTGTAAAAATTTATCCAAGAAATCAGTACCTTGTGCTTTAGAAGTAGAGTAATAGTCACAATAACAAGGAAAAGTCCAAGACTCCTTTTTTTCAGAACTGAATGCTACTTATTTCACTGCTGAAACTTTATGCACAGCTACTGAATATTGTGGGTTAAGACCTGGGTACAAGAGTCCATCTAAGGCTTAGGTTCCTTAGTTCTAGATTTATCCATTAAACAAAAACTGAAGATAAGAATTTAATCATGTAGACTGATTTGATACCTCGCAAGTCTTGAAGCGCCTTCTTTCTACAATAAATAGAAAAAGAACCATTCGGTATCCAAGTCCTAACTTATATTTATCAGTCAGCTAATTGCAGTTTAGGTAGATTTGTCCATATATCTCCTCTAACATCTAAAAATGCATTTTCCACAGTTTTCAACACTGTTATTGCTAGTATATTGCAATATTATACTTTCTGCTGTAAACAGATGAGAGAGGAAGAGGACACAGTGGCTTGCACTGTCTCATAAGGCACTGAAAAAACAAACTTGAGAAACTGTCATTAAAAAACATATTGATGAAATTATCAAAACTATGATATCAGTAAGTGTTGGCTCTCACTGTTGAAAATCTACTTCAAAAGGGACACTGATATATTCAACTTTCTGGACCTAAGAGTATTATCATGCATATAATGCATTTTTCCCCTTGTTCGTACAAAGACAAAAATTCAGCCCAGATGAAGCCAACAAAGTTGCACATACCTTCAGAGAAAATGGGAAGATAGTATCTCCAGCTTCCAGTCAACCACAGTGTGTTTTGTGTCTTTGTGTCTGCAGGAGGGAATCCATGCAGAATGAAAAAAATAATGAGGAAGAAAGACTACCAGTTCATGGGTGTTTAGATAGTCTGCTAGGTGGAGGGGAAAAAAAGCCAGATTCATATGATTTCAAAATGAAAGAAAAAGGGGGTTGAATTAGGACTTCAAAATTTTTAGTGTGAGTGCCATAAACAGAGACAATGGGTAAAAAAAAAATATCTCTCTGTGACTTTAGGAAAAAAGCTAGGTCCCAAAAAATTTATTTTCGGATGAAATTATTTAACTAATTTGGTTTGCATTCACAAGCAACCTCAGAGCAATTGCCACCACATTTTTGAGTAGTTTCTGACTCACCTAAGAGGGATCTAATAACAGAAGTTATTAGGAGTTAACAGAAATACAAGTAGTAATATTACTGTATTTTAGAGCCTATTATGTAATGGCTTTGGCTTCAGTGCAGAGCCAAACAAGACAGACTGCTCTTTGCTTTTTGACCTTTTTTTTCTCCTGGATGAATATTTACCTGTGTTGAGTGAAGAGTTAGATGGAGTTTTTTCCCCTCTAAATAATTTTTATTACAGTAATCAGTATGCCTGGCTGACCCTGGACACTGCAGTATTCTAGCTGCAGTGCAGCTACTACAACCCTCAACAGGCTCCAGGTTTTCAGTATTTCTCGGGAAGCATCACTCAGTCCCTTCCTAAGGCACAGTCAAGCCTTTGGGTTTAAGTATTACACTCTTCAGCCTTAAAAGAAAAACTTTTTCATCTTCCATGATAGAAATCCACATTTCTGTTTAAATTTTAACAGCTTTTATGTTGTTTTTCCCAGTTTGTCAAAAAAAACCATTCAACCTGCTTAACTGTCATTTCATATGTTCCTCTAGACTTGGTGGAAGGAAGAGGCTATGAAAATGTATCTCAAAGTGGTCTGTGTTCTGAAAGGCACAAATCTTGTAAACTGAGATAAAATATATGACTTTCTTATCTGGCTGTATAAAAGCATACTCTTGGAGATCAGCAGTCTTTAAACTTTGTATTCATAATCTTTCAGAAACTTCCAGAGAAGATTTTAGGTGGAGATCAATACTGAATACATGCATATCTCAGTTGGTCTACCTAGGCTGCTTTTCCTTTTAAGAATCCTTTGGAGTTCGAATTATTTTGATGAGAATTATCAAGCCGAAAGAAACCCCCACCCCTGTTTTGTTACAATTGTTTCCTCGAGTTAAAGAGCACTTATTTTTAAAGGTGACCTTTAAGTGACAACACTTCTAAATGTTAAACACTAGTGGCAACTGTATTTCTACAGTGACTTTCAAAACTTGAATTATGAGTTATGATAAGTTCATGAACTCTATAAGCTAAATAAATCCTTCACATATGAAAACTTCAGAGATATGAGGCTGTTCAGGTGTAGGGGGAGGAATGCACTATGCAGTGCAGTTTAGAAGAAGTTTATCTACTCCTCTAGGGCCCAGGTCTGTATTGTTGGATCTACCACAGAGGTCTCGTCGCTGTGGATACGTACAGAGACTTTATAACAGCGTCTCCACATCCTTAGTTTTAATCAGGGTGGAGTCTTGCCTATGAGAATATTCAAGGCAAATTATAGGGGTTGTCCTTCTCAAGATTAAAAAACTCTCTATATTTCTGGTTTTTTAAAAAATAGTCAAAACCCAATAATGTATTCCTACTATTAACTAATATCCACTAGTTTATTTTAGCCCAATAAATGGACCAAAATTTGTTGATTGTGATGTAAGCAGTGTTCAAATTTCCCAGGGTACTGTCATAAATGTAACCTTTCCATAGGTTCCTTGGAAGTAAGTTCTCAATAGGTCTTCATATCCCTTGTTTCACAGGTCAAGAACACGAGACTAAATTTCTGGTTGCACCAATATTTCTCATGAAAATCACTTGCAGCAAGCCCCCAGAAAACTTCAATTCTCTAGTGACTGTTGAGCCAGGAGATTTTTACAGCAATTAGACAACTTTCTGAAACAAGTCAGCTTGTATTGGCCAACTAGAACTGCTTTTAAGTCCAAAGCAAGAGGGCTAAAAAAATCCCCTCCTAAAAGCCTATACAGGCAGCCAGTTCTTATCAAAGCCCCCAGAAGTCCACAACCTTCCCTTCTAGTTATTGCAATCATTTCATGTTTCATTACCATGTTTAATCAATCTACATGTTAATTATCACATTTCTGACTGATAATGGATTTTTTCATGTCATGGTGAGATGCTTTTAATCCTATGTAAATATTCCTGTAAGCCATAAATAAGCAAAATTATTCCAGTTTGTGGCACCACAGAGAGAAAAAAAAAAAAAAAAAAGGTCCTTTCAATCCAGACAAACAAATAAAAGCTGCATTGGTAAAACAAGACAAGCATGTTTTAATGAGAATATAGAACTTCTAATGTCATGTATCTAAAAGGAAATGTTCTCTCCTCAATGAAACAAAGTGTTAGAAGCTCATTAAAATTAAGAGAAATGTTTCAAAAATATTAAAATGCTATGATGGCTTCTTAATGAACTGCTTTAAAATTTTCATTTTGTTATAGCTGACATCATGATTTCTTGTCCTTGCTTAAAGCAAAACAAGTTTTAAAGTGGATATTCATTTGATCAGTTTGGAATTATTGCCAGATCAAAAGTAGTTAAGATAATATTTTTATTGCTCATTTAATATAAAGTCTTATGTTTAATAGAAGCTTTCTAAATAGTATATCAGTAATCAGACTATGCCTGTAACTACTGCCAAATTAATTCTCTTTGTTTTATTTAAACAAATCATTCACTATTTCTGTTTGGTGTCTGATACATTGTATCAGACAATGTATTTTACGTTGTATTCTAAATAGCAACAAGTACAATACTTCCCAGTTATAACTTCCATGGCAGGTTCTGTAAAAAAGATAACGGAAAGCAAAATCAGAAACTTGATACATGTTCAACTCACTGTTGACAAATATAAGTTACTGCGGATGAATAATAGCGAAATGGACTTCTGAAAAGCGTATTCACTAATATGAATTTCTGCAGTAATTCCTATGTCTGTAGGGTTCTACACAGTATTTTTGGCTAATGTTATGCATTTCTTACAGACAGTCCCACACACTTTAACATTATCAATCCCACTTCAAAGATATACAGTTGAATTTTTAAGCAGAAATTTTTTCAAAATAGTGGAGATTCATTTTAGAAAAAAATTTTAGAAGAATGCAGGAAATTTTCAACAATAAAGAACAAAGATTTGGTTTCAAATCAGAGACACTGTGCTGTTACAGAGTAGCCAATGGGGATCAAGGGAATTATAAGTATCTTCTGAACAATGTCAAAATTTGGTTTCCTGCCTCAGTGATTATGATTGTAAAAGGTAAATTTACATTGTGGGCAACCTTGTAATCTAATAGTAGAGAGACCCGGAGAAGTGGGAGCACAGGATACATGTAGAAGAGTACAGACATGGCATCAGATGAGGTGAGTGCCTGCTCCTCCCTCTTCTCCCTGCTATAGAAATAGTTAGTTACCCATAGTAAGTTAAAAGAAATAGAGATGTGAAGCTGGGGAAACCTGTTTGTAGAGGAAGAAAAGAGGACAAATATATGGAATCTAACATGCAAAACTTTAAATATAAATGTAGTTGTAGACCACCAGAGAAAAAACAAGGCATAAAAGCATGTGAGGAAACATACAAAAATAACCCCAGATAAATCAAAGATGTATGAAAGAAACACAGGAAGAAGGAAGAAGGAGCAAAGACAAACTACCAACATCAGTGTCATATTCCTCGGGATGAAGGACTTGAGAGAAGACTCCAAATGCTGACAACTCCACATAGACCCCAGTTGCCCTTGTCATCACCAGACTGAGGTTACAGAGATGAGGGCTCTGAGGAGCACTGAGAATATCACCAGGAAAAGGATTGCAAACAATTTTAAATGAGACTCATTTTTTCAGTAATAATTTGTTTTATTCTTTCTTTTCTCATTTAATCTGCTCATAATTCTCTGACTAAACTGTTAAGATTTAGCTTATACTAACAATAAATGCTTGGCTTTATGTATTGTGTCTCCTTATCATCCAAAATAATATTTTGAGGGTAAAAAGAGAAAGAAAGGAGCTGGTTCAGTCATCATTCAGGATGTTGGTAAAGAGAGAAGAAAAGATTCAAGTATCGTTTTCCTATGTGCAAGAGTTTCAGGTTGTTCTGGGCCATGAGCTGGTAAAGTTCCATTGATTACAGGAGCAAAATATTTTGTTTCTTCTGATTCCCACTGCTAAATCAGGAAGTTTATTTACACTAATGAAATATACATAAAGTGGAGAAGAATGAAGAAATGAGACACATTTTATTTTTTTACTGTGGTTATTAGAATTTGCAAAATGGGTTTTAATCATTGTTTGAAGCTGGGGGACTGGGGCTTCAATCTTCTGTTGAATTTTAAAATGTTGGAAGCTACTGTTAATTTCTATTGTTTTGCTGAAATAAAATCCTTCATTATTCCTCCTTTGTGTTTAAAATTGGTATATTCAAATATATGTTAATGAAAAGCAATATAAACTCTTTCAAAACAACTTCAACAATTAGAATTGAAAACAAGCACAATAAAAACCTATAGATATCTAATTTGGCAACTACGAGGCTTCCTAATAGCTATTCACTTTTAATCACTCTTAGATAATAGCAAAATATTGCTCTTAGACTTATGCATTATTCAACCATAATGTTTATAACCTGATATGATTATGTGCTACTTACACATCAGTACCTTGCACTTATCAGTCATAGCAGAAATCAAGTAGGGGAGTAAGACAGAGTAATACAGCGAGGTGAACTAAGAGAAAATAGTCACTTTTTATTAACTAGATAAATTATTCATCACAGCAAACAAATGTTGAGAAAATAATTTACACCCCCTGTGAGAGGAAAGAGTGAAACAGAAGTGATTAATGAAAAGAGACTATTATAAAAGTGCTTTAGCATCAGAATATGTTTAACCAAGAGGATGTGTGAGATGATGATTGTTGTACATATTGTGCATGTGTTGAATCACACTGTAACTTATTGCACAAGCCAACAGATCTGGCTTCAGCTTATTTCACAGAAGTTTTTCAAAGATGCTGGGCCTGACCTTACTCTCATTTTCAGAAGCAGAAATGTAGTATGCTCATTTAGAACTATCATGTTGTAAAACACCCCAAAATAAATGCTGCACATACCACACTGAATGTGACCCATTTGTGAGTTTGCTGCCCTTTAAACAAGACTACATTTTGTACTATTAAAAACATTTAATAACACTCCAAATATTAGCATTACTGTAGGCCTTCATGAGAGGTTGCATGCAACTGTCTTGTATTACCCTGTAAAGATAGTTCATTGTTAATCACAAAGTTTGTGTGACTTTTTGTATATTATATATATACAATCCCATTGTCATCACAGGTAGCTCCCACAAGTGGATTGCTGGTAATGGATGGGTACAGGTATTTTAGGATTGACAGCAAGTCATCCTTTAGGTGAGAGAGCAGTGGGAATGCACCCAGACATAGTCATATATATATGTATAGTTTGATAGATATGAGACAGCTGACAGCTGAGGGGTCGGGATTGGAGGACAAGCCAATTTAAAAAGGACTGATGGGTGTCTGCTACTGGCTGCTTAAACAGGAAAAAGAGGCAGATAAAAACTCCTTCTGATAACTGGAGGAAGTCTTACACTGGCTGGCCCTTGTCCTTATGGGAAACTTGAACCACCCTGATATCTGCTGAAGGGACAACATAGCAGGGCACAAGCAAATGAGGAGGTTTCAGGAGTCTATCAATGACAGCTTCTGGACACAAGTCATTAAGGAAAACTTGCGAGGAGATGATCTGCTGGAGTTTGTAATTATAAACAAGAAAGAACTGTCCGTGGATGGAGGGTTAGGGTTGACAGCGTAGACTTCAGTGATCATGGGATGGCAGAGTTCAGGATAGTGAAATGAGGGGAAAAAACCAAAAAGGCTGAATGTAATCCTGGACTTCAGGAGACTGGTTTTGGCTTGTTCAGGGACATATTTGGAAAGATCCCATAGAATATGGTTTTGTAGAGAATAGGGGTCCGGGGATCACCTCCTCCACACCCAAGGATGGTCCAACCCCATGCAAAGCAAGACTAAGGTGTTAGGTTGCCTGTTTGCATGAAAAAAGATACTGTTCGAGCACCTGAAGTTGAACCTGGTAAAGGATATAAGCAGGTCCATAAGAAGTATCTCTACAGGTTTATGAGTAGCAAAACAAAGATTTTGAAAAGTGTGGGCCTGCTGCTGAACAGCACAGGAGAACTGGTGACAAAGGACACAGAAAACAGACTCAATACTTTATTTGTCTCAATCTTTACTAGCAAGTAAAGAAATTCAGAAATCTTAGGTTCAAGGAACAATAGGTTCCTTACACCCGAGGGAAAGTCTGGAGCAAGAAGCATTTGCTCTCAGTGAAAGATCAAGTTAAGGAATACTTAATCAATCTGAATGTACACAGTCCCTGGGATCCAACAGGATGCTCCAACAAGTGCTGTGGGAGCTAGAGGTTATCACTGTAGGGCCACTGTCAATCATATTGGAAAGCTCTTGTCAACTGGAAAAAAACCCAGTCATCTCTATCTTCTAGAATGGCAAGAAAGAGGATGCAGAGAACTACAGGCCAGTCAGCCTCACCTTGATCCTTGGAGGAAATAATCCTGGAAAACATTTTCAAACGTGGGAAGGACAAGAAGGTGACTAGGTATAGTCAGTGTATATTTATGAAGAGAAAATTATCTAACCACCTGATAACCTTCTACAGTGAAACAACTAACTCAGCTGACAAGGAAGTGGATGTTGTTAATCTCAACTTTAATAAGGCTTTTGACATTGTCTCCCATAAAAGCCTCATAGACAAACTGATAGAGTATGTGGCTAATATTTTTCAACATTTTTTTGCGTGTGTTAAAATTGTACAGGGTTTGATGTAATTTAATTTGCAGGGGGGAAATGATTTGAAAAGATTAAGGGCTTTATTACTTTTAACTTTGATGGTTAGTGGATCAATGGGCTGTTATTAATTCTTTTTACAAAATGATCAAACAAAATCAAACCAGGTAGACTATATTAAAATGCAACATTTCGGTTAGCTCAAAGCAGTTTTTGTTTAGCAATTTTCTTTCATAGAAATATTTTATTTTTCATTGCAATTGATAAGAGGAAAATATCTGTTTAAATCACAAACATCATAGCCCAGAAATACCTTATCTAATTAGTTCTGCTATTGTTGCCACTATGTATACATATATGAAACTAAAACTCAGGGGACTGATTGCAGGGAAATTAAGTGACAGAGAATGGGTTTCTAATTCTCAGACTAGAATCCTATAATTTGGATCATCCAGTTGATGATTTCTTAATTATTATTTCATCACATTTTCTTAATATAGCTCCTTAAAGACTATCTAAAGAGGTCCTTTCTGTAGAACAAGAACAATTAATCTGTCTCTCTGCTTACCTCCTGAAAAAATTCTCGATAGCACATGCTCTACTGACATTTTGAGACATTTTGTTCAATATCTAATTCTCATTAGGTACAAAAAGATGGTATTTAAATCCTTGCACCCACTGAGTATATCAAAGCACTGTTTCAGTGTAATTCCTTCTCAGTACCAGTTGACAACTTAGTTAACAATTCTAGTCCCAACTTAATGAACTAGCAGGGCCATGGTATTTAAGAGAGATCTTTACCTTTTGCTGTCCTTCACAACTCATCTTAGGCTTGACATTTATATTTTAGTGAGATATTCTACATTTCTGATTCCTGCTCTGAAGCTGAAGAGAGGTCTGAAAAACAATGGAGGTTTATTTTATTCTTCCTCTTAATCTAGACAGTCGTCACAAGGAGAAAAAGACATTTGTTTTTCCTTATGGTCACTGACGACAGAAAACATTTGTTTTGGTTGGTTTGGGGTTTTTTTTTAAGAAAATATTGTTATAAGAAAGTATTAGTGAATATCATAGATGTACTAGAATAACTTAGAGCAATTAATGTAGTCCTTTTCCTGAATCACTTCATGTTTTGTCACTATATAGGGATCATTTCTTCCTTTATATGAAAGGCCAAGTAAATATAAGGGTGCATGGGAAGAGAAAAGCCTGCTGAAATTTTCTTAAACTCACATCTTAGCTGTGTTTCTCCTTGAAGACCACCCCTGGCTTTAATCTCTGCAGCAACACCCATAAATTCTTAAGTCCAAGCTTAAGAAATAATTGAAAACAGTTTGTAAATCTGAAAAAGGGAAATAGTCAGAAACCCCCTGTAGTTCCTATGGAAATGCAATAACTGTTGACCACATGCAATACTTAGTGCACCATGAAACAGCGACGTCCCTTATGACCTGGAATTTCAAATCTGCTGAAGCAATCTAGGACCCATATATTTCATTGTCATTTGATAAAATACGGTCTCAGCCACAATTCCCAGTTCACTTCAAGGAAAGGTTGGACACATAATTTTATTAAATACTTGCAAATTTCCAGTTTTGACCTTTAACACCATCTCTCATTCATTAACTAAAGGTATATTCAGGCCCAGAGAATTTGGATTCATAGGTTCACCACTGTTTATTATAAACTATGAGGGAGAAGCTTTGGAAGCCAGAAAGACCTTAATGAGACAGCTTGAAAAAAAGAATATCTCACAAGAAGTTAGCAATTGTTTCTGCCAGTTCGTGACCCTAATGAATTGTGCTCTCGTCTACTTTAATCATTTATAATTACTTACTCCACAAAAGTGTATCTTAAATCATCTCCCACATCATGTGCTAATTGAGATACAGACAACCAAAGCAAAGGCATTGAGTGGCAATGAATATTTCATCAGTATAAGACTGTTCTTTATTTCCCCCAAATGCTCCTATGAAAGTAGACAGTATCTTTTCAAAAATGTACAAGACATAACTATAGGAGCACTAGCTGTGAAACTCATAGCAGATTTAAATGTTCTAGATTATAGTGTTTATGTGCAATTAAGAAACAGATTTAAAAAAAAAAAAAAAAGTCACTCTTCATGGCATAAGACCTGAAAATGCAGGTGCTTTAGTAATCAGTCATGTCATCATTTTGTGTGACATTTCTGGGAATGGTAAAAAATTCATGGCATGATATGATGGGTTTGTCCCAGCTGGTGACCATGTGCCCACACAGTCCCTCCTCCTTCCCCTCCTCCCCAGGATGAGGAGGAATACAAGTTAAAAAGGTGAGTGGGAAAACTCATGGGTTGAGATACAGATGAGAAGATCTCTTAGTGGTTTCTGTGGCAGGCAAAACAGACTTGACTTCCTGCCACATAATATAAATATCAAATTATATTTTTGGGTATTGGGAAACAAAAACAACAATAACAGAAGAAGCAAACATTTACACATTTAGGGAAAACACATAATCCTCCTTCCCCAGGCTCAACTCCCTTCCTGCACTCCAGACCTCGCTTCCCAGTACAAGAATATTGATAATTTTCTAAATGTTTTTTTAAAAGAGTATTATAGTCCAAGAAAGTTTATATTGTGCCTCAGCAACTTCTATATTTGCCTGTAATGAATTTACACTTTTTCAGTTCTGTTGTCATGGAGGGGTAAGGGGATAAATAACATCAAACAACCCGTTTCATAGACAATTCAAAACTAAGGAAAGAAAGGTCTTTATAATTTCATCATGTCAGAGAAAGACGTGTCTGGAAGGTGCTTGATGTCTTCTTCCATTTTATTTCTTTCTTTGAATAGATTTTTCATGCAAATTCAATAATTTACTTCCACAATATAGCACTATAAACTTATTGCTGGTGAGGCTTTGGGTCCTACATTCATATTTGTCAAAAAACCAGAGAGTCCATGTTTTAAAAAAACAATTTATAAGCTTCTGCATAAGCTTCTGCATATTGACTATGATTTTTGCATACTTACATTAGATATTTCACTAAAAAAACCCAAAAACAAACAAACAAACAAACAAAAAAAAAAAAGGCAAAAGGGCTTTAAAAGATGGATAGAATATAGAGATGGATGGAATATCCATCCAAGGTAGAGACAGGCTCTTCTTGGTGACGCCAAGCAATGGGACAAGAGGGAATGGGCAGAAACTGATGCCCAGGAAGTTCCACCTGAATATGAGGAAGAACTTACTGTGCAGTGACCAATTACTGGAACAGATTGCCCAGAGAGAAAGTGGAGTCTCTCTCACTGGAGATTATTCAGCATCTTCTGGACACAATCCTGTACCATATGCTCTGGGATGAGACCGCTTGAGCAGGGAGGTTGGACCAGATGTGAATATCACCACAACACCACCAATGTATTGGGCTAATCCAAGGCTTCCAGCACACTCCGAGACCCCAGGCAGAGCTGAGGAGGGCTCTCTGCACTCCTTTTCCTGCCTGAAGCTCTGATCACACAAGTACTCCAAGATTAGCATCTTATGGTCTGGATTCAAGAGCTGCAGCAGGGCTGTGCAGTGCCACAGGGACAAAATCCTGCCTTGGTAGGCTCAGTCTCTTCTCTTTTCTCTGCAATGACAATGCCCATAAGTCTTTCTTGTCTCCCTCCCGAGGCAATAAATGCACAGTCATGTTTACCAGCAGGCAGATTGCATCCAACAGTCTTACCCAAGAAGGCCTGTAAAGGATGTTGACAAAGCAGTCAAGTCCTGCAAACTGAAGTTTTTCTTATCTTTATTATTCAACTTCCTTGAGTTTCAGCCATTAGATCTATATCTAATATTAAATAGGTAATTACTTTAATGAATTTTCCTCATACTTTAGATATGAATACTCCTCTAATTAAAATACAGTACATATATAGTAGTATTTACGTGTAGGTTTTCCAACTGAAAAAACAATATTTTTACTTCAAAATGAACCCAAAAATATCAATGTAGTGGTTTTGATTTTAGACCCTCCTTGGTAAGCAGGTTGTAACCGAGGAAGTAGTCATCTTCCCAGTATTCCATACGATTTTCTACGTAAACCAGGGTATAAATAAGAAGCCGGAGAAGCCTCTTGCTCTCTTTCCTTTCCGGTGGATCCGGGAGCAGGTTCTCTGCTATCGGCTCTGCTCGTGTGGAGGAGTGAGGCCCAG